>VIIQ02000555.1:600000-1157206 GCA_007449985.2 Desmodesmus armatus
AGAGGCAGGACCCATGGGCACGGTGCTGGCCTTGGTGGCTGGGGTGTTGGGTGAGTGTCTTGGCGGACCGCCTTTGCAGGGGGGGGTGGCTGTGGCTAGCTGGGCTTGGTTAGCTGTGCTGGGGCTGGCTGGCAGCATGCTAAAGTAACACACCAGCTGCAGTCTGGCTGCTTGTTGAATGGCGCCGTGCGAGCAGCAATAGCAGGAAGACACAACATTGGGTATTGATTGAGGTAGTTCTGCTGTGCCAGTTGCACACCATGCATGGTCGCAACGCTTGAAAGATATGCATGCAGGACGGTAGCCTTGTCTGCCTTTCATTGCACTCCAGCACTGCAGCACAACCTGACTGCACCTTCTCGTTCTCGCCACGCAATGCGCCTCCACCCCATCCTACCCCCCCCCCCTGCCTGACACCTCACCCCAACTCATCACCACGCCACACCACCCCCTCATCTTACCCCCTTATCTGTCCCTCATCCAACAAACTTTGGTTTTGTATCTGCCCCTCGTTCCTTCCTGGCCCTCATGCCTGCGCTGCACCCCTCAGCTGGTCTCCTGTTGGCCCCCGGCATCCGCTACGGGCGTGTGCTGCAGTCCCTCCTTGAGCCCCCCACCTGGGCCCACTCCCTCAAGCCCAAGCTCAGCCACAAGCTGCTGGCACAGGCTGGCTTCACACTGCAGCTGCTGCTCACCCCACTGTGGGTCACCTGCATGGTGGATGTGTGGCGGCTGCCTGAGGGTGGGCTGGCATTGCTGCGTGGGGGGCTGATGCTGCTGGTGGCGGTGCTGCAGGCATGCATGGTGCCTGCATTGCTGCAGGTGAGGGTGTGGGATGGGTGGGAGGTGCTGGGGTACTGCTGAACAAAGAGCTAGGAGTACATTGGGTTGTGTGAGAGGGGTGTTGCTCAAGATGGAGAGGCATGTGTGGCGTGTCGCCAGGAGGGGAGAGGTGGTCGTATGTAGCAAATGATGTGCATGCCTCCCTGAGGGATGGTTGTGGGACTGGCAACAGCTGTAGGCCCAGGGAGAGGGGGAGTATCAGAGCAGGCAGGCACTTCAATTGACTGTTTGATGTTGCGACACCAGTGTGTGGTGGCTGTCGACTGTGTGTGTGCAGGCGTTCATGTACCACACCCCCCTACACGCCCACGTGGTCACCAAGAACCCTGCCGCATCCGATGAGCTCAAGGCGAAAAGTGTGAGGCACGTCTCACAGGTCACACTTTCACAGGCCAGCAAGGTGTGCATACAGCTGCTGGTGGTACCAGCCCTCATGATGGCCTCTGCTCTCGGGTACCTAATGCTGGCCTATCCTTCGCCACTGGCCGCAAGCTCGCCGTTTGCTAAGGAATGGGATAAACAGCCTTCGGAGATGATGATGGCGGTGGCTGGGTTCATTGGGTGGTGGAGCAGTACTGTGTACATGCTGTGGGCCAGCCTGGGCACGTTGCTGGCAAAGGTGGGCGCTGGAGTCAGCTAAGACTCACAACGGACGAGGTTGCGGGTGTTGCGGGTGTACTGTTGGTTGTGTGGCAATGTAAGACGTGCTTATCAGCGGTGTGGTGCCTTGTTGCTGCATCGGCTGTGTGGGGTGGTGTTGGGAGCTCAAGCAGGCTGTTCCAGTGGGTGGCACCCACACCCTACAAGGTGCCATTGGAGGACAAAAAGCCTATGGAGGCGAGTCAGCAGTTGTGTGGGGTCAGACACCAGTCACACAGCATGTGACCGTCAGCGGTTCACTCACATCATACCTTGGACAGGCAGGCACCACACACCATTCAAACATTGTCATGTATGCAAGGCAGTCACGGCGCCTGGGTTTGGCACGTGAGCTTCATCACACGTCTTGCCATATCCGCTGCAAGCTGTATACGCGCTGAAAAGGGATTCAGTTCACTGTCCGGCTGTACAGCGCCAGGCCCAATCAATCGAAGCTGTCGGACAGCCTCAAACCCCAGCCTTTCGCCTGTGCACACAACTTTATTTCTTGCACTTGTCGTTGCTTTGTGTGAGCATTGCAGCAAGGCAGCACAAGGAACGTATCAGCAATTGCTGTGGTCCACACAGTCACTGGTGTGCTCCCCACCACTGCTCCACCCTAGACTTACCCGCCTTGTCTGGGGGCTGCTTACACCTCGACAGCAACCATGCCAGTACCCATAGCAGTAACACACCCCAAAGGAGCAGGCCTGACAGCAGCAAACCCTGCCACCCTTGAGACGGCAGGCCCCTTCGCCAGGCTAGCAGCAGCGAAGGAGGCCGCGGCAGCGGCAGCAGAGCAGCAGCAGCCACAGCAGCAAGCCAGCATACAGCAACCAGACACGCAAGCAGCTGACTCTGGGAGCCGACAGGGAGTGTGCAATGGCCACTCGAAGGAGCAGCAGCACACAGTGGTCGTTGACCACCTGGACTTCTCATACCCAGGTCTAGGTGAGCCACCATACCTCGACTCCTTTGACCTGCCGTCAGCACATTCATTGAATGGATAGCTTGAGGTGCTTCAGACTCTGTGACAGTCAGCCACTACATGCCACCAGCCACAGAATCGCTCCACCGCAACTGCTGTAGTGGCACATGTTCACTGGTGGCAAGTGCATGCTCACAGTTGACAAGGTCTGCTTCCTCTTGTCACCCACAAAGAATCCTGCTGTGCTACATGTGTGTCTGTGTGCAGATGGCAGGCCCATACCTGGTCAGCCCCCTCTCATAACAGACATGAGCCTGCAGCTCCCAAAAGGCAGCCGCTGCTTGCTGATTGGCGCCAACGGCGCCGGCAAAACCACCCTGCTCAAGATCATTGCTGGCAAGCACATGGTCAGCAGGGATCAGGTGGTGGTGCTGGGGGGCTCTCCCTTCCATGACACAGAGCTGACAACCTCTGGGGAGCTTGCTTATGTTGGTGGCAACTGGACGCGAGACATTGCATTCGCTGGCACCAGTATACCTCTCACGGTGAGGGCTCAGAGGGCTGATGCTGCGATGGATGGTGTGTCTGGCCCAGCAGCAGTAGCAGCAGCACTGACATGCATGCACAGCTGCAGCAGGACAGCATCAGAAGTCAACCAGACTGCATTCACTGCCCACACAGTCCACCGCTGCAAGCGATGACAGCACCATAATCACACTATGTTATTTACAGGTGGCTTGTTAGGGCACATGCGCTTCTATTCTGTACTGGTATAGACATCAAGGCACAGCACACACAGCACCTGTGAGCCCTGCTGCATCGCTGCTGTGTGCATTTTGACGGTGTACTGCAGGGTGACTTTCCCGCCAGCCGCATGATCAACTCCGTGCCGGGAGTGGATGAGGCACGCAAGCAGCGGCTGATCAAGGTGCTGGACATAGACCCAGAGTGGCGCATGCACCAGGTGTCCGATGGGCAGCGGCGGCGCGTGCAGATCTGTGTCGGCCTGCTGCGCCCGTTCAAGGTGAGGGTGGCACGGCTGCAAGCGCAGCGGTTTAAAAACACTAGCAGCAAATCAGCAGCACATGACGTCAGAGGTTTGCAGCAACACGGCAGTCTTGCCACACACACTGTCTGAGCCTTTGTCCCAAGCATGCACATGCAACATCGTGCGCTTTGTGGCAGTCTCGAACGCACACCAGTGCGCAGCAGCACAGCCCACCGACTTGGGTTTGAAGCCTACTCGGCAGAGGCATGCGCATTTTGCATACATGCGCTCCACAACATGTAGGTATGTACGTGTCAATTGTGTGCATCTGTTGCTGTCTGTTGGCTCAGACATAAGCTCAAAGTTCTTGTCTGTTGTGCAGGTGCTGCTGCTGGATGAGATCACTGTGGACCTGGATGTGCTGGGGCGTGCTGACCTCATGCGCTTCCTGGTGGAGGAGTGCAACACACGCGGGGCCACCATCATCTACGCAACACACATCTTTGACGGCCTGGAGTTCTGGCCAACACATGTGGCGTACGTGGCACGCGGTAGGTGCTGCTTCTGGCTGGCAGGGGGTTGCGAGGCTCTGTGTCGGCTTGTACTGCTTCCTTTGCAGGTTGAGGAGGGGGCCCCAGCATGGGGAACATTGGGTGGGTTGCTGCACTCACTCTGTTGTGAGTGTGGAGCAGCAAGTGCCTTCTGGGCCCATGCAGCAAGCAGGCTGCAGCATAACACCCAGTGCCATCTGTGATTGAGACATCTTCCTGTAGTCTGAGCCTTGTGTTGCTAGCGCAAGTGCATGTCTAGGCCATTGCACTTGCCGCAGATTTGCTACCTGCACCTGTAACTTTGTTTTCCCTGCTTTGTGTGCCCATGCAGGTCAGCTGCAGTTCTGCCAGCCTGCTGCCAGCGTCCCCCAGCTAGCACAGGGGCAACTGCTGGAGCTTGTGGTGGCACTATTGAGGAAGGAGCGTGAGGCAGCAGCAGCAGCTGGTGTGGTCAAGCCTCTGGAATATGATCCTGAGCTAGAGGGCAAGGTTGCTGCATTCTCGTATGCATTCAACAATGGATGGGTGCCAGGCACCCTGGGTACCACACTGGCGCATGGTACCAACACAGTGATGCGCAACTGAGAGAGTGCTGAATTGGTTGGGTTTTTGTTGCAGCTGATCAGACATGAGATGCTCATATCCCGAGGCAGAGTTGAGCCTTGGGGACCCACTGCACAGGCATACCTAGCTGCATGACATGCACATTGCACAGTTGTGGTGGTTACTGGTGCTGTCAGATCATTGGGTTTCAAGTGCTTCTTGTAAAGCAACGCTGTTGACTTGTTTGGCAAAGCAGTCATGGTGTGCAGCTGCGCAGCTGGCCAGTGGCCTCAGCTGCTGGCTGCTGGCTGCAAGGAGTACATGACATGTTGCAGCTGCAGTGAGCATTGTCGGACTGCGGGCTTTGGCAGGCTGTAAAACCATGGTGTTCACCTACATCATACTGAGAAGGGGAAAGCAGTGATGTTGAGCAAAGGAACTCTGAGATTTGGCGCTCAGTCTGCCTGCGGTACCAGCCTTGAGACAGCACAGGCTCATGAGGCCTCTGAGAGGTGGTACTGTTCACAGACATACCTTCATTTCATCACTTCCTCTTGTCCAGCTTTGCTTGCAGGAACTTTTTCATGGAAGACACATCGTCTTGAGGTCATGCTGCAGAATTGGGCTCCTCGTGTATGATAAGCACACCCATTCAACTACCTCTCCACACTGAGCTCAGCCCACTGTGACAGCAGCTAGTTGCCAGCCAGAAGCTGGCAAGTCTGCTTGACTTTCAGCAAAAGACGTCGAGGCTTACAAAGCTTGAAGACGCATTGATATATAGGGGTGTCACCCCGGCTAAGCAGTACTGCCGGACCCTGTCGACAGACCCGCCTTCCGGCCCACCGAGTGAGGGGATTCTCTTGTGGGCAGTCACCAGTAGCACAGCGCCTTCGACTGCGTTTTGTTTCTATTCAAACGACGATTGGTGTGGAGTCAGACGCACTCCGCAGCATGAATAGTTGATCTCAGGGGTTGCTAGCGGTGTTGCTGTCGACACTTACATGGTCTTTCCCTTGTTCAAGACTGCTTAGATGTCTGAAAATCACTTAGACGGCTCCCAAATCCATCTTACGGTGTCATGGAGGTGAGTCGGCTCCGAAACTTGTTCCACCGTTGACACAGCGCAAAGGCCAATCACGATGTCCACCAAGTGACATCAACACATGTCAGCGTGTCAATATATCACGCTTGCGCTGACATACCAGGCAGACCACACTCTGGCCCCATGGTACTGCATGCCTATGTGGCCCAGCTCAGCCAGGCCCAGAAACAATGTACGCTCCTCAGCAGTTGTTCCAAACAGCTATTCACTACTATCACGGTATTCGGCACCGCTGCTGGCTTTCAGTAGCAGCAATGGCACCGGTCAACAGTCACAGCAGGCAGCTGCAAGTGGCAACAACCAACAGCATCTTGCCCAAAGACCGCTGATTGGAAGCTTGAGTGTCGTGAACTTGTCTTTGTTGCATTTGCAGGGCCCTGGAGACAGGCATGAGCGCTCCCTGCATGGCATATCGTTTGACCCCAAGAGGCGCACTTGGAAGGCTCGCATCCACTTTGCAGGCAAAGAGCATTACATTGGCAGGTGAGCAGTAGTGGGGCAGTTGAATGGTATGCAGTGTTTAACAGGGCCACTGCAGCAAATGTGCCAGCTGGAACCTCTACAAGCACATTCGTTGGACCCCCTTCACTACTGGCCATGGGGGCCTTGTGGTACAGGCATTCCTGAGCCTCCTCAGCAGGACTCAGTGCTGTTGGCCAAGTTCCAAGCAATCACTTCTGACAAGCACCCTTTGAACAGTCATGTGGTGCGGCTCACTTGTGATGCATGTGTGTTCAATTCACCCCGGGCCGATGCCAGCTAAGGAGGGTCAGCTTTGCGCCCAGCAGCCAACATTGGCAGAGCAAGCGGCTCACAGTCTTGTGACGTGCATAGCTGTTGACCTGACAAACAAGCACACGATATGCTTCAAGCTCCGTAAGACACTGACCCTTTTAGACAGGCTCAGTTGGCAGGCAGGATTGGGTCGACTGTGCCACCACGCTTTGCTGCAAGTGTGGAGGCAGGTCTGGGCGCGTCCAGCAGCAACCGTCAAGGGTGCACCCCGCAGGTTAGGTGCTGCCAGCATCCATCAGCCACACTGCCAATCATCACCACACATGTCCTTGCAACTCCACCACTACTTCCTGTTGTATCTTCACACCCACACCACCTCCCTCACAGCTCGCGCCCTGCTGCCCGCATAAAAAACCTCGCCCCACGGTGCACCCCCCTGTTAACTGTACAGCAGACACCGCCGCAGCTGCCAGCGAATGCAGCAGCAGCAGCAACTGCAGTAGCGGCACCACCAGCGTTTACGCTCCTACAGCGGACACCGCAAGTCCCCCCCCCCCCCCCCCCCACCACCACCACCACCACCCCACACACATGGAACAATTTTGGCGCCCCCCCCCCCCTGCCTCTCCTTCCTCAGGTACAACTCAGCCCACGAGGCTGCCGTCGCATACGACCAAGCAGCCCGCATGGTCAACGACTACCAAGATGACGGCCTGACTCAGCCCAAGCCCCGCCGCAGGCCCCTCAACTTCCCAAACCAGCACCACCACGATGAGGACCTCCACTCACGGCTGCAGCAGCTGCTCAGCATCACTGCACCTCCACCACCACCAGCAGCAGCAGCAGCAGCAGGTGCAGGAGCAGCAGCAGGAGCTGGACCCTCTGAGCAGGCACAAAGGACACCCTCACCCTCAAGCGCGAGAGCAGCAGCAGCAGCAGCAGCAGCAGCAGCAGCAGCAGCAGGGGCCGGGCAAGGTGGCGTAAAAAGTGAGGGTGGCAGGCACGAGCAGCAGCAGCAGCAGCAGCAGGGGCCTTCCTACGTTGCTGCGCTGGCGGCAGCAGCAGCAGCAGTGGCTGCAGGAAGCTTCGAGCGTTCAGGCAGCTTTGACCAGCAGCCAGCCCGGCGCTCGAGCACCCCCCCAGGGCAGGGGTACTACCCTCCGGCACCCCAACACTACCCTCAGCACTACCAGCAGCAGCAGCAGCAGCAGCAGCAGCAGCAGCAGCAGCAGCAGCAGCAGCAGCAGCAGCAGCAGCAGCAGCAGCAGCAGCAGCAGCAGATGCAAATGCCACCGTCGATGCATCGCCCGGTGTCAGCACCCGCCCTGCAGCCTCCCCTGGACCGCAAGCGCAGCCTTGGTGCCACGGGCTGGGGTTTAGCCCTGCAGCAGCAGCAGCAGGGTTCACCCAAGAGGCCTGCCCTGGCCCTGCACAGGTCCTGCTCAGCACCACCCATCCCTGCCAGCGAGGCAGCACCTGCAGGAGTGCCCACTAAGACAGACATCAGCACACACCTCATGCCTTGGCATGGGGGTGACCCCCAGGCCATGACACCTCCCGGGGCCTCTGTAGGACGTGCCACAGCAGCAACGTACGCACCAGCAGCAGCAGCAGCAGCAGCAGCAGCAGCAGCAGCAGCAGCAGCAGCAGCAGCAGCAGCAGCAGGGGATCAAGAGGGTCCCTACATGCCACCGGGCGGGCAGGAGGGACGTCGCATGCATGCTGAGGCATCGCACTTGGCCAGCTTTGGGTCAGCACCCTTACTAGAGGCTTGGGAGGCGGCCCTGCAGCAGCACGGCATGCACCAGCAGCAGCAGCAGCAGCAGCAGCAGGGAGCAGTGGCTAACTTACCGCCGGCATGCACCGGGGGCTACATGGGGGGTCACTCCATGGGCTTGGATGTGGAACAGATGGCCATGCCACCATATGCCAGGCAGCCCCAGTCACAGCCAATGTACGGTGCGCCAGGTGCAGCAGCAGCGGCAGCAGCGGCGGCGGCGGCGGCTTCGGCTGCTGCAGCGGCTGCAGCAGGTGGGGGTCCTGCTGGTGTAGGGGCTGCAGCTGGGGTTCAGGGGTTAAGCTTGAGCAATCCAGGCTCTGCAGGGAATCTGCTGCTGGGAATCAACCCACAGCAGCAGCAGCGGCAGTACCAGCCTCCGCCAGGCGAGGACAGGCAGCAGCTGCACAGGCAGATGGACTTCCACCACCTGCAGCAGCAGCAGCAGCAGCAGCAGCAGCAGCAGCAGCAGCAGCAACAGCATCGGCAGCACCACCGTCACCACGGTGAGCACCATCAGTTCACCCAGGAGCTGCAGTACCAGCAGCACTTGGTGCAACAGGCGCAGCACCCCTACGAGCAGCGCCAGCAGCTGCAGCAGCAGTACTACCAGCTGTCACACTCATGGGAGCAGACCATGCAGCAGCACCACCAGCACCAGCACCACCAGCACCACTTTGGGTCCCAACCGCTGCCGCCGCCGCCGCCGCAGCAGCAGCAGCAGCTCCCGCCCCAGCTGCCGCAGCAGCAGTACCTGCTACCGGACCTCCAGGGAGCCTCCGCCCAGCGGCAGCAGCAGCAGCAGCAGCAGCAGCAGCAGCAGCGGCAGCCGCCGCCCCACCTTCACAGGCAAGCAGGCGCACTGGCTCCCCAGCCCGACCACCCCCACCAGCAGGACGTGTCCACCAGGCAGCTGGACCAAGACGCAACGTCATTCGTTGACTCAGAGGAGTTTGATGACCTCATGGACATGGTCGACCTCCCTGGACCACCCCAGCAGCAGCAGCAGCAGCAGCAGCAGCAGCAGCAGCAGCAGCGGGAGCGGCGCCACAGTAAGTCCAGCAGCATGCAGAGGCCAGGGTCATCCTCTGGAGGGTCTGGAGGGGTCCCAGGGCCTTTGGGGGCTCTTCCTGCAGGACAGCAGCAGCCCCACCCCAGCACACACACCCTCACGAGTGGGGCAGCAGCTGCTGCAGGACTCAACATCAGCGCAGACCTGCCTGCAGGACAGCAGCAGCAGCAGCAGCAGCAAGGGCCTCCCCAGCAGCAGCAGCAGCTGCTGCAGCCTATTCAGGAGGGCTCAGGTGGCCTGCATTCCTCAGATGCCTCAACCACAGTGGGTGGAGGTCAGCTAGGGCATGTACATGCCCCTACCCCTCATGTGCCCCTACCCCTCATGGCACCCTCTACCAGCCTGGCATCTGCTATGCTGCCAGTGCCCACAGGGTTGCCACTGCCCACAGGGGTACCTACACACAGGGACACCCAGCTGCAGCTTCCAGAGCTGCTGCCACTGCCTCAGTGCATGCCAGGCACGGGCGCACCCCCACCCCCACCCCAGCAGCAGCACTCGCAGGGAGCAGAGGCGGACCCTACAGCACAGGCGGACCCTACAGCAGCAGCAGCGGCGGCAGCGGGTGCAGGCCCCCCGGCGCTGCTGGTGGGAGTGTCCAGCCGTGCTGACCTGATGCGCGTGACCAACAGCTGCCTGCACAAGCTGCTGGACATGCGGCTAGCAGTGCTGATGGTACCGGAGCAAGGCAACGCATGGGAGGGGCTACGGTCCTACCTCCTCAACGAGCACCAACAGGCGCACCAGCAGCAGCAGCAGCAGCAGCAGCAGCAGGCACAGGCAGTACAGGCACAGGATGAGGCAGAGGGTGGGGTACCCCCCTACGGGGTACCGGCACCTCCCCAGCCGGGGTACCTCCCCATCACTACAGCAGCTGTGCTGAGCATCCTCGGGCAGTTTGTGCAGCTGCTAGGCGAGGGTTTAGCCGGCCAGGGGTTAGGCCCACAGGCCGAGCGGCTGTTTGTGCTGGGGGCATTGAACCAGGTGCAGCAGGTGCTGTCAGGGCTGCAGCGCACTGCTGCGTCTGCTGCAGCAGATGCTGGGTCAGATGCCAGGGCGTGCTTGGGTCAGTGGGTGGCGATTGGTCTGGGGCTGCCACCGCACACAGCTATCAGCCCGGTAGTCAGCAGGTTGGTGGAGATGCTGTAGGCGGGACATCTTGCTGCTGATCCTGCTGCCGTGATGTTGCTGCAAGCTGGTGATGGCCGTTCAGGCTGGCAGTACTGGCGATTGAGTCATTAGGCTTGAGAGGCTCTGGATGCCAGCAGGCCGTTGCGGCTTCAAGGCCGCTTTGCGGCGGCATTCTGGGGTTCCAGTGACAGATATAGAACACTGGTGTTTGTGGTTGCGTTTGCATAGGTGTTGCTGTACCTTGCATAGCCGTCAGGTACAGTACAGTGCATCTTGTTGAGCTTCGTGCTTGCCAGGGATAGGGAGGGAGGGCTGTGACAGGCACTGCTGAGCATGCTGCATGCATGATGCAGCAGCAGGACAGCTGGGTTTATACAGCGGTCAGCATGAGAGGGGATTAGGGGCTGGACGGGTACAGGCAGCTTTGCTGCCCTTGATCGGAGTTGGTGTGAATGTATAGCTACATACGGTGCTTCATAGCGAGCTGGAAGCAGCAATCTGGTCTTGTATGTGATGCTAGCACTGTGACCGTTGCAGTCGACGTTCAGGCCTGTGACTGTGGTTGTGGTAACCACCACCACAACCACCTGTGCAGGTGAATGTTACAGGGTTGTGTGAGGGGGGAAGACAACCTGATTGTTCAATTGGCGCATTGTTCAATTGTTCAATTGGCGCAACAGCTGCTCCTCCAAATGAAAGGCTTGAATGACCACATACCGGTCAGGCTTAGGGTACAGGGTCTGCAATGAGATTTTGTGTGAATGTGGGCCTAGGCCAGAACATATCCTTGGGCAAGCATGCCAGGGTTAAGGTGCAGGTGATGTGTGCCAGCTGCGGCTGGCTTCCAGAGCGGCTTGTATGGCTGTTGGTTGATGGCTTTTGTGCGTGTGTGTTGTGGCTGGGTGTGTGCGCACCCATGCCACGGTTGATGAACCTGCTTTGGAATGGGAGGGAGGGAGTAAGGGAGGGAGGGCCCTCCCGGGGCAAGTTGCATGCTAGGCAGCAATGCCGCTGTGCTGGAGAGAGTAGGGCAACCTATCGTTGAAACTTGCAAGTCGTGTGCATGTGTGCAGCTTTGTTTGCAAAGCAAGTACCTTTGCTGTGTATCTCTATTTGTGGTTGTTGTTGTTGCTGTAGTTGTTGCTTCAACTTCTGTCTCTGGTACTGGTCCACGGCTGCTGGTGCACACCACCTGGAAGTCCTGTGGACACATTCAACATTACCCAACACCCAACCCGGAACAGTCATAGGGTGGACATAAGTGGCAGAGGAACACTTTCAGTGGGCTTCAGGTGATGCATGACGTCATGGATGGGCGCAACATTCTGCATAGGCTCTTGGGGTGTTGTCTGTGTGCATTGACTGCAGCTCTTGTGGGCCGGCCAAGACAGCGGGCTATCTGGTCGGAGGGCCAACAAGTTGGTGTTGGGGTGTAGGCTACCTGTGTTGTGTACAACATAAGGCAAGCTGCGTAGCATGCCCCTTGGATTCCTAAGCCTTGGCTGCTGAGTGCGATTCAGATGCTGTCAGGACAGGCGGACGTACATCAGTCACCTGAGTGTGGTGATTCTTGAAGTGTGTCAATTGAATCGGTGCTGATGTGGGTTGAGGACTTTGGAATCAGTCACGATGCCGCATGCAGAATGCTTTCAGCACTCTCTGGAACATGCTGTAAACATGCAGTGGTGACCACGATGTGGGGGAATGCGCAGCAAGCTGAGATGCTTGTCAAGTCGTGATGCTGGTCGCTGTCGACAAGTTGGGTGTGTTGGGAGTGGTCTGATGTGTGTGCTTGGTTAGCATGCACTGCAAGTGCGATTGTCTCAGCAGCCGGTAGGCGTCTTGCCAAAAGGGCAGTAGGACACCCAGTAGGGAGAGGCAAGTATGGCATGGTGGGGGCCTGGATAGGACAGGCAAATGCATGCTTCCCGAATAGCAGGCATCGTCAGATTGCGGCGTGAACGTGCAGGTTGTGGTGGAGTGAACAACACTGTTACGTAGCGCAAGGTGACTACTGGGGTGTGTTGATGTCAGATATCATGGGGTGATCTGTGGTTGTGTAGCTACACAGTATAGGCATCTGGTGTTGTCAAGTATAGTCGCCCGACCTTACTTCTGCAAGGAACAACAGCAACCACGTATGGGGTGTGCCTTGGGTGTGTGCAGACAACCTCTCAACCTGCTGCCAATGCACTCAACCCTGTAGGTCAGTTGGGTTGAATCAGTTGGGTTGAGGAATTTGCCAGGCTGTGGCTCAGCATTGCTGAGCATGTGTTCATTCCTATGCCGAATGCACTCACTGTACCGTACAGGCTGTACAGTTGCAGCGTTCAGGCAGTGTGCATTTGCAGCATCAGGGCAGGGTGTATTGCGTTGTGGGTTGTTTGGGCAGGTCAACGCTGCCTGCACCAATTGCACTTGTAGGCTGCTGCTGTCTTACAGAAGTAGTGTCACCGAGGTCTGTGATTAGGTTGATAGATAGTACAGTACTACATTGCTCTTCAGCATTCTGAGGAGTTGTGGGAGTCGGGGAAGCGCCCAGCACAGCGGGTTTAACCGAATCAAACATGCCAGCCAGCTGGGCCTGCAGCCAGGCATACACTGCTTTGTGAGGCCAGGGCGCCCTAGGGCCTGGGCCGATTGGTACATACGTGCAGGGGCAGCCCGCTGACACAGCCCTGTGGGTTGGGGCCCAAGCCACACCTGGTGGTTTTGTGCGCACCATTGTCGGCAGGGCGCGGCGCACTCGACAATGGGGCATCCTCCCCGGGGAAGGCTGGCAAGTGAATGACCCCTGTGGGCAGCGGTGGTGCTGGTGTTGCGCATGCTTCTGTGGTTCAACACGCTGTGTCTCATGGGTTCATGCTCTGTGTGGGTGTCAATGCATGATTGACATAGAACTATTGCATCTCACCAGGGGATATCAGATATGTATCGTATGCGTGCAGGTTGCCTTGGGTGTGTGCTGTGCCTAGCTTGATTGCTCGCGCATCAGCCTGCCCAAGCACCTGCATCACCAGGTGACCCACCGCCTGCATCGCCTGTTCAGTGACAGCTGGCCTGCTAGTTTGTGCACTTTGGAGTTAGTGGAATGCGGCTGTCAATGCCCTGGTGCACCCTGGGGGCAGGCAATGCAGAGGTGGTGACGTGTCACCACAGTGCCACCAGCAAGCCTTCTGTGGATAGCGGCGGTCCCCGACCGCTGTGTAGCCAACTGTGCTTCATCGTGTGGCAGCAGCAGCAGCAGCAGCAGCATGGCACACACCCACAACACAAGCTTGTGGCATTGTTCACCTACTCCCCTCATGAAACGTTTTCCCCCTGTGTGGTTGCCCTCATGCCTGTATGTGATGCAGGCGTAGGGGCCCTGCGCTCTGTCTGTGTCACCACGGGCCTGCTCCAGCAGTGCACCGTTGATCCACGGGTGTCCACTTTACTGCTCTTTACTTCACAAGCTACTGCTCTGCTTTGTAGGCCTGATTCCATTTCAGCACTGTTCAGCTGGCAAAGCTGAGGCGCAAGCGCCTTGTAGTTGGTGTTTTAGCAGCCAGTTTGGCACCAAACTAGCAAGAGTCTGTTGACATGTTACATAGCATATGCGGCACAGGCAGGGCAAGTACTGCGCATTGGAGAAGCTCCCATGGGTTGGAACCAACCTGGCTGCTTGCAATGGGCTGTGGTTCGCCAGCTTCGGTGGTTGTGTGTTGAGTGGCCTCCAGCTGCACTCTCTTTTCAGCACCAACCGCATTTGCATGCTGCCTTGTTGCATGAGTGAGTTATGTATAAAGGCAATGTGCCCTTCGAATCTGGGCTTCGTGGACACTGCCCACCTTTGTAGTGGTCGCTAGGCCAGCAGCCAGGTGTTGAGGGTCTGTTCCAGTGACAGGGTGCCTTGCTGTGCTGACTGTTCTGCAGGGTTCTGCGCGTCGGCACCCCCTGACAGGCGCTGATTTACAGGCCATCAATAGACACGTCCTTGTACTGTACATCAGTATCCCACCAGCCATGCACAATCACGGCAGGTGTATTATCACGCCATCCATGGGTGGCACCCTGCCAGTGTTACAAGTAACTGATAACCACACGGATTGTACACGTGATATTTGTCTGTGGATGTAAAAGGGTGGGGGACTGCTTACGCACACACTAGTAGAAGCATGCGCACACCGCTGTGGGGTTTGTCCCACAGTGAACGGTGAACCTGTGTGTCACAGGCACCCTAGCTGGTCCATGTGTCTTTCATGATTTCAAGAGGGCAGGGCTAAGGTGCAGCATCACATTCCACATGAAGGCTCAACGCCTGCTGCCTACCGCTTCACACCTCAAGTCAGCGGTTGAACCACAACGGCTTGTGTCATGGGCCAAGTTGAGCTGGCCCCACCGACCCTCACACTTCAATTGGGATGACCACCATGCTTGCTGCCATGTTGAGTGATGCTGTTTGTTAGTGGTCCTACTCGCAAAGCATGTGCTTTGCAAGTGGCACTTGGCTGCAGCAGGTGCACCTGCAAGGGTGTCATCAGGTAACCCTGACGCGCTGACGATGACGGTGGCGTTGCATGTGTATCTCACAACCTTGGACCACGCAACCAGCACTTCAAACTACATCAAAGCCAATACTAATTTCCATTTACTCGTCAGCTTGCATGCGGAGGCTCACTGCCAGCCTGACAGCCTGGCAGGTGAGGCAGGTGTGCACATGGGGCCATCTCGGGTGGCTGGTCGTGCAAGCAGGGTGACATGTCGAGAAGGGCTGTTAGACGTTTCACTTGGGGTCACATGACCACTAGACTTGGCTTGGATACCCAGTATACCTACCTTCATGTGGGCCAGCTGCAGCCCATTGGACCCATGTCATCATCGCTGCTCTGTAAGCCTTTGATATGATCATTGTTACCATACAGACATTGTTGATTGAAAGACAGATTGAAAGAGGCTATGATTTCAACAAGAGGTTCAGCCCGGGGGGCCTAGCTGGGGCCAGTTTAGCAGCAGCCTGTCCAAGTGACTTGCTTTTCATTTTTCTGCTTGCGGACTGACGAGTCACCGGCGTTCTCCTGCAGCAAGACCAAATTACTCCATACCAATCAGCCACATCAGAAGCTGCTGTGGCACCCCGGTCTTGTCACGTCGCGGGTGGAGTCACATCATCAACAGTGATTTTTGCCGCCCCTACCGAGGTTGCTCGGCGGTTTGCAAAGCTGGGGCAGACTGTGGGCTTTGCTGCACATGGTGAGGAACTGCAGAGTTGTGCTCGCCATTTTGCAGCACGTGTTGCCATGCTCCACCCTCTACTGCTGGTTCTCAGCCACCTGCCTTTAGGGTATGATCGCTGTGAAGGGAAGGGTCCCTGTGTGTTGCATTCTGGTCTGGTTCTGGTGTGCTGTCAGCTTCTGCTGTCCCAGGGGCCAGGCATGCATGCAGACCGTGTGCTGGGCCCCAACGTGTGGGTCCTTGCTGTATCAGCAGGTAACGTCAGCAGGCAATGCCGTAGGATGCACTGGTCTGCCACGCACCTTCCCCTTGACTGTTGCACTACTGCTGCCCGTCCCACACAGGCCGAATGGAGGAGAGTGATTGGCACGGCATCACGTACGACCCAGGGAGGAGGAACTGGAAAGCCAGAATACACTTTGATGGCAAGGAGCAGTATATCGGCAGGTGGGGTTGTGTAGCTGGTAGCAGGGCCAGGCAAATGATCATGTGCATTGACACTGCTGTTGCCTTGCTGCCCCTTGCTGATGTAGTGTGTCAGACAACGCATGTGTGGAAAGAACATTTATTGACAGTACGTCTACTCCTAACCAACTGTCTGATGGCAATCAAGGCTTGGCAGGAACATCATTTAGACCTTGGACCCACCGTCCGGCTGGCGGCTGCTGCCTGCCTACATGCCCACACAGGTACAGCACTGCGTACGAGGCAGCACTGGCATATGATCAGGCAGCACGCCTGATCAATGAAACGCAGGAGATATCAGTAGCAGCCTGGCGGCGCACTCGGCCGCTGAACTTCCCCCACCTGCGGCCGCATGACAAGTCGCTGGATGCCAGGCTGCTCAGCATCTTCAAAATCACCCCGAGGTAGCTGCAGCAGTGGCAGCAGGCACAACAGCACTTGCACTCAAGGCTCAGAACAGCACAGGAGCAGAACATGGCGCGCTGCACATGGCTGCAGCCAACATGGCAGCATCCGCCCCTGCAGGTGCTGACCCAGCACATGACCATGTGCTGAGGCACCTTGCAGCAGCAGCGGCTGCCCATGACGCAGCAGCCTCAGACGATGACGATGGAGCCGCCGAGGCAGCAGCAGCCCTCACAGCGATGGGGTCCATGGGCTCCCTTGGGCCAGTCAGCAAGCGCCGCAGGCAGCAGCAGCACAGCCAGCAGCAGCGGGCCACGGCAGCAGTGCGCTGGGGCGCTGCTGGGGGTGGCAGGGTGGCGAGTGGCTCCAGCCGTGCTGGTGCCAGCCTGCAGGAGCAGCAGCTGAGGCCAAGGCCAGGGTCCAGGTCTGAACGGCTGGCTGCTGCTCGTGCTGAGCCCATGCAGGAAGTCCTGCCTGTGCGTGATACAGCAGAGGGTGAGGACAGCATGGTCTGGGAAGCGACGCCGCCAGAGAGTGCCTCACCCTCACCAGCACCAGCACCCGGCCCCTCAGCTGCTGCTGCAGACCCCCAGCATGCGCTTGTGAAGTGTGAGCAGCCACCAGAAGCAGACAAGCAGAGTGCTGGCGACGCAGAAGGCGTGCAGCAGCAACAGACGAGCACGCCTGCAGCGTCCCTGCTGCAACCGATCGCGCTGTTTGTGCTGCGGGCCGTGTTCCCGGCAACCCCCCAGCCGCTGAGCTGCCACTTGCCACCAGCAGCGGTCATGCTAGCCTCAGCAACGGTGCGGCAGCAGGTTCGGCAGACGCCAGCCAGCAGCAGGGGCCAGGGCCCGGGTTGGGGGCTCCTCCTCTTCCCCAGTGTCCAGCGTGGCCGGCAGTGGGGCACAACGCCGCTGGCGTGAGGAGCGTATGTCTTCACGATCAGGGTCAGTGGAGTCGGAGGCGGCCGAGACAGCGGCGGCGGCAGCCGCCGCCGCAGCGGCTCCCGCAGCTTGCGCGGCTGCAGCCGCCAGCGTTCCTGACCTCACCAGCCCAAGGGACAGCCGGCCCCTGTCGTCACCTGCGCCCCAGCAGCATCATGAGGAGCTGCAGCAAGAGCAGCAGGCATCACCGCAGGCACCACTGCAGGCACCATCAGGCAGTGTGCCAGCTGCAAACCCACTTCAAAGCCGCGTGCACCTACTGCTGCAGCAGCTGATTACGCAGTGCCAGCAGCGGCAGGAGCAGCTCCAGCAGCAGCCTGCCCCGCTGCCGGTGCAGCAGCTGCCTCTGCAGCTGCGGGCCCCTGACCTGCATACATCCTCCTGGCCTCCTCAGCAGCCGCACGGTCAGGTCCTTTCGCTGTCTCCTGCTGCCGTCCTGCAGCAACTCCTGCCTGCAGTAGCCGGCGGCATGGCTGCAGCTACACCACCTGCAGCAGCTGTGTCACCGGCAGCTATGGTAGCAGCAGTTGGGATCCCCGGCAGCGGGGGCCCAGTGGGCATGCTGTCGAGGATCGGCAGCGCTGAGCTTCTGTTAGTCGCCAACAGCTGCCTGCATGAGATAATAGACATGCGCCTCGCTGTGCTGATGGCGCCCCAGCACAGCAGCAGCCTGGCCGTCCTGCAGGCCCACCTGGCAGCAGCGCAGCAGCAGCGGCAGCAGGGCTGGATGGCGCCTGCGCCAGGGGCGTGCGTGTCGATGGACGAGGCGCAGTCGGCGCTGCCCATGCCGCCTGAGCGCATCGTGGCGCTGTCTATGATGAAGGCTTTCCTGCAGCTTGTGGGGGATGCAGCAGGGGCGCAGGGGCTGGACCGGCAGGCTGAGTGTCAGTCTGTTCTGGGTGCGCTGAACCAGCTGCAGCAGGCGCTGTCAGGGCTGCAGCGGGTGACTGCGGCGGCTAGCGTCCACCCTGCAGCCAGCGCTGCAGCGTGCCTGGGGGAGTGGAAGGCTGGCAACTTGGGTCTTTCACCACGCATGGCTGTTCACCCTGCAGTGGACAGGTTTGTTGAGCTGCTCTGAGGAGATGGGGCGAGGTACCAGGGAAGGCGGGAAGGGACGGCCGGCTGTTCAGTTGCCGAATCTTACATAAATGTTTTTATGCGGAGGTGTGGAGCAAGCAGGATTGATTGACAGGTGGTGAGGTTGCACAGAAGTGCAGCGTGTGGGGTGTTTTGGGAGCAGCTGGTGGCAAAGCATGGTATTGAAGCGGCAGGGCGTTCATTGCTGCTCGTTGCATCAGGTTGTGGGCGTGTTCAGCCAAGTCAGGTTGAGCACCCTCACTGCTCAGCATGATCGGAAGAAACAGGCCGCGTCTGTACTTGCTGCTTGCATGGATGTGTGTGTTTGGAGGTTTGGGGTGCGCGTCTCGTCAGCATGTACTGCTGCTGCTCCCACTCAGGGGGCTCAACTGGCCTGCGCCCGCGACATACACTACCTGTTGGACGCGTAAATTTTACATGTCATACACCCTGCTGCCTTCTAGAAGCATCGGGGGAGGATGTCTGAAGTTGCTGGATGGTTTATGGTGGTATTTGTGTGTGTGATGGTGTGAGTGCATGGGAACTGCAGTTGGAAGGAAGGTGTTTGTCTGGGTTGCTGGTTCCAGCCAGTGTTTCCTGCTGGCCCATGGCACCCAGCTGCCCCTTGAAGGCTCTTTATCGTTGTTCCTGGCAACCTGGTTGACCGACACCTTTGCCCTTCTGGTGGCCTCCTGTAGTTTGAGGACTGCCAGAGAGCACCATCTGACTCTCCAATGCCTTGCTGGATGGGACACTGTAGATATCACCTATCTTCCAAAGTTGGGCCGCATGCAGGCCTGCGCAGGGCCGTTGTTTCACCCCAACCTGTGTTTGGGGTGGAATTGGGCAACCAAGGCATGGGCGATTGGGCAGCACGCGTTATCGTCATGGTGTGACGGTGCGAGTCACACTGTGGTTGGAGGACTCAATCACGGTGGCGGGAGGAGAGTGGTTTGAGATTTTTGCTACTGAGCATTCCTGCATGTGCACCGCGCGGTGGCAGTGTGGTGTTGACCTCGCATCGTCTGTCTCAGCATCGTGTGCATGCTGTCATGTCTGATCAGCTGTGCACCGGTTGTTTGGTGTGCATGCGTATGGAGCCGCCCTGGGCTGGGACAGTGCGTGTGCTGATGGATTGGGTTGGTTGCCGCCAACTTGGCAGGTTGGAGCGCACCAAAGGGCGCTCGCGCTGTGTCATTTTCTTTGCAATAGCCTGATGCTGATGTTGAGGATCGATGCCTATGCCTTTGTGAGTGTATGCGTTTCTGGCGGGCCGTTGGGCAGTGGTTGTTCTGGCTTGCAACAGGTGCAGCAAGGCCGTCGTGTGCCAAATGCACACAATGTACCTAGTGTGTGTTACTGGTGTTTTGGAAACCCGGGGCGACTCGTCCAAACACCACGTCATGCTCCGACCTGCCCCAGCTTGCCGGCGCTAGGTGTGGCTCGCAGGGCGGTGGGTGGCTGTGGGTACGATCCAGGCTGGCTGGCTGGCTCGGTGTGTAGTGGCCTGTGCTGACATCACTGGCTGCAGGCCCTAGCAGAGGAGCGGTGGTGGTGGGGAGGCGAGAGCATTGTCAGTGGCTTGTGGCTTAGCACATTTTTTTACCAGGGCTCAACATCCGGCTGTGAGCACTGTGTGCATGGGGAGTTCACCTGCCAGCAACACATGCTGCTAGCTGGGCTGACCTTGCGGCTATCCTGGCACAACTACCAGTAGTAGCACTGCTTCTTTTGGGGTATAGCCTGGGTCACGCTGGGTCACCCGCCAATGCACATAGTCTGCGAGCTGAGCGACAACTTGTGTGGCTTTCCTGGTGTGGATCGCACAGTCTGTCAGGCCAACTCAGGCCATGTCTCTGACTCTCTCCTCCGCGACCCGCCTGTTCCTACCTGGGGAGGGTACTGCCGGCGTATCACGTGTGGCTTGCCGCACCGTGTGCATGTCGTTGTTTTGTGTGAGCCTGCTTTGTTGCTGTCCTGTCGTGTGTCGCACTGCCTATAAATACTGGAGGTCTCCTTGTGTATGAGTCAAGGGGCCTTGCACAGTTTGATCCGCACGTCTGCACATCTGTTGCTGCGTCGGGTGGGAATAGCGGATGCTAGTGTGGACATCATCGCGGCATCGCGTTGCTGTTGGGAGTTTGCTGGATTGTGCACTTTTGTTGAGCCCTCACCGTGTGCAAATTTGAGCAACAGGCTTCAACAGCAGTTGAACCGATGGGGCGGGGTGGCTGACCATGTCTCCATCGTTGCACATGAAGTTGGTGATGCGTGCACACACTGTGCAGCAAAGTGCTTGCTTGCCAGCTTGCTGCCTGGCACCCAACAGGCCCCATTGCCCAGCATGGGTCAGCCTTGTTGGCAGCGTCCGGCATTGACGGCTGAAATCAAGGCTGTGCAAAGTCATTCAAGTACCTCCTGGTGCTTGCTTCAGGCGCCAGCGTACCTTGTAGGCTTGTCTAATCATGTTCCACGTTGACATGTTGCAGTGGAGTTTGCAGTATTTACCCGTGGTGTGGCTGTCTTCCTGCATACAGGCCTTCCATGGCCTGCTCGTACAGGTTGCTTCAGCAGTTTGGTTCTGCCTTGTGGCAGCTGCCTGCCTTATCTTATTAAGTACTACTGCAGTACTTCTGCGGCTGCTACTGGAATACATAGTGCTGTTTGCAAGCCAATTCGCCAGGGCAGCTTTTGATTCCTACTGGATTTATTTACAGAGTCAAGATTCTATGCCGGTTCTTTTCTTGTGTTGGGGCAGCGGCGTTCTTGCGGGGTTAACCATGGCCCGTCAGCATTGATGTCTGGCAGGAGACTTTTGTGTGTCTGCATGTCGTACTTGCTCAAGCGTGAGCCAAGCTCATGAGCAGGGATCACCTCCGGTTCAGGCCTGGCGGTGACTCTGTAGCTTGCCAGGACAAGTTTTGTGCCACCGTGCCAGAGGATGTTTTGCTGGCCGGTGCCAGCCATGCCCTATTGTGTGAGAGCAGCCTCTGTACAGGTGGTGCAGCTGGAGAGGGCGGGGGGCAGTCCGTCTCTCGTAAGCTTTGGGTTGATGTGCAGCAGGTTGTGTTGCCAGGTGAACTGACCCGCCTGTTGACAGACGGGAGCACAGGTGGTGGCTGTGCCAGCTGCAGGATGCTTGTCATGATGTGTGTTGTGCAGGACATCCTATCCCAAGGCGGTCAAACAGCTGCCTGCTGTTTGACGGTGGAACTCCAGGGTAACGTTACCTGAGGTCTTTTACACGTTGATTGCCTGTTATGTTACTGTACTTTGTTGCTTCCTGCCTGATGCTTTATTGTATTTATTGTTGTTTCCTACCTGTCATGCGGAGTGGTTGGAGCATGTGCCTGTAGGTCCAGCGCCCCACATTCCAGAGGGGCAATTGCTCCATTTACTGGAGGGAGGTACTGATCAGCCTGTCATGACAGGCACCTGCTGCGACCACAGCACTCCTAGTGGGCGCGCGCAGGTGCCTCAGGAAGGTGGCTGCTTGCCGTGCAGGGGTCCCATGGCCCTACTGGTTGCCTTTGGAGTTGCAGCATTGTGTGCGTGTGTGAGATCAGCGTATGATTTCAGCGGTGATTTATTCTTTGAGCAGCATTGCCACATTTTTCTGGGACCAGACACCAGTGACGTGTATGTACCTCTGTGCGGTGTGGCTGCGTAGTGGAGTGTGTGGTCATGGTGTGTAACAAGGCAAGGAAGGTGACGGCGGCAACACGGCAGCTGCAGCAGTTGGCTAGTCTAGGGAGTGGCATTTGAGACTGGACGCCAGTGACTTGTGGGAGCACAGCTTCAGCCCATGCCGAGTCTGTTTGTGCAGTGTTTTTGCAGTGTGTGTGTTTTATGGCACTGCTGTGCACGTGATCAGCGTGCTATGCTACCATGTGCTGCAATCTGACAGTGGCAGGCCAGCTGGATGTTGATGTTTCGAATCTGTAGCTCTTTGAATCTGCAGCCCCTTGTGCACTGGCGTATTCAAGCAATTGCAGGAGAAAGCAGATGCATTGCTGCTGCTGTCGCTCAGCTTGGCCGTCAACACAGGCCACACAGCAGCTGTGACTGCGAAGCTTGTGGACAGAAGGAGCACAGGTGGATCTACCCATATCAGCTTCGTTCAGATGCAGTGCCCATGTGGGGGGTTGTCCTCATGATAGCTGAGTGGGCCACAAGCATGACTGCTGCTGCCATACGTGCTGCTGCCTGTCCACATGGCACGCGGCACATATGGACCCCGCGCCCGGTCAATCGATATTCTGTCTACAGGGCATACAATCTGCATGTGTGTCTCCACAGCTGCACTCAGTCCATACAAGGTCTATACAAGGTGGGGGACCCCAAATCTGTAGGGCAGCAAAGGGCCCTGGTGTTGTGCTGAGCAACCCCAGCAAGGTCATGCCGTGCTACGGGTGGCTCAAAACCAGCATCCAGTAGCATGAGTGGATGTGGCAACCGTGATAACCCTTGCTGTCGCCGCTGCGAAATGGCTGGCGGTCCTTGTGGCGCGGGTGACTGGCGCTCCAACAGGATGTATTGGGCCGAGTGTCAATGCTGCTGAGTGCTGCCGCAGGCTGCAGGAGGCACACGCCACACCACCCAACCCTCATGCATCATGCAGCCATGTGTTTGCTGGGCCATGTTGGCCCAGGCACACCAATTGCTTCGACCCCACACTTGCACTACTCGTGGCCAACTGCCATGACTAGTCAGCAGCTGCTGCACTGTTGCATGCAGCCGCTGCATCTTCCCCTGGGACATGCCGCACCAGCCTTTGGGATATTTATGATCGATCCCTGATACCACGCAGGAAGATGGATATCACTTGAAGCTGGCCTCAAAGCTGCGCAATGTGCGCTGAGCTTCAAGCTGCACTGTCCCTACAACAGCCCCCAGCCAGCTGCCAGCACTACTGGGCGATTCCAAAAACACACATCCCTGCTGCTTTAGCGCTCCCCTGCTCCTCACACCGCTGCTGACCAACCAGCCCCATACCGCTGCTCCTGCTGTGCTGGCTGCTGTTGCGTAGGCCACACCCTCGTGCGTCCGCCTGCGTTTGCTTGTGCTTACTGATGCCTCCTCATGCTCCTTGGGCATCACCGGTGAGGCCTGGGGGGCGACACACAGCGACAAGCACAGACTCATGCAGGAGTGCAGTGGTGTCAAGTCCTGGCGCATGACTGTGCTGGCGCATGATCAAATAGCAGGGGAAGGATGGGGTGGACCTGGCAGTCTGTGCAGTAGGGCTTGGGTGGGGCTTGAGTGGAGTTCCTGCAAGGGGAGGGAATGCATCAAAATCCCAAGAGGAGTTTTACACTGGTTAGCCCTAATCTGTATAATACTAAGAGAGTAGGGGTGCCGCTGAATTGTCGTTGAAGCTGCTGGGCGACAGGAGCTGGCATGCCTGGCTCCTAGGAGGCTGTTGCTTGCCGCCGTGTGTGGTGGCAGGCTTGTTGCGCAGGTTTGTTCAGCGGGTCTCGCGCGCTGTAGCTGGTAGGGCCGTTGGTGGACAGGCCAGCACAAAGGGCCAGCACACAGGAGGACTTGACCCGGATGCTGCCTTGCTATCGCTTGTGCCAGACATCAACCCAACAGCCTGCAGTCCGGCACACTGCAGGCTGTTGAGGCGCACTGCAACACTCGTCATTGTTCGGGGTCTGCCTGCAGTAGCTCATCATGGCAACGATTGCAATGGCAAATTGCAAGGCCAGGCCCCTTGCTGTTGGCCAGGGTGCTGCAGCTGTCACAGCCTGCAGCTGAACCCCTCAGCGCTGAACAGCGGTGCACTGCTGCCAGGGGCCCAGCACACTCCCACTGGCTCACCTGCCTTCTTCAGCAGCCCAAGCAGCTCCACCTTGGCACCATGGGGAGTCAGGTGTAGACGCGTCCTGCAGTGCAGCAGCAATGGCAGAAGCACAGCCAAAGGGCCAGGATGAGAGTCAAAATGATAAGGCATAAGGCTTTGCTGCTGATCAACCCAAGGCTGACTGCCTTGCTGAAGCACTCAGCGCTCCTGCAGGCAGTGCTGGGACCAGGGCGTGCTGGAAAGAGAGGGCTGCATGAACAAACGTGGTGGGTAGACACAGGGAGTTTGAATTCGCTGCTGTTTGACACTGTCATGCTCTTGACTGCTTACCTCCTTGGGCGTCCATCACGTGTGCGCTTCTGCACCTGGCCCTTGTAGACCATGACATTCCTGAAGGTCTCTCCCCCTGGGGATGTGTAGGTCTCGACGAGTGCACAGTCGATATGACGGTAGCCTTTTTTGCAGTATTTACGCCACACCGGCTTCTTTGGGGCCCCTTCTGCTGCTGCCACTCCTGCTGCAGATTCAGACATCATGCACTGTCACTGTCACTGGCAAGAAACAAATGATCGTTGTGGAATGCCTAGGTTGAGACCAATCCACTGGTTGCTTTCATGAGTGTCGACGAAGAGTGCTGTGTGCCTGCTAGCTCAGCTCAGCTGTCGTTCCTTGAACCGCTGGCCGCGTGTCTCAACCTCTTCGACAAGTGGCTGTGCTGGGGAATTAGCGCCAACGAGGAAGTTGATAACCACGGAATGAAGTGATTAAGACGGCCACTTGCCCTGAGGCAACCCTCTGCAAGCTGTCCTGCCAAGCCAATTGCAGAGCTGTCTGAAATGTTTCAATTTTGTTCACAGGAACCCTTTGAATCTCCGGCCCCCGTTAAACCCACACATTTTATGGTGATATGAGTGGTTGAATTCATGATGGCTACCCAGGGAGTGGTCCATGCCGTCAACTGCACCACCAGCGCATGCATTGGGAGTGACAAGTGCTGCTGAGCTCAACAGCAGTGGCGTCTTGAGTACACAAGTTTGTGCCTGTGTTGCTACTGTTCTCACACGGCAAAGGCTGTGCCAATGCTCTTGTGTGCACATGCTGGGCGCAGCACCAGCTTGCATGTTTGGTGGTTATGAGTGCCGAGCATTGGCTGGTGATGGTTGAGGTCTGGTGGTTGGACCCTAAGCCCCAAACCATATGCTGCGTCAAACACAACCAGAGCCTGGCTGGCATGAACCTTCAGCTGCATTCTGAGCTCTTCACTCTAGGTCCCAGAAATTTCTAGTTCAAGGCACTGGCAGTCTGCACAGAGCGTCGCATTACAAGGAAGTGGGGCCAACAGGGGCAATCACTGACAGATTACACACGTCAGTCAACCACACAAGCCCCCATACAACTTCACAACCAGCAATCACAGCGGACACACCACCAGCGTCTGCCACCACTGCAGCTGCTGACCGTCAGGCTGACTGCACGACGCGGGGCGACACCATCAGGGCCCCAGAGAGATTCAAGACCTGGGAGCCTGCTCGCTCTGCTGGCCGGTGTCACCCACTTGACTAACACATGCTGCTACTGACCTCCTGCATGCACAGCTAGCAGCCACACCTGGCAACACAGAGCCTGTGTTGTCCTGGCTGGTTCACCTGTCACACCAACCCGGCGCATGCACCTCACCACCACAACATGCAGCCCTGAGTCACCTCTGTCCACTTCAGCCTCAGCGAGTTGCCGCACACAGCAAACCCACCTGCTGCGTGTGTCAAGTGCTGTCAAGTGACTGCCCTGGCAACCTGCTGCTGAATGCTGGCTTTTTCAGTCAGAACACGGCTACCAGCTGCAGCTGCAGCTGCTCCTGACAGTGTGACCCAGCAGCTTCCAACAAGCTGTGCAGGTGCCACATGCAATACAGCATCAGTGACTCAAGAAACCAACCCAGGGGTCTACTTGCCGATACTGAGTGCCAGCACAACACAAGACAAACACTTTTATGTGTCACCACTATGACAGGGGTCTGGGGTGCTAGTGAGAGAGTAACCTCAGTAACATCTGCAGCCACAACAACGCGTGTAAGGTAAGGTCAGGCACCACGACCACTGTTGCAAGATCGCATGCTCTGGCACAGCGCGTCTAACAGGTGCACGGCCAGCCTGCTGTGCGCCTTTGCTGCTGGTCATGACCCAAGACGTATTGTCAATCTGCCAAGGGCCATGTCAGGAAAATGCTGATGCTAGCGAGTGCACTTACTGCGGTAGGCAGCTGCCATGTCGGCGCACTTGCTGCCTTCTGCAGGTACCAGATGGGGCAACTGCGTGATATGATGCAGCACACACTGAGCATGCAGCACCTTGTACAAACAGCACATACGTCAGTGCTGCGCGGTGGCCGCTCACTATTGGCAATGGTCAGCAAACCCTCCCCATACATGCATACTGTAAATCACCATCATCACAACACAATCACTGCCAAGGACTGTCTATGCAGGCAATCTCCAGAGTGAAGTGATCCACAAAGAACCTGCTGCAACTGCCTGCAAACCCTCATACATAGGTCAACACCCTGTCAACTTTGCAAACTGGATTCGCTTGCATCAACACACCGGTACCAGGCCTGGCTACCAGGCTAGCCTGGCCACTACCGGATGGTCAGACGCTGGGCAGCCTGGCAATCATGATCAGGAGCACAGGGCTGAGCAAGGACCTACCAACAATGAACAAGGCTGTCAGTCTAGACGACACCACCAAGAGCGCTGCCGCACAACATCCTCCTGCTACATCCTCCTGTCACACCACGGCCCCTCACACACACTCACACACACAAAGGCACGCCACGCCGTTCAAGGCACCTTGTCCTGTATGCGCTGCAATTCCCTCACCAGCACGTCAGCAATAGCCTCAGGCCCGTACCGCTCAATCATACGTGCCCTGGCTGCTGCACCCTTGGCTGCTGCCTCTTCCCTGTTCTCATAAACATGTCGCATCAGATACACCAAGTGCTTCAGGGACGGCTGCGCCCATTTCAGACCCCTGAACCACCACATGGTGTCACCACCACTCTGGACAGGCACAAGGCCGTCGATCTTGATGGGATAGCCCACGGATTCGTCAAGGTAGGCTGTGATGCCACTCCAGTTGGTTGACAGCACCGGGAGCCTGTGTATGGCAGGTAGACAGCAGCAGAAAGAACAAAGCAGAGGCTTCACCGCAGCAGCAAGAGAGCAGTTTGGCATGATGATGTGGCAACTGAACTGCTGGCTCCGTCCGTGGCAGTGCCACTGCTAGGCTAGCAAAGCAAAGCATTCTGTGAGCATCAAAGCGGACACACTGATTGCTGAACAGCAGCAGGACAGGAGCAACCTGAAGCAGTCAAGACGGTCTGCGAAGCACTGGGACAGCAGCGCACCCTACCACCATACTCACCCCATGCTCATGCTCTCAACATGTGGCCGGCCCCACCCCTCTCCCCGCGTAGGCAGCACAAACGCATCCCCCGTCTTGTAGAAGCGAGGAAAGTCAGCGTCGCTGATGTGGCTGTTGACCACATACAGCGTCGGGTAGCGCTCAGCACCCTTCCGCTGTCTGCCTCGAGCAGCCTCTGCCGCTTTTGCAGCAGCAGCCCTTGCCTGCGCCTCCCGAGCTGTCTCGGGCGCTGTTTTAGTAAACGCAGGCAGCGGTTGGTGTGTGCTGATGCCTGCTGCTCTAGCTGATGATGCCTGCAGGAGCTGCCTGTGGGCAAACTGGTCAGCAGCATGAGGGTGCATTGGGATCTGGTCACTGAACGTTGCATGCACATCTGAAGATGCAGGATGTGCTGACCGGTAACCAGATGAACCTGCAGGAGGATTTTGTGCAGCTTCCTGCAGCCCTTGGCCGTGCTGAAGCTGGCCTGCAAACTCCTGAATCTGCTGCACCACATCCCCTATGTGTGCTGACCATGACGCTTGATCCGTGACAGGAGTATCCGTACTGTGCTGGCCCATCAGCTGCCGTGCGCTGTCACTCCATGCGCCCTCAGGATCTGACATGGGGTGTGGTTGCTGCTGAGCACGGGCTGGGTGGCCCTGCAGGGACCTTCCACGGTCCCTGCTGCTGCTGGTGGTGCCGCTGGGGTGTGAGATGTTGAGCTTCTCTGCCCACGACTGCATCTTGTCTGTGAAGCTGGACCCTGAGGAGGCAAAGGGCTGCGTGAGGATGTACAGCCTGCAGGAGCAGACGGGGCAGACAGGCACAGCGGGGCAGTGCAGGAAAGCAGTTGGGCAGGCAGGCAAGTAAATGTGCCCTGCAAACACTAGGCTGATGGTAGCAGCGTACCGGGTTGTTGTAGAAGCAGCAGTGGCATCCATCAGGTGGCCTCAGGTGCAATTTTTGTCAACTTGACATGATGCAGTGATGCCTTGATGCATGACTGCCTCAAGCAAGCCGGACACAGCCGTGCGCTGCACTGATGGTTCTGAACTGTAGCGAAATATAGCCCCGCATGACTTTGCAATACCACTATCTACACGAACTGCTAGCCATGCTGCAAGGCCCCAAGGGCACCCTCTGCCGCAGTGTGCTGAGTATCAGTCAGATGCTGACAATCGGAAGTGTGTGCCAGCCACAAGCCACTCACTCCACATCATCGTGTGCAGAGAATGCAGTCAAGTAGGCCTCCAGCAGTATGTCCCAGCCCTTGCGCTGCTCCCACTTGAAGGTACTGATGAAGCGGAAGGGCCGCCTCACACTACTGCCAGCACCACTGCTGCTACCAGAGCGGCTGCTGCTGCCACTGCTGCCGCCGGTGCTGCTGCCACTGCTGCCATCACTGCTGCCGCCAGAGCTGCTGCCACTGCTGCCAACCGTTTGTGCGGAGCTCCCCTGCGGCTGGTGCTGGCGGTGCTGCTGTACCGACTGCCCTGTGCTGCTAGCTGCATGACCTGCAGCCACATCCTGACCTCCTGCAGCAGACGAGCCAGCTGTGCTGCTTCCTGCTGCTGGTGGTGTGTCAGCTGTGGTATCTCCTAGCACAGCTCTTCTGGGGGTGTGATCTCCTGATGCCAGTGCCGCTGCTGCCTTCTGGCCCAGCTTTGCCTCCCAGTGCTGGCCAAAGACCAACTCAGCCCTGTCTCTGAGAGACATTGGTTTGTACAGGGAGGGGTCGTACAGGCTGGTGTTCACACCCTGTGGCAGCAACAGCAGCAGAATGAGGTAATGCATTCAGCAAGCTGAGTGACAACAGACCTGACAGCAGCACCAGCCGCAGAGAACCGTTCCTACAGTGTGGAACAAACAAGGATCTCAGGTCGTGTGTGGATGCAGGCACAGCAGTGCTACTGAAGCTTCAACCAAGCATAACTTTGGTCTGTGTCAACAATGTGAGGGGTTTCAAACACTCGTTCTCTGGCAGATAGAAACGAGTGCCACAACGGCCACTGACTGGAGTGCCACTGTGGTAGACAACAGTGCAAACCAGCCACTGTGATGAGCTGAGCCTTGCCCTGATTATTGTGTGCCAGCTGTACCTGCTGCGCTCCATGCTGTCCCTGCCTGCACCACCCACCTCAGGCACCACCACCAGCTTGGTGGGGTCCACACCAGACGCTATAAACGACTGCTTCTGCCACTCTGACGGCACCCAGATTTCCTGCAAGGCGTTCAACCTGCATAAACAGCACATCCAGCATGCCGTGAGCCAGATGCTGCCTCAGCCAGGGTCTAGGACAGGTGCATTCTGTGACTCACTGAGGCTCAGCACAACATGCAGTACCCATGTGAACTGCAGAGTGCCGCACATAGTGACTTCATGTAGTTCACCCGGTCTCATGATGAGACCACCACATGGTGGTGTCAAGCAGCAGAAGGCATGCATGCCATAGCCAGCTGCATGCAGTGGCCGCCCTTGCTGCACTGCTAAGAACGGTCTTTGAACTGCATATGGTTTTGAGTTTAGGGTTGAGGGCTGTGGTGCTACAACACTGGGTATAACATCCATGATGCCAGCAGCAGCCATACCTGGGTACGAAGAGTGCAGGGAGCCTGTCGGTCTCAAACATGGTGCGCCCGACAGAGTACACCCACGCAAACTCCTTGGGGTTAGGGGGACACTGTGCCCCTGTCAAGTGCATCGGCTCAGGGAACGCCCAGTTGGTGGGCACACTGTGGCAGACTACCACTGCTGAGCGTGTGGTGCGGTACTTGACTGGCATTGACTGCAGATACTCCAGCTCTTGACGGTCAGCTGCAAATACACAGCGCACAGCACACAGCACATTCAAACTAGCTAGTGTGTCTATAGAGAAAGCACTGAGCTACAGCTACATATAGTGGTGCAAACAGCACTACTGTGATGTGTCGCAAGCTACGGCACACAGCATGCAAACTGGTCAAGCTGACAAGTCTGTGTGTCAAAGCGTTGGCAGTCACTCCTTGCTATCAAGAAGTGATAAGCACAGTACACAGAGATGACCCTGCTGATTGTATGGCCCCCCATCTTGTTGACAGCGCCTTCCAAGGTCGACAGCTGCGGCAGCTGGCAGAGGGAAAGGGCGAGAGGACACCCACCGCTGCTCATTGACTTGACCACGACGTCCCGAAAGCCATCCCCATGATGGTAGGTCCAGATGTCAGCAGGGGCCAGGCGGCCGGTGCGCAGCAGGGACAGCACGTAATTGACGGCCTCTGTAACAGCAGCAGCAGCAGCAGCAGCAGCAGCAGCAGCAGCAGCAGCGGTTTCTTGTGAGCGCCTTGCGGTTCATTTTGCGGTACCCTCTAACAGTGACACAGGTCACCAGAGTGCATGTGATGCTGCAAACACTGGCTGCAGTCGCTGGGGCAAGTGCTGTGTGGTGTCCAACCTGGACAGCCCCTCCCTCTGTGTGCCACAACATGTGGCATGCATGTGTGACGGCACGTGGGCCTCTAGCAGGATGCAGGCAGGTCAACCAAATTCATGCTTCCACGTCTGCAGCTGGCCCTTTACAACACACTGCATAATCCTATGTTGTGGGGCACACAATCGCACCTGAGCCGTAGCCACTGCCACTCCACATCGGACCGTGCCACCACAGCGGGTGTTTCAGGCGCAGGGGCTCCACCCCCCGCTGCTTGATATACACAGAGGTGGCGTCCACTGGATCTACACCAGGCTGCAGGTCAGCTGCGGGTGCAGCTGCTGGCATCTGCGTTTCTTGCTGCTGCTTTTGAAGCAGCTTGCTGTCCTGCTGCCCTAAGTTAAGAATAAGCCTCACGTCTTCTGGCTGTGCTGTTGCTGTTGGCACCGAGGTTACTGCGCCATAGTTCAAGTTGAACTTGACTGGCACTGCTGCTGCTGGCACTGGGTCTGCGTGGGCTATGGTTGCTTTCCTGAGAGCAGGCAGCAGGCTGGATAGGGAGGCATCCTTCTTACTGCTGCGCCCTGCAGGCTGCTGCTGCTGCTGCTCCTTGGTGCTGGGCTGCTTCCATCGCCAGGGATGCCGCTCTGCTGTTTGTCGTGGTGAGGCAGGGGGTGCATCCGGCTGGCTGTTGCTGTTGGTGCTTGGCGCTGTGTGACCCCCCAATCTTGAGCGAAAGCTGACCAAGGGCTCTGCTGCTGTGCTGTCAGTGGGCTGCTGCACCATGAATGCCAGGCTGGACAGCAGCACACCCCCTGTCAACAACCCCAGAAGCAGCAGCACCGCATGGCGCGGCCTCACTCTCCTATTGCTGAGCCTGTCTGGGCTGCCTGCACCCATTCTGCTGATGCCATTGGTACTGCTGCTTCTTACTTTACGCATGTGACGGAGGCAGCGTTGAAAGACAGCTTAGTAGCAAGCAGAAGTAGCAGTCAACACCCAGAGGCACCTGGCTCGGCCCTGCGTTGCATGGGCGCCTCGCTTAGAAGGTGTCTATATCTGCAGAATATGCTTTTGGAGTTAAAAATAAATTGAAAAAGTTCGACTTCGAGATGTGCACAGCAACAACATTCGCAACAGCAGACTCGAAGACAATATTTCGCGATGCAAGCGTTCTGACAGCAAACGGTGCACGTTTTGACGACATTCTGATACTCGACTGAAATCACCCTTGAGTCGTGCTGGTTCGATCGCCCCGAAGCAACCTCGCGGCGACGGTTGAGGTCGTCAGCGCCAAGCGGTAATCCTGCTGCTTGCCAACGCGCCTGTCCCAGAATTGATTACGCACAAGAAGCAGGCGTGTAGCATGTAATCCTACTGCTTGCCAAAATCACATTTGACCCAGATCAACCGATGCCAATGCAACCGCACATTACATGAACATGAAACTCAACTCACACCCCCACTTCAACACCACACCCCTAGGCCTGTCTCATATCTCAAACTCAGGCATAGAAATGCCGCACATAATCATGCCAGCAGCGCATGCTTGGAAATGCGCGCATTGAGGTCCTGCAACCCACCCACGGAGGTCACACTCCAGGAACACCCAACTCTTCAACTCCCAAGCCCAGTTGGTCTGCACCATGGCCATGAAAGAGTCAGGCGCTTTGCAGGATCCACGCTCAGACAACTTGCTGTAAGCAACGCAGCAGCAGCTCTCTCATGCGTCGTGCTGATCATCACACGACTGCACAAAACAGCAACCAATGTGATAACAAGACCCTCCTGCCATTGCCAGCACGGCACCACACTGTGGTGACCACAGTGCAGTCGATAGCCCTCACAAGAAAAGCGACCCCTGTTCGATCGATACTGCTGCCTGGCAGACAAGATGAAAAACAGGTATTTGCATACCACATGTCAGCAAACTGTTGCTAACCTTGCATGTCGAGCCAGAGCCATACACAAGCCTGCACAGCTGCGCAGTGCATGTTTGCAGAACCGCGCATTGTGCTCCTGCCACATGCACACCTCCCCACACCTGCACTCCCTGTGCGCACAAGATATGGCCAACAGATCCTGGTGCAGCTCATTGTCAAAACCCACACCCACGTGCCTGCCCACGCCAGATTCCGCATCGTTCACAACAACCCCCCTCCCCCGTACACCCAGCTGCCCCCTACAAGCGCAGGCCCCAGTTGACAGTGGCAGGGACTGCGTTGGTAGTGAGCAGCAAGCCCGACACAACCACGAACGCTGCAAAGTCCTGCGACAGTGCTGTTGCCACTGCATTGTAGCCCTTCAGGCTGTCCAACAGCTCACGCAGCCCAGGCACGAGGCTGAACAAGTCCAGACTCCTCAGCCGCCAGGGCACTTGGAGCTCACCAGCAGCACTAGCGCCAGCTGGCTTTGCAGGCAGTACCGCAGCTGCTGCCAGCACGACTGCCAGGTCTGTTACTGCCAGTACGGCCACTGGGGGAAGCCCCACCTGCCACCCGGTCAGCACAGCATACGCGAGCAGCATGGCAGCTAGCAGCCGCAGGAGCTGCGTCTGCTGTACTGAGCGCGCAAGGACTGGGCCCAGCTTCAGCAGTAGCGGGGGCTGTGTGGGTTGCTGCTGCTGCTGCAGGGCCTGCGGGTCTGCGGGGAGTGCTGCTGCCTCTCCTGCTGTGGCCGCTGCTGCTGCCGTGCCCAGGAGGGACTGCAGTGCGTCTGCTGCTGTGGATGAGGATGCGTTGCTGATGCCACCTTGGCTCTGCGGTCTGCTGACAGTTGCTTGTTGTGTTGCTGCAGCGCGCTGCAACATTTCCAACGCCTGCGCATTCACCTGGGGGCTCCCTGCCTGCAGAGCCTGCGCGTGCTGTAGCTGCCGCTCCATGGCAGCCATAAGGGATTGAAGCTGCTCCTGGCCTGCTGACTGATCCGGTGTAGACTGCTGCTGTGGTTGCTGCTTGCTGCTGCATTGGACTGCATCTGCAGGTTGGCTGGGCACTGAAGCAGCCACCGGGGCGCCAATGTCGCATCCTCCAGCGGGCTCTGAAGGACAAAAAGGCAGGTACCAGAGCTCAGGTGCGCGCATTGACAGCTGGACAGAAAGTGCCACCTCACCAAGCCCAAGATGCACCCAGAACTGCTGTCGTGTGGACTGTGTCGGCAGCACTCACCCTCCTGCTTGGAGTAGACGCCCGTAATAGCAGTAAGCCGGTCTTTCTGCCTCGCAAGGATCTTCTCTCTCCTCTTGCGAGCCTCAGCAGCACGATCAGAGTCCATGGCTATGCTCAGCTGCAGGAAAGGCGTAATCTGACGATAAAGTAGCACCAGTATTGCCGGAGGGGGAGGACGGCTTGGGGAGCAAGTCGAAGTGCTGGTACACAACTGCCAGCACCAACGGTCCTGAGAGAGACAAGCAGGCGGTCGGTCATTCAAAACAAAACTTTGCCGTATTCATGCTTTGGTGCGTCCTTCCCCCCTCTTGTACCTCCCTTGATCTTCACTAGCTCATGCATGCTAGCAGTAGTGATCTAACACCGCTGCTGCTACGTTGAAGTCATGAGCGCGAGTCAGGTAGGCAGCTGGAGCATCGGAATCGTTGGCACCAGAAGCAGTCACACCCGCCTGGGCACCCTGAGGTTCACTCACAACTCCACTGCTGCTGCTTCTGTCCATGCAATGCACTGGTGCCACCCCCACAGGGCATCTTCAACCGTCACGAGGAAATCCGGCTTGCACTGAGGTTTTTCCTTCAGGCCCTGCACAAGCACAAGCAGGCAGGGTCGGTCCCAGAAAAGCAGCGTGTGCTGTACGACTTTGTGCGCTACAAGGGCTTGCGGCCAGTGGTGGAGCGCCTTGCCACACCACCCATTCAGCCCAGTCAAGCGACTAAGACCCAACTATAGCAGACATGTCTGCGCAGCAGCAGCAGCAGCAGCAGGTGGTGCAGGCGCAGCCACGCCCGGTGCAGCTCCACCAGCCACAACAGCAGCAGCCCTGGTGGTCAAATCCCTTGCATGGCATAGGGTCAGCACTGCAGGGCATGCAGCACAACCTGCAGCAGCTGGCAAATAACCTGCCCAAGCCACCAGGCCAGCAGCAGGACCTGGCGCAACGCGCCCACAGCACACTCAACAGGCCGGTGCCACCGTCACTGACCATGAGCAGCAGCAGCAGCTCGCTAGCCCCCTCCAAAGGCCATGCTATTCAGCAGGCGACGCCATCGTCAGCACAACAGCCGGCAGCAGCAGGAGGGGCAGCAAGAGGGTGGGGTAAGCAGCAGCAGGTCCAAGCAGTCACAAAAGAGGAGCTGGGCAGGTCAACTTGGGTGTTTCTGCACACCCTGGCAGCACAGTTCCCTGAGCGCCCCACGCGACAGCAGCAGCGGGACGCTCGCCAGCTGGTGGACAGCCTGACACGCATCTACCCCTGTGCTGATTGTGCAAAGCACTTTCAGGAGATCGTCAGGTGCGGCAGCGTGAATCTTCTGTGCAGTGCTAGAGGGTTGGTGTGGCTGTGGCAGATGCATGGTGGTGTGCAGTCTTCGCTGGCTGGCAGGCGGGGTGAGGTGCAGGCACAGCAGATGGCGTGAGCACAGCTGCCGTGTCCTCTGTACCATATGTCCAATTACACTTTGGCAGTAACAGGCTGTGTGCCACCTGCGTCTCCATCCCCCGTTTGCAGGCGTGATCCACCTGATGTGAGTGACCGTGCAACATTCTCTCAGTGGATGTGCCGGGTGCACAACTGCGTCAACAGGCGGCTGGGCAAGCCCACCTTCAACTGTGACCTCGTGGGGGCGCGCTGGGCGCCTCTGGACTGTGATGAGCACAACTCCTGTGACATGACTGTGGGCCGGCCCCGCTGATCCTGACTTCCCCTGGGGCCTGGACAGCTGCCTGCGAGATGGTGGGCTGTCTTGTGCTGGCGTGCAGGCTGTGTTACACAGCAAACTCACACTGTCGTTACATTGACTGGTCATCATGACATTTACTTGCTGGGTGCAACTTAGGTGTTACCAGCAGCTGTTGACTCCTGTGGTTGGCTACAGGAGGGTGTTGAGGGCTGTGCATGGGTTTGTGACTCTGAGGCTTGGCTCTTGAAGGTTTCTGCAATTCTGAATGGAGATTGTCAACAGTGTACCAACGCGTCATAATCAGTCGTCATAAGTCATACTCACTATGATCACAGGGAGTGTGCCTGCGGAACGGCAGCATGTTTGAATCACAGCCGGCAATGCGACACAACTTCTCTAGCAGAACTACTGTTGCAATCAGAACCACATTGATGCCAGACTACTCACCATATCATACAGGCAGCCTGGCTTGGCTGTGACACAAAGACACTTACAGGGCACAGCCAATCTCAAACAATGTAGCTGCGAACAACAAGAGGAAAAGAGCAACCATTGCTGATGGTACATGTATAGTAAAGAAAGTAACAACCTGCAACAACCGACGACATTGGTGTCCTAGGACCAGGGTGTTTGCAAAGCAATATAGCCCAGCCGCCGGCATGGCTGTCCAGTGCTTGCTTGCGAATCTTCTCCACGCCACAAACACTGCCTTCCGCGGTGTCTGCAATCATAAATTTGCGGCTCCCTGTTTCAGAGCCAGCTGCATTGGTAAATCACGTCATATTTCCTGTGCATCACAAAGTCATGGCAGACCATCAAACGATGTACATCTGTGCTGGTGCACACAAACAGCCCTGGCAACACACCCAAGTGCTGTGCCCTTTACAATCAGCCAAACAACCGGCCCAGCTTTGCACTGCCCAGGAATTTGTGCTTGCCAGAGGTTGAGTCATCGTCACTGATGCTGCCTTCACTGGCTGAGTCTATGCTGCTGCCATCACAAGCCTTGGGCGCTAGTGAGTTGTAGTGCACCTGCGGCACAACACAACAGTTGTGCAGGTCTGCTGAGCAACAGCACCAGCAGTTGCCAACCCTTTTGGTTGACTGATCTAGTGAAAGATCACCCACACATGCCTCTTGAGAGACTAGTCTGCGGCGCCACGTGATGTGCGATGTGTTGATGCTGCCCCCAACATGTTTGTGTGAGTGCTAGTAGCAGACAACAGGCAGCAGATACCCATCCCCCTCACATTCTTCCCTCCAATCCAACCGGTTTGCGCCTCCCTGCTTCTCCTCAAACCACCTTTAGGCTACTTGCCGCCTGCCTGCCTCACCCACCTCAGCCCAGAAGCTCAGCCACAGCGTGACGCCTTCGTCGCCGACCAGTGGCAAGGTAGGCTGTGGCAGGTCCTGCAGCGCCTGAGGCACGTCCGCCTGCTCAGGGGCCTGCTGCAGCTGCTGCATGGCCTCCTCCTGAGGGCCCTGTGCCGTGTCATGCTGCTCATGCTTCAGGTTCTCAGCCTGCTCCTTGACAACCTGCAGGACAAACATGAGACGGTACATCAGTTGTGGGAGAAACTTATTGAAATTTCAACAGCTGCTAGGCTGCTAAGTGGATTGCATGTACAAGGATTGGTGCCGGGCAAACAACAAAGGGACTCCCTTGAAGTAAAAGTATGAATCTGCTGGATAAGACCACCACACTGTATGGCGCCTATTGTCGCCAATGGCTGCATGGGCTGCACTGCAGCAACGTCATGACGTACTAGCAGTTCTGAACACTACTGCCAGTATCATTGCTGACCTGGGGGTTTGGGGGCCGATTGTCATCTACTGTAGGGCTGATGGTTATGACGCAGTTCTCCAGGAAGCTGGTGATGACGTTGATGCCCACATGGAAGGCGTCCGCTGCTGCCTGCAGGGTGATGTGGTCGCCCCACGTGCTGAGCTTGCTCATGGTCCTGTGTTGCAGCAGCGAGGTTAACAACAGATGCCATGCATTAGTCATCTTCACCACCCTGAATCCTTGGGAAGTTGCGCATGCGCACCGCAAGTTGCAGGCTGATGTAGATGGCCACAGTTAACTGATTCTGGGGAAGCTGCCAAGTTCAAGTGCTCCCGGCTAACACTACCTGTTGCTTTGCCACTAGTATGTTGCGCAAGCCAAGCGTGCTTTCTGAACCACGGGCCCTATGGTATGATTGGTCACACGCACCCGACATACTCCTTGTAGTCCTCTGTGACGTAGTCCTTGTAGCGCTCAGGGTAGCAGCACAGCTGGTCCACCACTGCCTGCCGCACCTCAGCATGGCGGGACTCACGGAAGTACAGCTGGTCGGCAAGCGCACGGAACTGCGTGGAAATAGAACACGGCCGGCAGTAGTCCTACGGTTGAGGGCAATTTTCTGGCACACACAGAATACATGACGATGCATGGCCCGTGTGTGGGACGGCATGTGGGTCCTGTTGCCTGGCGCTTGCACAGATGTGCACCAACAGCTGAGTGGCAGTCATTTGCTTGAGCCCGGCAGCTGGGCCTTCTGTTCACACTGGATACTGTACCAAAGCTGCCTTGTGATATCCATGGTGTGCCCTTTGCACCAGTACTATCACTGACCGGCGCTGCATATACAAAGACAATGCTGCCTGACGCGTCGGCATGTGTGCACCCTGCATCATGCCTGCAGATGCCCACACTGACCTGGCAGTTGCCGTCGCCCTGCACCTGCCTCTCCTGCAGGCCATACATGTCCAGGCGCAGCAGAAGCCTGCTCCTATCCTCATTCACATAGTGAGCATTGGGGGGATAGATCGGGTTCATCCTGGGAATCACCTGCCCAGTGCAGAGGCAGCATGCATGCATGAGGATGAGGATATCCTGTGAACACACCAGGAATGAATGGGTCGCTGCAGTCTCGGCACAGCCTGCCTGTGACCCAGTTTGGACAAGCATGCGCACCCCGATGGTTTATGTATGCCTGCTGCACCATGCAGCAGAACTATTCGCTGGGCAATTGCTGTCAGCATGTGTGTGATATAGAGCTGGGCACGTAGGGAGTTGCTGTGCATGCATATTCCATCCTAGACCTGCCAACCAGCCCTGCACCCTGAGACTGCACAGGTGCTGACTTAGTACTGCCCCACTGCTGCTACTGCCCAGTAATAGTGCAAGTGAGTCCTCACCCGTGTGGGCTTGAGGTGATGCAGGAGGGAGCGCAGCTTCTTGGAGCGGCGGCGGGCCTTGCTGCTGGGCTGCCGTTGTAGCAACCTGCTGGCCTCTCGCTCATGCAGCTGCATGGCAAGCTCCTCATCCATACGGGTGTCTGGGGGTGGGGGTGGTTCAAGCTCCTTGATGCCAGCCAGTGCACAGGCGATGGCATGGTCATCGATGGTGCTAGGCGGGGGATTGGAGGCAGCACTGTAACTGCCCAAGGAAGCAAGAGTTTGAGAGTAGGTTCTCTCATATGTATCATCCATGAAGAAGTGCGGATTTGAAGAGTGCAGGATTTGCCTCTCTGCAATCTGCTAAGGTCAATGCTCTGCCAGAGCAGTGCTGTGTCAGCTAGTGTGGGTGGGTGTGGGGCTGATCAGGCTCCTCTGCAAGTCTTGTGTGAAACAATGGTGTCAAGGGCCTAACAAGCTTCAGGAAGTCGGGTTGAAGGTTTGCCAGGGTTGGCCGAGGTTGTGACAGGGTGGCACTGCAGCAGTTACGGACTGAAGAGTGAGATAGGGCGCGAGGCAAGCGCAGATCAGGTCAGAAGCCAGTGTGTATGACAGCCATCACCATCGCGACCGCAGCTCCTCCGGCAGCATCAGTTGGCCGCAACTGCACAACAGAGGCGGGGCAAAGTCACCAAAGGGGTCGGCAACTCTCGTATCATGGCAGCCAAATCATAATATGTCAGCTGGTCACCCCAGCCTGGCAGCCTAGGGGAGTGCCGCAGTGCACTCTTACTGTACAGCCCAACAGCAGTTGCTGATCCACCCTGAAATGGAGCTAGAGTCTGGTCTGCCTGGTGGCAGTGCCGATGCTGAAGTCACCATGGACTACGCAGAAGAGAACAGTCTCAGCCTGGAGGAGACCGCAGACCAGCCCAGCAAACCCCCCAGCCCAACACAGCAGGCCAACGAGATTGAAGCAGCAGAGGCTAAAGACATAGCAGCTGGTGAAAAGGTGTACCTTGTCAGCGAAGGGTGAGTTCATTAACGTTAGGCCGCTGAATGAAGGTGCCTAGCATGTCCTGTCTGTTGCAGCCAATGTCAGCACAGGCCCCCGACAGGTGTCTGTGCCCTCACCTCATCCCCATGTGAAGCAACTTAGCTTGGCTGGTGTTACTGGTGTGATGTCCTGCGCAGGTGGTGGGCGCAGTGGTGTGCATACACGCGCTACAAGCAGCCCCCAGCATCAGAGCCAGCAGACGGCAGCAGCGAGGCCCTCGGCTCAGCCAGCACAGCAACAGCCACAGGGCCAGAGGTGCCCGACAGCATCGACAACCTGGAAATTGTGTACTCGGGGGCAGGAGAGAAGCTGAGGGACAACCTGGAGGAAAACAAGGACTTCGTTATTGTGAGCACACCCAGCCTCCCTTGCATGCAGCTGCAAAACCAGGCTTCCGTCCAATTTGATAAGAAAAGGCCTTGCTGCAAGATGCAGCAAGAGATACTGAAGCATGAGTAAATCACATGCTGACCTGACCTGCATGCAGCTGCAGCTGTTCGGTTCTGCCTCAATAGGTCTCTACCCCTGCGGTGGCAGCAAGGATACAGAGGCAGCAGTAGGCCGCCAGGGCAGCATGGTCTGCTGCGGCGTTGCAGCAAGGACACTGAAACCGCAGTTGGCTGTCAGCAGAGCTCCATTTTCAACCCTCCTCCAGCACAGCTGCAACACCCTGCAACACTGCCATGCAGTTTGAACACCATCCCCAGCCACTCCCTGCATGGCGCAGTGACGAACTGCAACCTTCGGCTCTGCCGCTGCCGTCTATTTGTCCTGCACCACTTCCACAGGTCACGTCTGACTCATGGTCGCTCCTGCACGGCTGGTACGGGGGCGGCCCTGCCATCACCCGCACAGCAGTGATGGAAGGGTTGGCGCCCAACAGCAAGCGGCCGCGTGTGATGCTGTACCCCATGAAGCTGGAGGTGTGCTGGGGCGGCAAGCCCAACGAGGTGCAGACCATCGAGGCAGAGAAGCATGTGAGTACGGGGGGCTCTGACATGACACAGGGCACACCAGCTGGTGGCCTACACATGGCCATATGTATCTTGGCGCAGTTGTAGAGTGTATGTAGTGATCATCCTTGTGATTCCTGCAACGTTGAGACCCTTTGTAGTGCCTGCCTGCTGTGGCTGCCCCCTCCCCCTGCCCCAGCCACCCCACTCACTTGACCTATCACCGTTGTTGCTGTTGTTGGTGCCTGTCTGTGTGCACAGGAGACTGTGCGCAGCCTGAAGGAGCGTGCGTGTGCTGCCTTTGGCCTGGAGCCGTCCAAGGTTGAGATCTGGGACTACTTCAACCAGGGCAAGTATGCAAACATTGAGAAGGACCTGGACAAGGACCTGGAGGCGGCACGCATACTGGACGAACAGGCAATACTGCTGGACGACAAGGTGCGAGGGGGGTCGAAGGAGGGGGTGGGGCGTGTGGGTGGGTGCTTTGCGGCAGGAAGTGGGGCGTGTGTGTGGATGGTTGGTGGTCAGGGGAATCTTGTGTGCGCATACTGGACAAACAGGCAATACTGCTGGCCGACAAGGTGCGAGGGGGGGTGCAGGAAAAGGGGGGGGGGGCGTGAAGCTTATGGGGGAAGGGAGGGTTCAGTGTGCATAGGCCATGCTGCCGTCAGCAGGTGTGCGGGTAGCTGGGGTTGGTCATCGCTTCAGGGTCAGCCAGTCAGTCAATCAGTGGGGCAGTCAGGTTGGCATCGAAGGGGTCACATGTAAAGGACATAGTGGCGTGTTGACGTTGAATGACTGAACCTTCGTGTTCCTGCCTCGGTGTCTGCTGTCATGTTGATGTGTGCAGGAGAACCCGCTGCCGGAGAGCAACACCACTGCCAGCAGCCCCATCTTTGCTACAGCGCTGGGCAGGCCCCAGCGAGCAGCCAGCTTTGCAGAGGACCAGACCATACAGGTACACAGCAGCAGCAGTGGCAGCTTCTGTGCATTGGCTGTAGCACCATGTGGTGCTGCAGACCAGCATGTGCCGCAGCTCCATCTCCAGCAGCTGCAGTTTCAACCAGGCAACCTGCTCGCCCCCCCCCCCCATGTGCTTGCATCCCACATACTTTCATGCACAACCAGCTGGAGCTCTGCACAAACCTAGCCCTGTCGAGCACAAGTCAGCATGGGCCATGGCAAGGGCGTATTGGGCATGCTGATAGAGTGTTTTACATCAGGCAAAACTGGGGGGGAGTGCTGCCGCAGCGCTAGTGCTGCCAGTGCAGCAAGGGAAGCACCATATGAGCCTTCCTTGCCCTTACTTGGGCAAGGAAGGCTCAATGACTGCAGCAGCTGTACGAAAATCTTGCCTCCGTCTGCTGTATCTGCTGCTGTCTGTACTGCTCTCTGCCGCTGTGCAGCGTGATGGTGGTCGTCCTGGGCTGGTTGGCCTGGTGAACCTGGGCAACACGTGCTTCATGAACAGCAGCCTGCAGTGCCTGATGCACAGCGTGCCCATCATGCGTGTGTTCCTCACTGGGGAGTATGAGGGTGACATCAACACCGTCAACCCACTGGGGCTCAAGGGCCAGCTGGCACTGGCTCTGGGCAACCTCATGAGCAGCGTGTGGAGGGTGAGCGGGGGTGGTGCGGGGGGGGGGGGGAGATCACAGGGGTGGGACAGGCTGTAGTTGAGATTTAGTTCTTGGATTATGGAGAACAGTTGTTTTGACATCAACAAGTGGTGTGTGGTTGCAGTCAATGTCAGAAATGATTCGCTGATGTGCCTCTTTTGTCCAATGAAGATGCTGGGGTGGTGATGCATCGTGGCATGGCTGATTGTGCCCACCTCTTCCACCCTGAACGCTGCTTCTGACACCCTCCGGCACCCTTCCTTGCCCCTTGCCCCCGTCCCCTGGCACACTTGCCCCCCCTCCCTCGTTTCATCCAGGCTGGTGTGGGCAATGTGTGGCTATGTGCCTTGAATTCCAACTTTGCTCAGGTCAATGGTCATCAGGACCTCCCACCCTGCACCCTGCTTTGGTTACCGTGCCCCACCCTCCCCCGCCACCGCCCCCACCCCCTTCTCATCCGGCTCCTTGGCCCCCTTCCTGCGCAGACTGGTGTTGGCAGTGTGTCACCGCGTGCGTTCAAGTCCAACTTCGCTTATGTCGCCCTGCACTGTAGTGGCTACTGGCAGCCCCCCCCCCCCCCGCCCACACCCTGCACCGTGCTTTCGACACCCTGCCTCACCCTGCCTCACCCTCCCCCCCCCCCTCTTTCTCCCCTGGCCCCTGGCCCTCTTTTGCGCAGGCTGGTGTTGGCAGTGTGTCACCGCGTGCGTTCAAGTCCAAGCTCGCTCAGTTTGCCCCTCAGTTCAGTGGCTACCAGCAGCACGATAGCCAGGAGTTCCTGGCATTCCTGCTGGACGGCCTGCACGAGGACATCAACAGGATACAGACAAAACCATACATCGAGGTGGGCCAGGATGATAAACATAAATCCGCATGCATGTGGGGGACATGTATTTGACCCATGACTTGTACCCAGCAGGAGTGTATGTGACGTCAATAACCCTTGGCCCTCCGAAAACTCCACACGCCGCCTGCTGAACCCACAAGCGGCGCCCCTTCCAGCCCTGCCTCGGTGCAATGCACTCGTGCTCCTCACCCCTTGGCCCTCTCCCTCCCCCCCCCCCCACACACACAGGAGCCTGACAGTGAGGGTGTCCCTGATGAGCAGCTGGCCACGACAGCCTGGACCAACTACCGGCAGCGCAATGACAGCCACATCGTGGACCACTTCCAGGGGCTGTACAAATCCACGCTGGTGTGTCCGTCCTGCAGCTACAGCAGCGTGAAGTTTGACCCGTTCATGTATCTCAGCCTGCCGCTGCCTGAGAGCAAGGTGAAGCAGCTGCTGGCGATACTGCTGCACGCAGATGGGGCAGCACCGCCAAAGGAGTTTGGGCTGGAGGTGCCGCAGTCAGGTGTGTGGGGGTGTGGACAGAGAGTAGCATGATAAGTTGTGGCAAGGGGGTGGGGGCAATGGGCGGCTGGTGCAGTGGGGTGTGTCGACAGAGGGAGTACTTGAATACATGCAAGCTCACTAAGACTGTCCTACTAGACAGGGTCCTGTGTGTGTGTGTGGGGGGGGGGGGGGGCGCTGATGTGACCGGGAGGGGGCAGGGTGGCCCAGGGGGAGGGGCTGTTGTTGTGGATTATGCGGTAGTCAACAAGAGGGTGGATGGAGGTGTGTACCAGGTTGATTTGCTTGGGGATGATGCTGGACTTAGTCGAGCACCAAGTTGTACAATCCTTATATAGGCACACAGCACGCCGGCTCCCACTGCTCACCCCCCCCCCCCCCCCCGCGCCACGCCCCCCCCCCCCCCCCAGGTACCCTGAAGGACCTGTATGTGGCGCTGGCGCGTGTGGCTGGCCTGCCGCGTCTGACGCACCCTACCCAGCAGATGGTTGCTGCCAAGCTGCACACCCGCTTTGGCTGGTCCCTGAGTGTGCTGGAGGACCCCACCACACGCATCAGCGAGCTGCCACGCGACAACGCGGATGGAGAGACACTGCTGATCTACTACTACAGGTGTGGGGAGTGTGTAGACACTGAGCTCCAGTTGGTAGTGACTGGCGGAAGGCTTGTGTGCCTGTTGAACAGTCTGTTTGTGCCTCACAACCGGGATCTCCTGGGCTTACATGCAGCTATCCTAGGGCAGCAACCTTAATTCCTCAGCCAAGCATGGGTAAGCCTTCTGTGTGCGTGTGTGCCGTGAGTGTTAGGAAGAGGGGGTTCCCTGACTGGTGCACACCACGCAGCACCATATAACTGCATGTATCGTACTACCGTCTGTGCTGCTGCTGCTGCTGCTGCTGCTGCTGCTGCTGCTGCCAGTGATCCTGACCACGGCCCAGGAGGCAGGGAGGGGGAGAACAAGAAGGTCACAGTGTTCCACCGCTACCCCGGCCCTGGCAACGGCGGCGGGCGCAAATTCTCCGCTCCCCTGCTGCTGTGGCTGCCGCCCAGCGAAACCTACGACCCACAGCTGCATGTACGCAAGCTCGGCGGCAGTAGCAGCAGCAAGCAGCTTTTTGGCAGCGGGGGTGGGCGGCTGCTGGGGGGCAGCAGCGAGACGGAGTATGCAGTGATGGAAGATGCGCCGATCTGGCAGCATGTTGCTCGCATGATGAGGCCTTTCAAGGCCCCTGCAGCGCTGTGCCAGCAGCCGCTGGCACCCACACCAGCAGCAGCAGAGGCAGATGATGGCAGCGGGGGGTCTAACGGGGGTGTCACACAGCAGCAGGAGCAGTCGCCAGGACCTGCTGTATCGGCTGAGCAGCAGCAGGAGCAGCAGCAGCCGGCAGCGTCGTCTGGGCCAGCAGATGTGTCTATGGCAGCCGTGTCAGCACTACATCCCAGCAGTCCACGGCAGCAGCCCAGCCCTGAGCCCTGCTGTACCTCCCAACCGTCAGACCAGCAGCAGCAGCAGCAGCAGCAGTCCCAGCAGCGGGGGCGGCGTGTGCTCCGGCAGGTGGTGGTGTTGTCAGCAGTGGTGGTGCGTGGGGGTCTGATGGCGGTGCTGCTGACCAGACCAACAACAAGGCAGCCAGTGAAGCAGGTGACAACAACAGCGAGTGGGGGTCAGATATGGCAGGTGAGCTAGGTGCACCCAGAGGGCCCCTTAGCAGGGTGTGCTGCTGCAGTAAGGTGACCTTTCACAAGCTTGAACCGGCAAGGTTGTTGGCCGCTTGTGGGTGGGACCGTGTGGTTGCGTCTGCGGCTTCTGACAAGGCTGCCTGCCCCGCGCTGCCCACCCCCCCACTCTAGCAGCTCACTATACAGCCTCCTGCCGCCTCGACATGCTCCTGTCCACGGTGGCTGTTCGCTGCTTGTTGATTGGGCCGAGTCTCTCATGGGAGCTCTCTACACCTGCCCCTGCATTGCCTGTCATCATGCTGATGGTGGCCCGCTGTGTTCACTGCTGTGTTTGGCTACTGTGCTTGTGCTGCTTACAGCCCAGGCTTTGCGAGGCTTCAAAGTTCTCCCTGATGTGTCTGGTGGTGCTCTTTTAGTAATTGGTAGTATATTATTGCTTTTTTGCAATGAACCTGCTGGCAAAGTGTGACACGGTGATGCTTGTGCTGCATGCAGGTGCTGGTTCAGACCTTGCGTGTGATGAGGAGATGCCTGAGCTTGAGGGTGAGGGGCAGGACCTCAGCAGGGCACCATCCCGCCAGCAGCTGCTCACAGAGGACCAGGAGCACGAACCAGCAGCAGCAGCAGCAGCAGCGGCAGCAGGGGGTGATGGTGCTGGTGCTGCTGATATGGAGTCTGATGGGGAGGCAGATGCAGCGGCGGCAGCAGCAGCGGAGCAGCTGGGGGGCATGGACGGGCGGCAGAGCTCGCCAGCAGCGGCGGCGGGTGGCAGCAGCGGTGGCGGTGGGGGGCTGCTGGGCACTGGGGGGTGCCTGTGGCACCTCTGGACATCTGGGCAGCACAAACACAGGTGGGTGTTTTGCCAACACAATCAATCAAATCGACAGAAGCGCATGTAGTCCTAGTAGTAATAGTGGCAGGGGTGTTGACGTGGGCATGCAGGCATTTGGACACGCAGGCAGAGCTTGAACTGGCAGGTATGCAGTAAGTGTAGTAAGAATACCAGCTCACAGTCAACACTGTGCCCAAGAAAGCATGACGTAGGTGGACGTACATTGATGGAGCCCCTGAGTTGCCAGCATTGCTTGGTGTACTGTGCACTACACCAGCAAGCAGCACAGTACATCACCCCTGACCCTCCCCACTCCCTCACACCTCACACGTTGCTGCCCCTGTGCAGGCGGCCACACCAGAGCCAGCAGCAGCAGCCACCACCCCACAAGAGCAGCACGCAGCAGCAGCAGCTGAGCAGGCCCCTGGCATGGCTCCATACTACGAGCTGAAACTTGCACAGGACGGCGGCAGCCATGGCACAGCTGTAGCAAGCTGGCTGGCCAATCAGTTCCATCCCAACCACCACCACTTCACGTATGTGATGGACTGGCATGGGGCTGCGGGGGTGCGGGTGGAGCACTTGCAGTATTTGAACGCCTGTGAAGCAGAGCACGCGCAGATGCAGCAGGAGCAACCACCGCAGCAGCAGCCGGGGGAGCAGCACCAGCAACAGCAACTCCCTCCTTCTCCTCAGCAGCAGCAGCAGGGCCAGGATGAGGTCATGCAGGCGGCACCAGCAGATGCAGCAGCAGCGGCAGACCCAGCAGCAGCAGGGGCAGCAGAAGCAGCAGCGGCAGTGTGCGTTCCCTTTTGGCTGCCAGACCCGAACGATCCTGACGCCAGCAGCCGCTGCCAGCAGGATGGTCACCAGGTGGTGGGGCAGTATGTGCTTAGTGCCATGGACAGCCCCCAGAGGGACCCCAGCGTGCAGCCGATACATGATGCCAGGGCGGACCCGCGTGGCAAGGTTGTGTTGCTGGAGGATTGTGTGGAGGCCTTCCTGCAGCCTGAGCAGCTGAGTGAAGCGGACGAGTGGTACTGCCCCAAGTGCAAGTCTCATGTGCAGGTAGAGTAGCTGGGAGGGGGGGGGGGGCGAGATGTTTTCCTGTTTGGCTTGTGTGCCTAACAGTCAGGCATGGTTACTGGGTTACCAGACAGTCTAACCGCTTTTGTATGTAACTCTGGTCAGGGTTAGGGCATCAGCCGCCACTACGTGGGTATCTGGGCTTTAGCTCTTGCCTAGCCATGACTTTGTCTAGGGGCCCCTGCTGCAGTGCTGGTCTGTGGGGATAGTGCGAAGACGTGACCTTGCAGTATGCAGAGTTGCGTGTACAACCGACACTGTCAGGTGGTGCCCCTGCTATGGTGGTTGTGCAGTGACCCTAATGAAAGCCTATCAACTGTCGCACAGTAAAGCAGCAGCATGGGGAAACCCTGGCCGCAACAACCCGACTGCACTGTTGCCACCTGGGTGACTGAACCTCCCTGCCAACAAGTCATGCTGTGGGGTGGAGGAGTGGTGAGAGCCTGATCCTTACATGTTGCTGAGGACAAGGCACCCGGTCTATTTGTGCCTGTTGGTCAAGGCCAAAGAAGTTGGTACATGCTCTGCAGGACTGGGTGGGGCGTATCGTGATCAGCATGTGCAGATGTACTGGTGTGTGCACTGCAGGCGGTTTGTCAAAGCAAGCTGGCTGTTGTGACAGTACTGGTGTGTAATTTGTTTGCTGCTGCAGGCTGACAAGAAGCTTGACCTGTGGCGGCTGCCTGAGGTGTTGGTGGTGCACCTCAAGCGGTTCAGCTACACACGCTGGAACAGGGACAAGCTGGACACACAGGTGGGGATGAAGGGGGGGGGGGGCGTGCGGGATGTTGGCTGGATTTGAGGATGGCAGGAGAGTCCACATGCAGTGTTGCATGCATGAAGCAGTAGCAGCATTTCCAATGTCCAGTGTGCTTGAGTGCTACCCGTTTGTATCTATCTGGTGCTGTATCCTTATCACTCCTGTGCACTGCGGGACAGGTGACAGAGGGACAGAACCGGCACACAGGGGCATGCGCGTTGCCTACATAGTGACTGCAGCATCCCTCCCCAACGGCAACACCCCTGATCGCTGCAACCACTGCTCTGGATGCCGGCACACCTTATCTGCTGCCTGTCTGGTCCTGTGCTGTGCCGTCCTGCCCCTGCTCACGCCCCTGTTCCTGCCCCCCAACAGGTGAAGTTCCCCCTGCAGGGTTTGGACCTATCTGGCTATGTGCAGGGTGGCCAGGGCCGCACCGATCCCAGCCAGGCCCCCCTGTACGACTGCTATGCGGTCAGCAACCACTATGGGGGCCTTGGCGGTGGCCACTACACTGCCTATGCGCAGATGCCGGATGACAGCAAGTGGTACCTCTTTGACGACAGCAGGGTGGAGCCTGTCAACAATGCTGAGGCGGTGAGTGGGGCGTTGGTGTGTGTGTGTGGGGGGGGGGCGCTGGGGTGATATGCAAGCAGGTGTGGTTGACCGCATGCAGTGGTTGCTGTGTCTGTGCTACTGGGGACAGTCTCTCAACAACGCAGAGGCGGTGAGTGGGGCGTTGGGCGGGGTCCGCTGGGGTGATAGGCAAGCAGGTGGGATTGATCGTAGGCAGTGGTTGCTGTGTCTGTGCTGCTGGGGACAGTCTCTCAACAATGCAGAGGCGGTGGGTGTGGCTTTGGGGCGGGGACATCGGGGTGCGCACGGGAGACAAGCAGTTGGGGTTGAGGGCGGCACTGGTTACTGCGGTACTATGTGGGGAGTGGTCTGGTCCTGCTTGCAAGAGTAACCCGTCACAATGCGCGGTGAGGCGATGTGAGTTGGACATGGCAGCGTCTTGTGGAAAGTGGCTCTGACCATGCCACTGGCGCGGGCGTGTGGACACCGAGCTTGCGTCAAGCCTACACAATCCTGCTGACAATCAGAACTCGTCACTAAAGGTGCCTTCAATCACGTGTGTTTTGTGTGTTGTGGCTGTGCAGGTGCAGTCCCGTGCGGCATACCTGCTGTTCTACAGGCGGCGAGCACAAGCAGCTGCAGACCCACCTGACCTCGTGCCGCAGCTGCTGCAGGCCCGGCAGCAGCACATGCAGGCCAAGGAGGAAGCAGCAGCGGCAGCAGCGCAGGAGGCAGCAGCAGCAGCAGCGGCGGCTCAAAAGGCAGCAGCAGCTGATGGGCCGGCAGCAATGGACGCAGACGGGCCAGGTGTGCTTGACGCTGGGCCAGGGTCACCAACAGCAGCAGGGGGTGCCGGGGTTTAGTCATCATCCCTGCCAGCAGCCCGCCCCCTGACGGGTGGGCGTCACCGGTGGTGGGGACCCCAGCAGGAGTAGCAGCAGCTGAAGGTGGGCCGTTGGTAGGTGGGGGTTTGCTAGGGATAGGCAGTCCTGCACCTGCGGTCCCCCCGGCACCACTGGTGGCCGGCCGTGGCGGCAGGAACAGGGCAATCGTAGACGACAGCAGCGACACTAGCACCAGCCACCGTAACACAGCGGTGGAGGAGGGTGACAGCAGCGACGGCAGCAGCAGCAGGCCGCGGGCGCGGGCTGGCAGCTTGCAGCAGCGGCGGGAGGCAGCAGAGGCGCAGGCAGCGGCGGAGGCTGTGGACAGTTGGGGCCCCCTGCAAAGTGGGACGGCGCAGCGGGCGCCGCGGGCGAGCGACCAGGATATGGATGCAGACATGGCAGATAGGGATGTGTGAGTGAGTGTGTGTTGACAGATGAAGTCAATACGTCGTGTTTGTGTGTTCAGTTCCCACATGCGACATACCTTCTGGTTTGTTGGGGTTGTGTTGGGGGGATTCAGCCACAGCATGCGGCCGGCGGCCGTTGGTGATATCCCATGCACGTGGCTCTGGTGCAGTGATGGATGTTGGGTGTATGTGGTGGTGGTTCAATGTAATCTTAGCTGCACAGGCCCACTGTGACAGGGGGGTGAGTCACCTGTCATGACTGATCAGATAGGCATAACTACAGCGTACCAACATCAATGCAATGTAGTGACTTTGAAGCTGTATTAGTGTTGGTCTTTTGTTGTACGCGCCCTGGCGTGATATCAAGCCGTTCTGGCTACCGGTGATCTGTCGGCAGATCAATCCAGCATGGACAAGATATGGCTATGTCTGCTGCTGTTGGTTGCGATACCTGAAATAGTCAAAACCGCTCCCATACCAGACGACTGCGAGGAGAAATGGTTCGAGCAGAGGCTGGACCACTACAGGCAAGTCCCACCACACTCAATGGGTGCGCACAGCATGTTGGTGGGTATGAGACACGGCATATTGAGGCCACAACTGGTGTATCTCATGCCATACCAACTCAGATTCACCTCAGAAATTTGTGATGGCCAGACGTTGACGTGGGTAGGTCGAAATGCGTGTGTGGGGGGACTGGGCCTGTGACAGGTGGCACGGCTATCCTGAGCCGACTTTCAAGCAGCGATACTTCGTCTGTGCCAAGCACTGGAAGGACACGCAAGCTGGACAGAAGGGCCCAATTTTCTTCTATGGTGAGAGTGGGATTGTGCTTCCTGCATGTTGCCCCCCCCCCCCCTGAAGCCCAGACCTTGCCCAAGGCAAACTCTGGAGTGCACCCATGCAATGTCGTACAGCATCATGGTGCGTGTTGCAGTGCACACCAGATCTGGAGCTGGGGCCTGCAAGTACTTGTAGGATGCTGCTCCCCAGCTGCACCACTAAGAGGTGGTACCACTAAGAGGTGCCTGTGTGTGCTGCAGCTGGCAACGAGAGTCCAGTCACTGCTTACATGAAGTCCGCAGGATTGATGTTTGAAAACAGGGAGTCCTTTGGGGCACTGGTGCTGTTCATAGAGGTGAGCGAGACACTTGACAGGCACCACTCATTTCAGTGCCATACTTCCCAGCCTGAAGCGCATTTCAGCTTCAAAAACACACATCCTGAAGGTGTTGAGCAGCACAGCACAGGCAGAGGGGACGCGCACAAGTGTACAAACACGTTTGTGAAGTGTTCGACGGCAACACGTGTAGCGGCTAGGCAGGCAGCTGTCTCTAGGTCAGCTACATGTCCATCCAGCGGGGCAGCTAGGCAGACAGCTGTCAGCCCCTTGGTACTCCGTGAGGTGTACGACGGGAATATGTGTAGCGGCTAGGCAGGCAGCTTGTCTGGCGGTGAACAGCAGGACCATGTGCCCTGCTTTCCTGTCAAGCAGCCTGAGATGCGCCTTGCTGCTGCTGGTCGTGCTGCGATGCCTGCATGTGTTGTTACCGCGCTGTTGCTGCAGCACCGTTACTATGGGGAGACTCAGCCATTCCGGGAGCAAGGTGGGACCGGACGCAGCAGCTGTGTGACACAGCACAGCACAGCACAGCATCATCCAGAGCCTGTTACCTGACACTGAGCACCCGAGACAGAACGCAACACTGTCACTGCTGTTCCACAGCATCCTTGCTGCAAGCATGCGGTGATGCTTGCCCACCCACCTGTCCTTAGTGAGGGCTTTGCTGTCTGATGTGCATTGACACACAGAGTCTGATGTTGGAGCATCAGTAAAGTTGAGTGTTGCTGCAGGGCCCGACAGTTGGAAGGTTGACCCCAGCTACCTGACTGTGGAGCAAGCCATAGCTGATTACACAGTGAGTAACAACCAGCCTGTGGGCCGTACTAGTCTCCTGCTGCCTGAGTGAAGCTTGCACATGACTTTGTGGCACAGATAGACCCCGACACCTCTTGTCGTCTACCAATTCTGCAGCCCTACCACCAACATAGTTCCATAATCCATCATTGGCATAATCTCTGCCTGCAATCAGACCTCAAGGTGGCAGGTCTGCTGCTGCTTTGTCAGCTCAATGCGGTGTACCCTCTGTGTCACCTGCAGACCCTGCTGCGCAATGTGACTGAGGCCCTGGGTGCTTCCAGCAGCCCTGTCATTGCCTTTGGAGGAAGCTACGGCGGCATGCTGGCAGCATGGATGCGCAGGTGAGCTAGATATCGTGGAGGGAATGGCGGCAAGATTTGGTTGTTGGATTGATGCACTGCTGCCAGGCCTGTTTCAGGCGTTGGGTAGCCATACGGGTAAATAGAGGTGCAGATGGTTCTGGATGCTGTTCATGTGCCAGCCATGCTGAGAGGCGCTTGCACTTGCACTTGCACTTGCATAGCACAGCACATCACATCGCCCACCTCCTCGTAATGCTGTACTCTCCAGCTGACCTGTGTCTCATTGGCCTAGCTGGTCCTCCTCTCACTCCCTAATGCAGCAAGCAACCCAGTATCATAGCTTGTTTGCCTTGTATCCTCATCACGCAGGCGCTACCCGCACCTCATCGCTGGTGCAGTGGCTGCCTCAGCCCCTGTGGCACAGTTCCCAGCAGTGCAGGGCTTCAACCCCTCAGCCTTTTGGGAGGTGGTCACCAAGGACGCCACCCCAGCGGCAGGAGCGGCAGCTGACTGCGTGGACAACACCCGTGAGGCCTTCAGGGCGCTGTTTGAGGCTGGCGGCAGTGCTGAGGGCCGTAGCATGCTGCAGTCTACCTTCAGGCTGTGTGAGCCCTTGAGCAGTGAGGAGGACGCCAAGCGGCTTGCATACTGGGCACAGGTCAGCGTTTGTTTTCGTCACACACTAAGACACTCAGTGTGCTGAAGTGCAGGCGGTCGCGCCTGGGAGTGCGTTCAGCTGGGACTGGCAGCGCATATGTGCAGCAGCCGTGTTGTGCGTCACAAATGGAAGGCTGTACTGTCAGGGTTTTGCAAGGTTCGCAACCGCACAGAGGGAATGCTGGAGCGCGTGCATGCGTATGCAGGCACACGAAGGCGAGCGTAATGTGTGATTGAGCTCCATTTGCAGTGCGCAATGTCTGACTGTTTGGCCGCGCTGCCTGCAGGGTTCCTTTGATGCCTTCGCCATGGGCAACTTCCCCTTCCCTACTGACTACATGACGGGGGAAGGCCAGGGGGAGCTGCCGGCGTGGCCGATGCGTGCCGCCTGTGAATGCATGAGCAGCTCGGCACCCTCATCACCAGGCCACACAGCAGCCACCACCAGCAAGAGCAGCACCAGCCCAGCTGCAGGCCAGCACTCAGCACACAAGCAGACAGGGGCCCGTAGTTTGAGGTCCAGCCGTAAGGGACTTCATGAGGACCGTGCAGCAGCCTTCAAAGCTGGGATCCAGGCAGAGCATGTGGTTGCTGACAGCATGGCAGTGCAGGGTGATGGTGTTGACCTGCTGGGGCGGCTTGCGGCGGCTGCAAGCATACTGTACAATGCCAGCGGCACTGCCAGCTGCTTCAGTCTGGACCTGTCTGGACCTGCTGCAGGGAGCGTGGGGGCATGGGACTATCAGGTGGGGGGCAGCTTGCAAATGCGTGACCTGAGCTGGCTGCAGGCTCTTGGACTGCTTTCATGCATGTAATATGGCTGCATGCTTGCGGGCCATGTCAGTGATTGACGGCTTTGGAGAGCTGCAGAGTAGCTGTTGGGGCGCTGTCCTTAAGAGCTGTGGGGCTGCACCTTGTGCTGACATGCCAGCAACATTGCGCATGCGTACTGTCAACAAGCACATGTGCTGGCCTTACATGCAACAAATACATGTATGACACTGCCCGCTGTGTGGGGATGACTGAGGGCACCACGTGGTCCGCTATCTGAGTGGCAGGAGTTGGGTGCATGTGCACACACGTGGAAAACTTCAACATCTACATACCACTGTTGCTGATTGCCTCATTTTTGCACCCGCTGTGCTGTGCTGGCAGGTTTGCACGCAGTTCTTGGGGCAGGAGCTACCCTACTTTCCTGCATCTGCATCCAGCATGTTTTGGGACCAAGGGCCCTTCGACTGGGACACCATTGTGGAGCACTGCAGGAGCACTTGGGGTGTGCAGCCATCAAAAACATGGATGGTGGAGCAACATGGAGGCTTGGACTGGAGGTGGGTGGCAGTTTCCTGGCAGCAAGGGCCGGGCAGTGTCTTGTGCAGGATCCTCAGTGTCTGATTCATGCTGTCATGACAGAGGCAGCTCACGGTCCGTGCAAAGAATTGTTGCTCATTCTAGAAGTTCTGCCGCACAGGCTCAGCCCAGAGTGATACTGCCTGTGCTTTGCTGAGCAGGGCAAACTCTTGTGACCTGATGGTAGAAACGTAGGCGATTGTGCTATGCTGTGTTGTGCTGTGGCCATGAGGCAATTTCTTTGTGTACTGCTGATCGCATTTTGTTGACTGATGGTTTTGATTTCAGTTCCCCCATGAGCCTCTGACACCCTTGCACGACTTGGCCCTACCGCCCAGCGTTGAAGATACCCGCATGTAACAACCCACGTTTTCGGCACCTCAACCGTATATGCAACTGTAACTAATACTGGTATGTGATGTCCTGATCTCCTGCTGCAGGGACACCAGCAACATCGTGTTCAGCAATGGTCTGTTGGACCCTTGGTCAGTCTTTGGTGTGACTGAAGATGTGTCAGACACTGTGGTAGCTGTGCTGATACCTGACGGGGCACACCACCTCGACCTTATGTACTCACGGCCTGATGATAGTGACACACTCAGGGCAGCCCGGCAGACCATCATGAGGCACGTGCTGCGCTGGGTGGAAAGCACGCCCGTGCCTTCTGTTGTCACGACGAGCTGAGCAGCCCCTTGACCCTGTTGGATGTGCTGTGGTTGGATCAGTTGAGTTGTTGTATGAGGTTGTAAAGTTGTGTCCGGAGCTGGTGTCAGCAGCTGTGAAAAAGCACTGAGCAATAGCATGCTGCCTTGTACATGCAAAGGCAGCAGAACACTCACTTGGCAACTGGGAGCAACACAGTCAGACCCATGAAACACCACTGCCCCGCGCTCTGTGTAACAGCAGCAAACCCTAAATGTTACACGTAGGCACAGTCGCCACACATCAGTGGCATCAGTGGCTTCTGACAACACCACCATAAAGGGTGCCGGATACAGCATTGCTGAGCAAGCCACGCTGATCCAATCTCTAAGGCAGACTTGCAGTAGCTGGGTAAGGCCTATGAGCACAGGCGTGCAAGGCAACCATGCTTCCAACACTGCCGATGCTGAGCAGAGGCACCAACAGACAACTCACCCACCCCATCAAACCAACGCACCCATCCTAGACCGTCACACACAACACAAAACACACATGATTGTGCAGGCATGCGCTGCACACCAACACACAAGCGCATAAGCCCTGGTAAGATAAACAGAACTCAAACAGCTGCCAGCACTGCTTTGAAGCGCTCAGGTGGCTCTAGGATGGGGGCCGACTTTGCAGACGCCAAAGGGTTGCCCAGCTGCCCACACGCTGCCATCTCGTCGTCGCCCCTGCTGTCGCGGATGGTGCACACGCGTCCGGCCTGTATCAGCACGCTGCGGAAAGCCAGGACCTGCTCCATGGGGGAGGCCTTGAAGCGAGTGCCTGCAAAGGGGTTGAAGCAGATGAGGTTCACCTGCAGCGCAACACACAGCAGGGACAGGACGGCGGGAAGGGCGAATGTGTCAAGGACGGTGGCCTAATTATGACGACGCAAGCGCAACACCTTGCCCCGCAGAGTCCGTACTGAAAGACCTACTGGGGGCGCAGTGGCTGTCTGTTGCCTTGTTTCTTCACCATACACAGACACACTAGCAATGAAGCAGGTGCACTGCAACAACGCAACCACCCACCTCAACACGCACACACACCACCTCTCACTCACCCTTGCCCCCACGTAGGTGTGCACCCCCAATGCTTGTACTACAAACTGAGGAAGGCATGCAAGCCTTGGGGTGCACGCAAACCATGCTTGCACTGCACAAACAACAATTCCTATCCCAAACCTCAAAAACCCAAACCCTACCCCGCCCTCACCTTGGCATCCACCCCCTCCAGCAGCTCCAGCAGGCGGGCAGCATCTTCCAGTGAGTCATTCACTCCCGCCAGCATGGTGTACTCCACTAGCACACGGCGCCCCGAGTTGTTGCCGGAGCCATAGTGGCGCCGCAGCAAGTCCATGAGGGCGGGAAGCTTGTGGCGGCGGTTGACTGGGACGATCCAGTCACGAACCTGAGGGGGACAGGCAGGGGGCATAGAGAACCTTGATGACATGCACCCATATGGGCCACTGCGGCTACTGGAAGCTTATAGTTTCTTCTGCAGTAATTGTAAAAAAAGTAAAAATGTAGCGTACGCGTTGAAATTGAACAAGGCGAGAACAGCTGGAAGAACACATGCAATGCATGGGAGCACCAGCAGTGCATGTGTATGAACCATGTGCGTCAAGATGTGTGCTGAGCACATGTCCTGTCAGTGCTCACCTCGTCTGTTGTTGCATGCAGTGAAAGAGCCAGGTGTGGTGCGTTGGGGTTGGCGGCAAACTTCTCCAGCTTGTCTACCAGCCCCACGGTGGACACAGTCACCTGGCCAGACAAACAGACAAGCAGGCAGGCCCTCATCAGCACTTCTGGACGCATTGCGAAAGCAGTACACTACTGATTACGTAATCAGTCTCCACGCTGCTGCCTGGTGCACACTACGGGGTGATGCAGCTGCAGGAAGTGCATGCACAGCCCTGATGCTGCTGACGAAGCAGCAGCCCTGACCAATCAAACCCACCCAATCAAACCACCCCTGCTCACCTTCTGCTTGGACATATGCAGCCCCAGTGGGTGAGTCATGATGTCAACAGCAGCCATCACAGAGTCCAGGTTGTCCAAGGGTTCTACACATGCGCAGAACAGCAGGCAGCCTTTGCCACTCAAATCGGAGCCGCCCCAAGATGTGACACGACCATGCACCCCAAAAACTATGCGCCCTGAACAAAACCTGTCACTGCCCTCCCTGTGACACACATGCTCTCCTTATCATGCTGACATACACTGCACCAGGCATGATGTGCCGGGACACAAGCAGGGCTGCTGCCCTGACCTCAGCACAGTATGCTACCATGGTGAGCCATCACCAACACATGCCTTGCGCTTTAAAGATCGAGATCAAATCAATGTATGTTGTGTTGCTGCAGGGCTTGCTGCAAGATGTCACCTGAAGCAGGGTACAGGCTGGTCATCATCCCCGGCGTGACTGTGCTGAGGGGCATGCGCTTACCTCCCATACCCATGAACACCACGTTTGTGACTGCTGCTTTATCCTCCCCTGGCTCTGCGGCTAGCACACGGCACGCAACAACCATCTGCACAGCACGGCACAGCACAGCATAGCAGCACAGCAGCACACACCCATGCATCGGCGGCTGTGGTGGCTGTCCGTCGAGCTGACTACTGAGTTTTGATAACAGCCAGTGCTGTACCATAATTGAGGCTATGGTTGGGGTCCCCAACCCTCACTACCAACAGGCAAGACAAGGGTGCTATGCATGATCGAGGGTATGTGCTCATGTGACCAGATATTTCAGCGCTACATGGTAAATTAAGTAAATTTAATTCAGCACCCGGCACAATACTCCTCTATATGGTGCGTAATAAAGCATGGCATGTGGGGCTGCGGCTGCTTCCCACCCTTCAGTATGGGGTGAGGTTCAAGCTTTGACGAACTCTACACACCCTTACACAAGGATGTCCTTGCAAAACAAGCCCCGGGTAGTACTAGGGCACACAGTGTGTTGAAATGAGTCAGAATTGTTGGGGCTCCAACACTGAGCGTGCTGACTCACCTGCTCCACTATCTGCGCTGTGGACAGGTTGGCTGACAGCCCCATGCGCCCGGTGTAGCAGAACTGGCAGTTCATGGCACAACCAACCTGCAACATTCAGACACACATATGTCTCAAGGGACGACTGGATAAAGCTGACTGAGTACGTCACGCACACAAACGCATGAGCATGCCGAAACCATCAGGGGGTAGCACAGACTGTGACACTGCTGTACAGGCATGCTGCTGCTAGTGCGAGTGAGTTGGAGCAAATGTGATCCTTGTCTCAACTACATCGCTGATTTTATTGGAACTAGGCAGCACCTGCACCCCTGATACCAGTGCCAACCAACAGATTGCTGCATAATAACACCCGTCAAAATGCAGCACCTGCCCAAGCTGCCAGCCCCACCTGGCTTGAAACACAAAGAGTAATGTGGCGCCGTGTGCCTTTTCGGTGCAGCATGGGGATCAGCACAGCTTCGATGCTGCTGCCTGCAGGTACAGCACAGCACAGCACAGCACAGCACAGCACGGCCGCATCACTACAGCGACAGCTACTGGCCCCTGCAACCGGCCATGTCGAGATGCTGTCACGTCAGTCAACTTGACTTTAGTGATGATGCATACAGTGTTTGCAGCTCAGGCCTCAAACACACCACCTTTGAAAGACACCACCTCTCAACCCAACCTTGTACCCCCCCCCCCCCATACCTGCTCCCGGCCCCTCAGTGAGTTTGAACACCAGCTTGCGGGTACCGTCCTGGGCAGCAGCAACCTGACAGAAGCAGCAGCAGCAGCAGCAGCAGCAGCAGCAGCAGCAGCAGCAGCAGCAGCAGCCAAAAGTCGTTACAGGGCTACAAAAGCCTTCATGACGTATGCCACCAAACCATTTATGTCAGAAGCCGTGTTCCACAGTACTTGGAAAGACGTGACAGACCTGCTGCAGCAGGCCCCTCTACCCGCTACTGCTTTGCCCTGCCGCTGAGACAAGGTTTGTGCTGCAGGCCAGGTCCATCCCTGCTGCATTGCTGCAGCTGCCGGACGGCTGTGCTACAGAACCAGACAGCCACCCTGCCGCCCTGGCGCACTCAACATACCGCTGCGCTTTGCACAGCCGCAGCTGGCTGTAGCAGAATACCACCCTAGAAAACTGATGTCCTCATCCACATGAGGCTGAGCTAAGAATCCAATTAAAGCAGAAGGCGAAGGGTGCCTGGTGAACCACGATGACTCATTGTCGGACCACACCCACCCACCCACCCACCTGCTCCAGCAGCAGCCCCCCATCCACTGAGGCCAGTGCCTCAGCCTTGGCCACGAATGCCGCACTCAGCCCACTCTGCTGCCCCACAGTCTCACTGAAGCTGCTCATCCACTGGTGGTCGTAGTACAGCCAGCGCCACAGCTGCTTGGCACGACGGGGGGCCTCACCTGGGGGGGGGGGAGCGGGGACGTGTGAGGGGGGGGGGTCAGGGGGGGGGCGGGGTGGGTGGGTGTGGGGTTGCCTAGGGGGGAGGGATTATGTGTGGAGAGGAGGGTGGGCTTGTGTTGCATAGTGATAGGTTGAATGCGGGACAGCCAGCGCCACAGCTGCTTGGCACGACGAGGGGCCTGGCCTGGGGGGGGGGGGGAAGTGGGGACGTGTGAGGAGGGGGGGGGGGGGGATGGGACAGGTTGCATGCGGCCCAGCTACCGCAAGAGGTCCTGTTGCGATGACAAGGGCCCTTGCCTGAAAGGGAGAGAGGTGGGGAGGACGTGTTGATGGGGTGTGATGCACTAACTATTACTGCAGGACAAAAAGTACACACTGAAACTGCGTATGCCGTACTGCTTGGGGAAGAGTGTTCGCCAAATTGGCGCTGCAGTACTGCAGGTGAACATGCCGCACGCACCCCTTCCCTTCCCCGTGCCTTTCCACCCGTCCTGCCCCCTTTCCACCCCTTCAGGCCTGTCTGGCTGCCACACCGGCCCCACCTGCTGCCACATGTATGCCCTGTGCCAAACACACGTACTCCACAAATCACACACGTACTGCACATGTACACCACACATGCTGCTACACATGTATGCACTAACCCAACATGTACACCACACCTGCTGCCACACACCACTCCTCCAGCTCCCTGTATGTTAGGTTCTTCAACATCAGCCGGCCCTGTCGGTCTGTCAGGCTGTGCCTGTGTAGCAGCAGCATGTGCACATGCAGTGCACAGGATTGCACTGGTTTGGCGCACGCTTACTGTGTTTATGCACGCAGACAACCATGCAGATGGCAGAGATGGAAGCCGCAGGCTTGTGCGCTGCTGATTTGGGGTGGGCCTGTAAGACGATGGTTAGTGGTTTGGCAGCTGCTGCCTTGCAATTGCTACTGGCGCTAAGCTGCTGCTGCTGCTGCTGCTGCCGCTCCCAACAAAGGACTAGGAAACTGTGGATGTATGCAGCATGTTTGTACTGCGCGGGTGCTGCGTCCTGATAACTGTCCCACCTGACTGTCCCAACGTCTGCTGTAATCTGCTGACACGGTTGTGCACAGCGCTGTTGCTGTGAGTGTGCTTACCTGTTGCTGAAGGAAAGCTGTTGCCACAAGTCAGCATTAGGATCTGGCTGCTCCACTGCTGTCAGCTGCTGCTGCTGCTGCTGCTGCTGCTGCTGCTGGTGGTGGTCAGCAGCCTCCTGTGGTGCCTGTTCTGCTGCTTGTGACACGCATGCCACGCGGCGTGACACCTGCGCAGAGCATAAAGGCGCATGTTAATGCTTTATGAGGGGGCTTGATGCCTTGAATTCAGCTTTTCGCAGCCCGTCCTTCAGCACAAGACACCACTGACCTGAGTTGAACGCTGCTGCTGCTGCTGGTGTAGGTGTTGGTGCTGTCTGCCGTGTGACCGACTGACCAATGGACTGTGTCTACATGAATTTCTAACAAAAAATGACGTTCTGTGGCCTGAGAATGTTGCATTCAGCCTCTGCATGGTGTTGAAGTGTTCAACACAGCAGACTTGACAGCAGCAGCGCTGCAGATACCTCACACAGACGACAGCACTCTCCGATGCAGTAGATGCAAGTAAATGTTGAATGTAAGCCTATGTTGATCTGCTGGTCTTGTCATTGCGAAGCATGTCCGAGGTTTTGGTTGACAGATTGATCTGCGAAAGTGAAAGCCAGCGCGTGCGCCTTCCTGTCGCAGTTGGTTCCCCGCAGCACAAATGCGTGTGTTACAAGCTCTTCCTTCCTGCTCCTACTTAATCAACGTTGCTACAGCTGCTGGTGCTTCCAGTGCTGCTGCTGTTGCTACTGCAGCCCAACCGCAGGTGCTCCCGCAACTCTCACATCACAGCTTCAGCACTTCTGCCGCCTCTCAGTCAGTCTGGCTTCCTGCGCCCCTCAACAGATGGCTGAGAAAGCAGCAGCGCGGGCAGCAAAACTACCCCACAAGCCCCCTGACGCCTGGCACGATCTCCCCTGCTCGCCACGTCCCTCCACACATTCCTCGGCCTCACTACGCCACAGCTAAAGCAGCAACGGCAGGAGGCAGTACAGCACCAGGGCTGTCAAAGGAGCCAGAGGTCATGCAAGATGAGGCCAGTAGAGCTGCTATGAGGGCAGTGGGCCAGCTAGCAGCAGAGGCTTTAACTCTAGCTGGCAGCATGGCAGTGGAGGGCACCACTACAGATGCTATTGATGCTGCAGTGCATGACTTCCTTATTGCCCGTGGGGCCTACCCCTCACCGCTGAACTACCATGGCTTTCCTAAGTCTGTGTGCACCAGCCCAAATGAAGCGGTGTGTCATGGTGGGTTGGGGGGTAGTCAGGTGTGTCTGTGCTTGAGGAAGGCATGACATGGCCAGTACAACCTGTGTGTATAGCCCCGGGAAACTGCTGCTGTAGCAAAATTAGTATCAGAGCACTCTTCAAGTTCTGGCTGCACTGCCCTGCCCTGTGAGCAATCCCATCGCATGTGTGTCCCATGCTCAGCCTTTGTGCCCACAGACCTGCCAGCAGCACTTGGGTGCTTTCCCAACCACAGCTGTGTCACACCACAGCCGTCACACCACAGCTTTCAACCAACATTTGGGCGTTTGTGGTGTGTGCAGGTGTTCCCGACAGCCGGCCGCTGCAGGGTGGTGACCTGCTCAATGTGGATGTCACATCATACCTGGGTGGATACCATGGAGACACGAATGCAACCTTCTGTGTAGGTGAGTGGCACCTCACGGGATATCACACTGTCATTGGGAATGGAGTTTGCTGGAGGGCGTCAGTAGTCACAACCAGTTCATGTCAGCAGCCGGGTGGGGGCAAGGGAGGGGGGGGGGAGGGGGGGGATTGGATGCAGCAGTGCTGAGCCGCACCAGTTAGGCAGCGGCCTCTGGCCATCCCTGCAGGATGCTTCTGGTCCTGCAACGCTTCACGTGGTGGTGACGTGATGGCAGCTGTAGTGGTGGGTATGGTGATGTGCTTGACACCACCTCCCCAGGCATGCTGCATTACCCCAGCAACCCTGCTGACAGCCATGTAGTGTTCATACATACGTCAACATTACATTTTCGCACCCTCGCCTCATACACATGCAACATTCATACTGCTGCACTCATCCAGGCGCCATACAGCCGTGCGCACTTCAACCGTACCGTTCAACCGTACTGTTCAACTGTACTGTATGACTCACCTGCTGTGCTGTACACATGTGCGACAGGTGAGGTCTAATGTACTCAATTATGTGCCATGTAGCCCTGTCCGCCCGTATCGCTCACCCGCACTGTCTTTCCCGCCTGCTGCTGTTTATGTGCCACAGGAGAGGTCAGTGCCGCCGCGCAGGAGTTGGTGTGTGTCACACAGGAGAGCCTGCAGGCTGCCATAGCTGTGTGTGGCCCAGGGGTGCCCTTCAGGGCGATTGGTGAGGCCATCAGCTCGGTGGCTGACAGAGCAGGTGAGGGCAGGACATCCTTTGGGGGGGCCTGGGTGGTGACTTGGCTTGGAGCCTCAGCTCGGCACGAAGCTACGGTGCATGCACCCACTGACTGTGGCTGCTGCTCTGACAACGCAATGCGATATCAACACTACTTCAGGATTGCGCAGTGTCGACGCAGTCGCTGTTGTGAAAGTGCAGGTCAGGATTTCATGGGGGGCCATTAGGGGATCATGCGGCATGGTGACTCTGCTGATGTAGCAGCCACACGCACCACTTTTTCTTGCTTTTGTGGCTGCTGCTGTGACAGTATCAGTTGCACCTACCATCGTACCGAGACATAGTAGCACGCAGTGAATGCCGTCACCGTCACCGTCACAATCTTACAGTGTAGTGCGCAGGCACCTAAGCACAAGCCGGTCTGCCCCTTGCCTCACGCCCTCCATTCATTGCTGTCCCCGCCGCTGTATCGACTTCATCCCGTGCAGGCATGTATGTCAACCGTGACTTTGTGGGACACGGCATTGGTAAGCAGTTCCATGCAGCGCCCGCAGTGCTGCACCACAGGAACAGAAAGGCGGGGAGCATGCAGCTGTGGCAAACCTTCACGATAGAACCGATACTTGCGCTGGGGACGTGGCGGCAACAGTCGTGGCGGCTCGATCAAACGGGGTGGACCTGTGTGACCCCTGATGGCAGCTTGACAGCTCAGTTTGAACATACGGTACTCATCACCAGCAGCGGTGCTGAAGTGCTTACGCAGCTGCAGGCTGGTTCTGCGCAGAAGGTGCAGCCAGCCGGTTGACAGCAGGTTCGGCAGCCGCAGCAGGTTGGCTGCTGATGGTATTGGTGACGGTGTAAAGCTGTTCACCGCTGCTGTCAAGGGTGTACTCATCCACCATTCCAACGGTTGACATCAACACACACTTGCAATGATTGTCAACACACGACCGCAAGATCATGCAATACCAGGAAAGGTATCTTGCCTCTGACACACACAACATGCCGGCCGTTGCACAACGGCCATAAGGCCTTTGTATGCACACATGCCTTGAACCTTAGTCAAGTGAACTGCAGTTGCACTGCACTGCATTCAGCGGTCCACGCCACTTTCTAAAGCCCAGGTCTCTGCACACAAGCCAGGGGATACAATGCGTCCAGAGATTTTCCCAAGAGCCATGCTTCTATGGCCTTCATATGGGTCCTTCAGTCATCAGAGCAAGGTGGCAGACATTGGCCCAGCAACATCAGCACACAAGGCGTGACGGGTGTGAGCACCACAGACGTGCAACAGACAGACATGCGTGGCAGGAGGGACACACGAGGGGTGGCCAGCATGCACTGCAACCAACATTTGGTTGCGCATTGCAGCAGCCTGCAGCATGGGGACGTCAGTACACACGTGGAAAATTGACCAGGGATGATGGCACCATGCACATGTGCTGCACTGTGGTGTTGTGAGAGGCATGCGCAAAGCAGCAAAAAAATGGCAGCCAGTGTGCCTCACATTCATGCGCAGAAACACAACCATGCATACGCTGACGAGCACAACGCGTGCAAAACTGGTCCAAAGACGATGGCACCATGCACGTGGCCTTTACTGTGGCACTGTGAGAGGCATGTGCAAGCACCAAGCTGGCAGCCAGGCTGGTGTGAGGCTGGTGTGCCTCAGAAACATGCGCAGGAACACAACCATACGTACGCACGTGCAGCTACCGTCAGGTCTACTGGCCAGCTGTGGGGCACATGACAGCGCCCACCTTACAAAAATAATCGGCAGCAACTTGCCAGACATTTGCCATGGTAGCCACCCCACAAGGTTGCTGCCTGTTTGTTGCCCGTCTGCTGTCCACGGGGACACGTCAGGACAACAACAGCCACCAGATGCACCCAACAACACTCAACAGGTCGACATATTGCAACGACCACAGACACAGGCTCACGCTGTTTGAGCCAAAAGTAAGCTCTTCCAGCTTCTCAAATCGATGCTGAAGACGCAACACCAACACTCAACACTGTGGTACAATGCAAGCAGTACCCTCCTCTGCCATGACTTGAGCAGAGGACACGAGGCAGGTGGCAAAGATTTGTCAACCACACGTGATACAAGCACACAACCACCAACAGCAGCCCATACTGAGAACTCGACAGCTGCCTTACAGTCAAACAAAACTGATTGCCAGCAATGAACATACACTTCAAGTGTGCTGCAGCTTCCCCAACAAAGGCCCTGGCAAGAAAACATAGTGGTACAAGGCCGGCGCACCCAGCGCTGAAACTGCTGCTGCTGCTGCTCTGCTCTGAGATATGAGCTGAGCAAGAGCTACAACACTACAACCCGCTCATACCTTGTCAGCATACCCACGCAAACACAACACTTTGCAAACCTGAACACAGGCACACCCACAGCAACCCATCAGCCTCACTCAGCTGCCGCAGCAAACCTCAGCTGCCATCGACACACCAAAGTCAGCTCTGCCCACTACTACCCGTGGACCCATCAAATTCCTACATGCCCAACCCTGAACCTCACAGAGCGGTTGCTACTGTTGTCACCGCCCTCACACTTTACAGCTGTTGCAGCTGTACTTGGTCCTCTCCCCCGGGCCCAGGAAGAAGTCAGGACTGCTGCCGGGTGATCTCCTGTAACACAGCAACCAGCAAACTGCTGTGCTGTGTCTCTGCAGGTGCTGCATCATCACCACCTACCCCTGACACCTCACCACTACTACACACACCAGCCTCTGATGCACCCTTTTCCTCACTGGCCTGCTGTATATACGGCTGCTGCTGCTGCTGCTGGGGGTAGACAGCACTGCTGCTGCTGTCCATAAGACCTGCTCCCACCACCATGTGTGCAGGAGGGTAGGGGGCCATGCCAGGCTGTAGCTGCTGCCAGGGCTGAGGCACATGGGGAGCCAGGCCCCACAGACCTAAGCCAGCACCACCAGCCATGCCATGAACAGCATGCAGCTGCTGCCCAGGAGCAACACTGGCTGCCATAGTCCGCCCAGCAGCCGCCTGCTGCTGTTGTTGCTGTTGCTGGTTGTGCCTTTCAGCGGGTGCAGTGTGACCACTGCTGCTGCTGGCTGTGTGGCTACTTCTGGGTTGGGCAGGTGTGTGGGACTGTGCCCCTGCAGCCTGCTGCTGCTGCTGCCTGGCGACACTGCTGCCCTGCACACTGCGGCTGCCGTCGGGCTGGGGTGCGTTCCCCTCACCACCACCACCACCACCACCACCACCACCACCACCACCACCATCACCACCGCCAGAAGGACGGTCTCGGCCGCTCCCACCACCTGCACTGCTGCTTTCCTGCTGCTGCCGCTCCGGCTGCCTCTGCCGCGGCTGCTGCTGCTGCTCTGGTGCCGCTGCTCCCGGGGGCTGTGCAGGGGCCTGGTTGGGCGCATTAGGCCCTGGCCAGGGCACGATACCCGGCACACCATAGTACAACGTACCCACAGGTATGCCCCAGGAGGGAGGTCCTGCCGCAAAACCCTGCGGCAAGTACCCTGGTGGACCCTTGGCCACCTGCCGCTGCCGAGGCTGTTGTTGCTGTTGCTGCTGCTGGTGCGGTGGCGGCTGGTCCTGCTGCTGCTGCTGCAGCTCTGGTGGCTGGGCTTTCTGCTGCTCCTGAGTCAACTGCTCGCCCTCTTGTTGGTGCTGCTGCTGCCACGGGTCTTGTTGGTGCTGCTGCTGCTGCTGTTGCCAAGGGTCAGGCATGTACCCAGCCTGGCCCCCCTCATGCTGCAGCTGGCTGAACGGCAGCTCCCCAAACGGGTACCCCTGCGTGTGCTGCTGCTGGTAGTGCATGGCAGGGAAGGGTGCGTACCCAGGGTGGGGTGCCACAAAGTGCATGCCGGGGTACACAGGTTGCGCCAAGGGTGGCAGCTGTGTTGTCATGTGGCCCTCGATGATAGCAGGCTCAGGGGCAGCTCTACTGGGAGGGCGAGCAGGAGGCTGCTGCTGCTGCTGACGTGGGCTGCGATCCCCACCAGCCCCATTAGCAGCAGCAGCAGCAGGGGTCTGGTCTATGCTGGAGGTGGGGCTCTTCTGCTGCCAGAACCAGCTGCTGCTGCTGCTGCTGTTGCTGCCCATGCTTCCTGGCCTGATTGGCTCTGGTGCCTCATCAAACACCATGAACTCCCGTGACACAAAGGCGGTGTTGGGAACCATCAGGCGCCGCCTGCCATCCCTGTAGTGCGACCGGGCAGAGGGCAGGTGACAGAAGGAGTTGATTGTGAGAAAACAAACGGCCAACTCCTGCATAGAGCGCCTGGCCCCCCTTCTTTACCCGTACTGTGCTTCAATTGTGGTTGTGGAAGGGGTGATGAGCATGTGCCTTGAGGCTGGGCCCTTGGTGATGGACGGATGTGGAAGCGCCTGATCAACCATGTCACTTCCAGGACCTGAGGCGCAGGTGGCATGTGTGCACATGCCTTTCAATGTGCATCCTGCCAAGCCCCGCATGCATGGTGTGCCTACCCATCCCTGCCCACCAATGCCACACAGTCCCTGTCGTCTCACCTCAGCACAGTATAGCGGAGATCCACCTTCTCACAAACACCCTCAAACCACCCAGCAGGAGTGCCGCCGCCACTGCTGCCGCTGCTGCCGCTGCTGCCACTGCTGCCGCTGCTGCCACTGCTGCCGCTGCTGCCACTGCTGCCGCTGCTGCCGCCAGCTGCTGCCGCAGCATCCTGCCGGCCGCCAGCAGCAGCAGAAGAAGTGTGCTGTGGGCCATAGCTGCTGCTCACCATGGTAGCTGCTGCAGCCATTGAGGCTCCTGCTGGAGTGCTGGAGGCAGCTGCTGCAGCAGCGGAGGCTGTGCCGCTGCTTGGGACACAGCAGCTGACAGCAATCCTGTCGCCCAGTCGGAAGGGCTGAGCCAACACCAGGAAGAAACCTGTGCAGACAAGCAAGTACAAGATAGTATGTGCGCACACCACGCTGTCGCCACAGTATGCCAGCTTGGAGAGCACAAGCGGCTGTTGGCATATGCGATGACAGCAAGCAGCAAACCTTGCTTGACAACACACCAACCGCCCAGCCGGCAGCCCGTGTTCTTGTTGCACAGCATCCCACAGGACCCCACCCCACCCTACACTGCATCACAACCCACCCCACCGCACATAGCAACACAGTGGCTGGATGCACTCCCTGTGTCTACACACACACACACTGGCCAGGTGGTTGCAGCTGTATGTACCCATACCATGCTCCACACACTGGCCACGTGCTTGCAGCTATATGTACCCACACCATGCTCCTACCTGCTATGAAGTTCTGCAGCAGGTCCCTTGAAGCTATGGCCAGCACCACCCCTGCCGGCAGCAGCAGTGCGCTGATGTTGATGCCCAGCATGGACAGCACCACTATGCCAGCCAGCAGCAGGGAGGTGCACTCAGTCACCATGCGGGCACCAGCCAGAGTGCGCAGGTCAATGCGACCCTACAGCAGCAGCAGCAGCAGCAGCACACATACACACATCAGCATGTGGTACAAGCAGGGCATAGGAAAGCAGGGCACTGAGGGCACCAGGTTGCACCTGCCACAACCATGTGCAGCTGTCAATGCACATATCAAAGGGTGATGCCTGACTGAATGCACACGTCCACACAAACAAGCCAGATAGCTCCCGGTGAGCACGACTCAAGCTGAGTAGTATCAATCAACAGCTGCCACAGCTTTTTGTGACAGCATGTTGCCACACTAGCCGCATGATGCCCTCAGTAGTACCCACAGCTACCAGTCCACACCAGCTGCGTGAAGTCCTGCTGCACGTTCAGTGAGTGTCGCTGCTGGCTGGTGCATGTGTAAGACACTAAGCTTGATGACAAGCTGTACAATCATCATGACAGTCAGAAACACTTTCGTGAGGGTGCGTCTAGTGTGTGTCACAACCATGTGCAGCTGTCAATGCGCATATCAAAAAATGATGCCTGACTGAATGGACCGGGCCAAAACAAACATGCCATGTAGCTCTCAGTGGAAACGACTAGAGATGGGTGGTACCCACAGCTGCCGAAGCGTTTTTGACACTACGTTGCCACACGAGCTGCATGAAGCCCTGCAGTAGCACCCACAGCTACCAGTCCACACTAGCTGCGTGAAGCCCTGCTGCACATTCAGTGAGTGTCACTATTGGTTGGTGCATGTGCCCACCTGTTTGCACAGCACCACCCATGTTGTCTGTATCACGTTTGTGAAGAACCACAGCACCCACAGCAGCACCACCATGAGGCCCAGGCGGGGGATGATGAAGCTGGCATTGGCTTTGATGCTGTTCATCATCATCCCTGGCAGGCACCACCGTGCAGCACACAGCACAACACAGCACAGCACAGCACAGCAGCAACGTCAGAAGCCCTCACAAGTGCGCATTGGAGCAGTGCTTGGCAAACAAGCAATCACAGGTGCACTGACAGGGTGACACACACAGCTGTTGTAGCAACCTGCAATGTGATGTAATCAAGAGGTAATGTAATGCAGCAACTGCAATGCCCTCCCTACAGGCCGGCACTGCTGGAACCATAATGTTGGACACAAGCATGAGCATGGTGACGATGCATCTGCTGACTTGTCAAACCCTGGCGCTGTTGCTGGTGCTGTTGCTGCTGCGCCCCACCTGTTCCCAGCAGCAGTGGTGCCAGCATGGGGAGGCTGATGGTGCTGGCTATGGCACCTCCCTGGGCCAGTAGCAGCGCAGCTATGGCTGGCAACCGCACACTCCAGTTAGCAATGGAGGCAGTGATGCGGATTGACTGGGGGAGCAGCAGCACGCGTTTGTTGCAGACAACAGACAAGCAGTTGGGGGTACCCTATGATTTGCAATTGTGTGAGATGTCACCAGTTGGTGATCACTTGAGCTTGCCTGGCCTGTGTTGCAGTGCCGTGTGAGTGACACGTAGCATTTGCTTTGACGGTGCATGGGGGTTGTTGCCCACCACAAGCACTCGCCATGACCAATACTTGCAAGTCCAGGTAGGCATGCGGTCTCAAGGCAGGACCCTGGTCAGGGTGTGCATTCGCATTGTCAGTGATGACACCCGCTGGCATGTGCAGTAACAGCCAAGGTTTTTGTGTGAAGTCACCTAAAACCTAGACCCCAAACCTTAAAACATACCTTCACCACAGGCCGCTCCCACAGGTAGTGCAGGCGTTCCCAAAAGCCTTGTGGCAGCTGTGTCGCCTGCAGCAGCAGCAACGTGCACTTGTCAACCTTCAACACACATTGGAACAGGCCAACACTGCTATCACGATGTGACTTGACACAAGGTTGACGTTAGAAACAAGGTGACTAGCCGCTGCAAGGATACAGTCTGCAGTGCAGCGCTTCCTGCACTCACCCATTTGTCCACTTGTGCTCTTGCCCTCACTGGGTTTGTCTGTGTGAGGGGCTGTACAATGAAGAGGCCTAGGGAGAAGAAAGGTGACAGCAGCTGCATGATGACTGACAGCAGGGCCATCCAGCCTGCCACAAAGAGGCCAACGATGCCGCCACCAGCCTCGGGGTGATCCTGCTGCGGCCTAGCAGCTGACTGCTGCCCACTGCTGCCTGCACACCAAGGCATCAAGATGAAGCAGAGAGGGTGAGACAGTCAAGTGATTCAAATGTCTGAGGGTCATGACAGGCTGCCTCTCTGCATGTTGTCGTTGTTGAGCAGGGTGAGGACTGGGAAGGGCAGTGTCGCATGCAACATTGTGAGCCCAAACAAGAAGGGCCAAACTTTGAAGGGCTTACCTTCTTGTGGTGCTGCAGACGTGCTGCCCTCTGCATCATCGAAGTCATCAGAGTCCAAGGGGCTCCATCGCTCTTTCTGCTGCTGCATTGCCGCTGCCCGCTGGGTGCCTCTCTCATGCTGCCTGCTCCTGACTGGTGCCGCCTTGCTGTGCCGCTGCAGCCTTGTGCCCAAGGCCACCAGCCTGGCGATAGTGCCTCTGGGCTGGAGGGCAGCCTTGGAGCTGCATTGCCGCATGGCAAGACAGTGTTCAAGGATGTTTTGAACTTTGAATCACCATGGCGTTTCTGCTGCTAACGCTCACAAGGCTGGCGTGCAGCTGACGAACCGTCACGAGGTGCGCAATCCAATGTGTAGTGTGCTAAAATGGAAGACAGCAGGCAGCCTACACAGTTTGGGCCTGCGAACTACAAACGTCCAGGGGAGGATCGCTAAGCAGAACGGCAGAAAACGTTTGCAACCATACAGATCTTGTAAGAGCACACCAACCAGTGTGGAAGCGCGGAACAGGCGTAATTTCAAACAACTATGTCTGTTGAACTTCCATTCCAGCCTGTCACGTACGAAGGCAACGCGAAGGCAAGCGGGAGCACAAACACATTACGACAATCATAGCATTACCTGTGTGCAAATCATCACTGCTGCTGCGGTACTGCTGCTGTGCTGTGTGACACTGCTGCTGGTGTGGTCCTCACTTCACTTGGAGCAGTAATGCAAGCAGCTGCGAGCATGCTGCAGAGCAGCTCATCTATGCTGCAACCCTTCCAAAGCTGCCCGGTGCAGCAGCTTCAGCGGTGCAGATGTGTGCAGGTGCATGCAGCAAAGGGGTTTGGCACAGTGGCACGCAAGGGCTTTGGGATACTCAAGAAGCAGGACTTTTGGGGGTGAGTGAGTGCGTTGTCTTCTGCTGTACATGCACCTGTGTACTGCAGCATCACACCATGCAATGCCAAGTACGGGATGTGTGGTAGATGTTTCCCCATGGCACTGGACTCCGTGCCGTACTGTCGGTTGACGAGCCTGGAGATGTGGAAGCATTATACAAATTGGCCAGCAGTGAAGCAGCTGCATTTATCAGAGTATGGTCCCACTGTCTGCTTCAGCAGCAGCCTGCAGCACTGAGCAGTGAGTGCAGCTTGAGCAGTGTGAGAGTGCATTGCGCTTGTCTTCTGCGTGCTGTTTGTCTGCAGGGGCCGCACCCCTCTGCAGCCCTTGGAGATCACCCCCATGCGTCCAGTGCCCCCAGCCATACAGCGGCCACCCTATGCAGACTCGGGCAAACTGCCAGATGTAGACCGCAAGCCACAAGTGCACAATGCACAGGTATGGACAGCTCAAGCAGCGAAGCGGGGTAGGGGAGGGTGGGAGGAGGGGCAAGGGAGTAGAGGCTCATGGCAACTGCGCTACAGCAGGAATGCATGGGGCTCATCTTGATGGCCTGCAGTGTACAACAGCAGTGGCGTATAAAGCCACCGGCTGTCAGCTGACAGCAACGCACAAGGTTTTGGCTTGTTGTACAGTTCAGTACAGTACAGTACCAAACTAACGACGCTCTCTCAGTCTGCTCTTCTGCAATTTGGTTTGGAGGGGCTTCCTGTTTGCAGCTAAGTGTGGCCAGCACGTCAGTCAGGGGCTGGAAGTGTTCGGCTCGAAAGCTTTTTTGAATTGTATGCTGTGTGGTGCTGTGCTGCAGGGGGTTGAGCGCATGCGTGCCTCCTGCAAGCTTGCTGCTCAGGTCCTGCAGCATGCAGGGACCCTGGTCAAGCCTGGTTTCACCACAGATGAGATAGACCAGGCAGTGCATGACATGATTGTGGCAGCAGGCGCGTACCCCTCACCACTCAACTATGGCAAGTTCCCCAAGAGTGTGTGCACGAGTGTAAATGAGGTCATGTGTCATGGCATTCCTGACAGCAGGTGAGGCAGAGAGTGAGGGCCCCTCACTCAAGGGTATGGGAAGCGGAGGGGGTGGCCTGGGGGGGGGGGCATTACCAGTAGCTGGGGTGGGGGGTTTACATGCACTGCAAGCATCACAGCCAGGCTGCGATGACCCCACCACATTATATCAAGCATGCTTTCTGGACGAGGAAAGACCAAGGCGTCATCTGCTAATTTTCAAATGCCCCAAATCTATGCTGTGCATCAGCTGATGTCGCTGATGCCAACCGCCGCCGCCTTCACCGCTGCTGCTGCTGTTGCTGCTTCATCAGGCCGCTGCGTGAGGGTGACGTGATCAACATTGATGTGACCGTCTTCCTCAACGGCTACCACGGGGACACCTCACGCACCTTCTTTGTGGGCAAGCCTGCCCCCCACGTAAAGCGGCTGGTAGAGGCAAACGAGGAGGCACTGCAGGAAGCAATCAAGGTAGGGTCGGATCTCCTCGGCTGAGTTGTGTGTGGCCAGCGGGTGGGGTGCCCCCCCCCCCCCCCCGCGCCCCGCGGGCAAACCTTCAAAAAGAACCAGGTAGGGCTGCAGGCACATCCCCACATTGACGTTGGTACAGTCGCGGCTTTGTGTGAGGCTTGTGACGGCAGTGTGTCAATGCGACTGCAATGGGTGTCATGAGGCTGGGGGCCTGGGTGTCATGCTGACTGCACAGTCACGGGGTGAGGTTCATCAGCGCGTCAGATAGAGACTCAGTGCATTCAGATCCGCCAACCTTGCTCTTGCTGGCGCCCTGTTTGCTGTTGTCGGCCCCGGTTGCTTTGTCTACATGCCCTGTTGATACCGCTCAAGTCTGCCTCTCCTGCCTGCTGTATGGTTACTGGTCCGCCTGCAGATCTGCGCCCCCGGTGTGCCTGTCAGCCGCATTGGTGAGGTGTGCCAGGCAGTGGCACAGAAGCACAAGCTGACTGTGGTGCGGGACTTCATTGGGCACGGCGTGGGCACCGTGTTCCATGCAAAGCCGCATGTCTTCCACACAAAGAACAATGAGCCCGGCACCATGCAGGTAAGCTAGTTGAGGACCAGCAACCGCAGCAAAATCTTATAAGTTTCAGTTGGCTGCACATGCAGCTGCCCCAGAATCCCTGCTGGAGAATCGCTGGTTGTACGAGGTGGCGGCACCACCTGCCATCTATGAATGTCACTCCGAACAGCATGCCTGGTACCACCAGCAGTTGCTTTGACTATGTACACTCGACAGCAAGGGAGCACTGACACCGCATGTTGTCAGACACTTACTTGGAGAACAGCAGACCAGCGTGTAGGTGTGCCAACAGTGACGTCTGGAATGTACATGTGTGTGTGTGTGTGTGTGTGTGTGTGTGTGTGTGTGTGTGTGTGTGTGTGTGTGTGTGTGTGTGTGTGTGTGTGTGTGTGTGTGTGTGTTTGCAGGTCAACCAAACCTTCACCATTGAGCCCATCTTTGTTGAGGGCAGCAGCAAAATCAAGATGTGGAGGGACGACTGGACAGCTACAACCGTTGATGGCGGCTTGGCAGTGCAGTGTGAACACACAGTGCTCATCACTGCAGATGGGGCTGAAATCCTTACGGTGGCTTGAAGTGCCAATAGCCGTAGGTGATGTTGCCCAAACACAAAGTGTGACCTCAGCCAGCTGCTGAACAAGCAGTGATGGTGTGACCCGAACTTGCGCGTGCGTGTTTTGCACTTGTCGCCTGACAAGGCTGCTTGCGTGAAGGCTTGTAACAATGTACCAGCTGCATTGACTGGCCAAGCGCACAGCATATGTCAGTGAGTTACAAAGGGAGGGAGGGGAACTGGCAGTCCCTACTCAGGATCCAGCTGCATGCACCAACAACCTGCAGGAAGGTTCTGCAGATGTGCATGCACTGCAGAACTACTAGCCCGTTCTGTCAATGTCTAGTATGTGCAGGTGCTGCTTGAAGCACCGTACACCACCTCACCAAGCAACACAACATATGCTGCCCACACAGCATAACTTGCTGTCAAACCTGGTCAAACCGATTCATGCTGTGCTGGAGTCGGCACAAGGTGAACAATACGGAATTAGTCATGGGTATGTGTCAGGAGTCGGTACAACGTCAGTACATATTCAGACTCCTTGGGGCTGTATCAGAAGACAAAAGTGCATCAAAAAGGAAACAAAGGGATATGTACTGCAGAGTCAGAAGCAGCCCAGATCCCGTGTAATCCACCTGCAGCTGCTTGCGGGAACTTGCACTCAGGCATGACTGAGTCATAGGAACAGGCACAGGACACAAATGCGGGCTGGCACACGGCCTTCACAATACATCACTCATGTGTGCTCTGTGACAGTGAGCTCAAGGACTGCATGTCAGACAGGTCTGAGCCAACACTCTTCAGCGCCAGCTGCTGCGGCTGTGCTGCTGCTGGTGGCAGCCTGCCTGCTGCTGTTGCACCCTCTAGCTGCCTTGCCTGCTGCTGCTGCTGCTGTATCTGGCTGCTGCTGCTTGCGCCAGCCTGCTGCTGCTGCTGCTGCTGCTGTGCCCTGCTTGAAGAGCCTTGCTGCTTCTGTGCCACTAGATGGTACAAGAGGGGCCTGCAGCAGGAGGGTGATCAAGGTGCCTGTTTGTCAGCATGGTCCCATTGCAATGCCCTGCTGCTGGATGTGCACAAGGTGATCGTGCTGTACTGTCTGCACCAGCCAGAAAAGCCTACAGCTCAGGTGTTGGCTGGTCATGCGTTTTCAATGTCTGCCTGCAGCGCCCTGAATGGTTGACCACCAACAGTACGCTGCCATGACTCACAGCTGTTGCGCTGGCGGTTTGTCCTCGACCTTGAGCTTCCTTGCCTGCAGAGACAGACAGACAGTCAGATGTCAAACCAGCTTTCAAAAGGTGCTGACAGCTGCGGAGCAACAAGCAGATACTGGTTAGTGAGTTGTGGGCCCTGCCTGCACCTCCCACCTCCTCACCAGGAACTCTCGATCAAACGGCCTGGCTGCAGGCTGGCCACTCTCTGCGGCAAACAGAAGGGACATTACATGTGAGTCCAACCACATTATGTTGGTGTGCACCATGAACAGCAGACGTGGCCACATATAAACTGCTGCCCGATTCTAGTTGCATCTGCAGCAACACCCCCCAGGACCAGGCCGCTGCCACACCTGGTATGAACACTGACAAGGTGTCTCGCAGCCCATGCCACACGAGGTACTCCCTGATGAGCTCGTTGATGATGAGAGTTTCATCACAAGGCTCTGGACGCGGTCCCTCCTGCAAGACATACACATGCAGCATCAGTCGTGCACAGTCGCAACTTTGAATTCAGCTTCGAAGCTTTTGCAGGACGCCTAGTGCTGGCGTCATGAAACGGAGGCTTACCTCTGCTGCAAGAAGCACGTTGAATATCTGGCTCCTCACGTTTGCTTGCAGCTGAGGCAGGAGGCCTTTCTTCTGGAGTGCATCCTTGACAGCTGCAGCAGCACAACAGAACGCTCCTGCCTTACATCCAAGACAGCTGCATCAGCTGTCAGGCGCAGCAGCCAGACATACTGAACATAGCCGCACCATCTTTCAGCTCCGCAACAGAGCCCATGGCCGCAGCAAGCTGATGTTTGGGTGGTCCCTAGATGTGCTTCTGTGTGTCCTTCTGTCGTTTGATCGAAGCTGGGCTGCTGCTTGAGGCCTTTGGTGTGGTAACACAATGATGCTTATGAATACGGTCCGAATGACTTTGCAACCTTCTCCTGCCAGCCTGTCCGAGTTCAAACTTTACTCATCTGACGTGACACGTTGGATTGAGCAGGGATTGAGATTTCCCTGGCAGTCTGCTACAGTGTTATGTTGTGCCGCAAAATCAGGACGTTGCTGCGCAAGCTTCGACTGTAGTCAGTGATCTGTTGCAGTTGGCCTGTTGCATGGCTTTGTGTCTTGGTGGTTTGCTGCCAGACAGCTGAGATGAGTGCGTTTTGTAGCTCTACCAAGACCATTGCAGCGCATCAGCAGCAACAGCAGCAAAGCAGGCAAAGGCACCTACCACACACGTGCCCTCGACACCACACGTCCAGGCCATCACAGCACTGGCAGCAGCAACAGCAGAAGCAGCGGCATGCAGTTTTCAGCAATGACAAGCAGCCTACAGCAGTAGACTCTTTAGAGGACCTGGAGATAGCAGTGCCAGCCGACCAGCGCCCAGTAAATGAGCTTTCAGCATTGAAGGAGGCCTTCCTGTACAATTGGGTGAGTGCAACTGCAGCACAGCACTGATACGTTCTGATGGAATGTGGGTCCCGCCACACACCACCACCACCAAGCATACACACAGAAAAGAAGCCCGTACACACGAGGGGCACTTCTGTAGTGTGTCCAGGCCCCAACCGGAGGGTCCTGAGGGGGAGGACCCTCCTTGTGATGGCAAGATCAGTCAGCAGTTACGTTGAAGCAGCCTACGACAGCTTAGACACGACACACACGTGGTCTTTGAGCAGGCTGCCCTTTGTCAGGCATGGCTTTGGTCAGGTCAGGCTAGATGCCCCTGCCTCCTCCTCCTCCGCAGCCCGCCCTACACACATGAAACCACCCCACCCCTTGTGCCACCCACTCCGCCAACACAGGCCACACTCCCGCTGAATGCGTACCTTACGAAGGTCGCGCTGGTGTTTGGAGTGACCTTCTCACTCATTGGGGCGCCCATTGCAAACCAAACCTTTCCTTTTACCAAGGAGGTGAGACACACATGCCTACACATGTTCAGTAACCAGCCTAGCAGCAGGCAGCAACAAGGAGAGTGTCTGTCTGTGCTGGTGCGCATGCACACACTGTCAGAAACGCTGGACCACCTTCATCATAACAAGCATTGCCAGCAGCTTGTTTGACTTCACAAGTGCTGGCCCTGCCATCGACGTTGCTGACTGGCCTGTGCCTCTCACATGGGATCAATGTTCCCGCTGTCCCGCCCCCTTGACCCCTGCGCACCTCTCTGCTGTTGCCTGCAGCCATTGGAGTTTGCCCTGAGTGCAACAACAGGCAGCTTGTTGGTGGTTGCAGTGCTGATGCTGCGCATCTACCTAGGGTGGGGCTATGTGCAGGAGCGCCTCCGGTCAGCAGCTGTACCATATGAGGAAACGGGATGGTGAGTTGGCTTTCACGCGAACATGCATCACAGGCAACAGCAGCAGGGTGTTGGAAGGGCAAAGGCAGTATGCACAGCAGCCGGCGACAGACAGCAGCTCCTTACTCAGCAGCCACAGAAACCAAGCAGCTGCGGGAATTGGTGGCTTGTGCTGTGTTGCCAACAGGCAGGAGCTGCCCCACACCTTTGTGATTCAGCCTGAGCCTTGACATACCTCACAGAGGTGCAGTCTGTATCCAGGCGCACAATGCTATGCCATCAATCATTGTGCTGCCGCATGCTGTGCTGTGACACAATTTTCCACTGTCCTTCCTTGAAACACATCCTGTCCCTGTCCTGCTATTCATTAATACAACCTGCAAATGCATGCCGCAGGTATGATGGTCAAGTCTTTGTGAAGCCTCCGGAGGTCTTGACGCGTGACAGGCTGTTGGCTAGCTACCAGGTGGGGCCACACCATGCTGACAGCAGGCTCAAGGGCCTACCAACCCCATGCATGGGGCGGGTCACACGACCAATGCAGTCGCTGAGCATGCCCAGCAGCTTTGCATACCCGTACATCGAATTCTACATGCCGTCGGCTGGCTGTGCTGTGCTGTGCTGTGCTGTCCTGTGCAGCAGTTGCATGCCGCCCTGGTCAAGCTGGGGCTGTTGGTTGTGTTGCATACCTAGCAGTGAATCAAGCTGCAGCCAAGTGTGAAAGCCTCGTCGCTGGCCTTGCAGGGTAACTTTCAACCGTCGTGTGTTGCCCCCTGTCACAGGTGAAGCCTGTATTAGAGAAGCTCCGGCGCACTCTGTTGGGTGCTGGTGTGCTGCTGTTGACGTGCTCCGTGCTGCTGGTGGGCCTCATACAGACAGGCACAGAGGATGGCGTGTATGGTGAGTGGAGAGTCAGTGATGAGCACAGGATGTTGGTGCGCTGGGAGCCTCTTCAAGGGTTACATAGTTTTGGCAGAGCAGCTGCCGGGGGCTTGAAGACAGTAACCGAATGAAGTGATGCTGAACCTGTAGTAAGCTGGTGGCTGACTGAGGCAGCCCCAAAAGGCTTGGGACTTGCCGTCGTGGGATATGGGTCCTGGGTGGGTTGAAGTGTGGTGTTGGTGGGCCTATGGGCTAAGTCCGCCGGCTGCAGCAGCCAGTGTCCACACATTGCTCACTGTACAGACAGCACTTGCACTCGATGCTAGTGGACAGCAGGGCTGTTTAATTGGATGGCGTTCTGGGCCAGCAGGGTGCCATCGGGAAGTTCACTGTACTTCTTTCCATGCTGTGCCCTGCGCTGTTGGTATGGTGTGTTGCAGTCCGTGGTGGCGGCTCAGGCAAGGTCGTCCCCCGCCAAGTCACTGCTGATGGTGTGCTGTATGGGAAGCGTGTGAAGGACTTGTCACAGCTGGCTAATGACGATGAGCTGGCAGCGGAGGAGGCAGCAGCACAGGGAGGGGTGCCTGGTGAGCTTGGTGGGGGGGGGCATCAGAACTGTTTGTGCTGTTGTGTCACACTGGCATCTCATATCCCACTAAACCCTGAACCTCAACCTCACACTGAACGCGGTGAACTACAACACCTTTCTACTCCTGATGGCATGGGGGGCAATTTTGTAATGATGAGCTGCTGGTTCACAAGCAAAGGTGCAGAGCGTAATAGAAGCACAACTGTCTTGCAAAGCCATGTTTGCTGATGTTGGTGAGGGGTTGTTGTTGTGCCTTGCATGCTGCCGCATGTGTTCCTTGTGCATGTGCAGGGTACTGTGCAGACAGGTCCTTGCGAGCTATTGCGGGCGGTCAGTACTGCAGCAAGTTTGACAAGTGAAGCAGCCGCAGCCAGGATCCGAGACAATTGTTGGCCCCAGATATCCAATCAAAGTGTGCAGCCTTGTACAGATGCACAGTTTTGTGTCAGAGAGGTGGGGCTACTGAGTCCGTTTTTGGCAGCATGTAGCCAGGGTGTGATGAAGCAGAAAGGGCGTTCTGTAAAGATGTCTATACCGTTTGCGGGTGGCTGACTGTTTTGCATGCAGCAAGATGTTTGCTGATGTATCGAAACCGCATGAAGCTGTGGCAGATGTGCTGAACGGGACACTGCTTACAAAAGCTGCTTGTATTCCAGCGCTGAGGTCATGATGTGTTGACAGCTGGCTTTGATGGGCTTTGTGAGTGCGTTGGTTTGGCTGCCTGAACCATTTGTTGCCTTGTGTTTGGGGTGAGGGTGCTGTGATGGGACATGATGTGACACACATTCATAGTGTGTTACACATAACGGCATCATGTGTCGTGCGTGTGTGTACTGCGACAGGCTTCTGCCCACATCAAGATGACTTTGTTGAAGGCAAGCTGTTTGACAGACAAGCTGTCCGAGATTGTGTCAGGGGGTGGTACGCCCAGTCCGGTTACATGTCCGTCATACATCAAACAGTGTTTACAATACGTCTTGTCAACAATATCACAGCAATGCAGCCACCCAGAGGGGGTGAGCATGCCTTGCACAAAGCCAGCGTGCCCATCAGTCAATGAAAACATCCCAATTGCCAGGTCCACTATGTTTTGACATGCGACATACGTCATAGCCCACTCAGCCCGCAGCGGGTGTTGTGTGGCTAATTGGATTGGCCTGTGGGTTATGATGCTGCAGACAAAGCGCTGCAGCCGCTGGGTGGCACCCATCAGCACATGTGAACACTCAAGTCCCACACACCAAAATGGTCACAACCAGATGCCTGCCAATCAGCGAGGCAGGCTGGGCCTCTTTGTAAAACACACACACACACACACACACACAGGTTGCATGTTGTCAAGCAACCTGCTGTCATTAACTATATCACTCAACTACACCGGCACAACACCAAAACAGTGGCAGGTTCCCTTCTGGCAGCATCACTGCAGGCCACAGCTGCTTGGCTGAGCAAGAGTCTTAGTCACTGCATGGCTGCAGCATTCACAGACTGCTAAAGCCTACCATAGAAGCTTATAAGGCACCAGGGCTGCGGAGACAGCGGCAAAAAAGCGGTCACAGCGACTTCTGAGGGCCTGTGGCTGCTGCAGGCTTGTCAGCTGGTGCATCAGTCTTTGGTACTGCAGGCACCTGCTTTGGTGCTGTACCTGTGACAGTGTCGACCTTGGTTGGCACGGGCTCAACAGGCTTGGCTGGGGTGCTGGGGGCATCAGCCTTGACTGGAATTGGCTCTGAAGGCTTGGTCTGGGTGTTGGGGGCAACAGCCTTGACTGGGGTGCTGGGGACGTCAGCCTTGGCTGGCACAGGAGCTGGCTCTGCGGGCTTGCTTGGGGTGATTGGAGCATCAGCCTTGACTGGCGCGGGCTCTGCAGGCTTCTGGGTGATGGGGGCATCAACCTTGGTTGGCACGGGCTCGGCAGGCTTGCTGGGTGCATCGGTCTTGGCGGGCACAGGCTCAGTGGGCTTGGCCTGATTGCTGATGGGAGCATCGGCCTTGGTGGGCACAGGCTCGGCGGGCTTGTTCACAGTGGCAGGGGCATAAACCTTGCTTGGCATGGGCTGGGCAGGCTTCTGGGTGATTGGGGCATCAGCCTTGGCTGGTACGGGCTCGACGGGCTTGCTGGAAGCAGGAGCATCGGTCTTGGCTGGCGCAGGCTCAGTGGGCTTGGTCTCAGTCATGGGCATGGGCTCTGCAGGCTTGGCCTGGGTGATGGGAGCATCAGCCTTCATTGGGGCAGGCTCAGCAGGCTTGTTGTCAGCAATGGGAGCATCAGTCTTGGTGGGCACGGGCTCAGCAGGCTGGGCCTGACTTGAGGGCACAGGCTCTGCAAGCTTGGCCTGGGTGATGGGAGCATCACCCTTGGTTGGGACAGGCTCAGCTGGCTTGGTTTGGGCACTGGGAGTGTCAACCGTATTGGGCACGGGCTTGCTCTGCACTATGGGAGCATCCACACCTGCGGCCCCAGGGGGTGTGCGCCTGTCAGGTGCGCCAGCAAAGATCTCAAGGTTGTTGTCACCCAGCTGGGCGGAGAGGCTGAAGCGTGCGTTGGCAATGGCATTGATGGAGCTGAAAACAGAGTCCACAATGTCTTCGGCCAGGGCCAGGGGGTTGCCCTTCCAGGACTCAAGCTTGTCCATGGTCTCGTGGAATGCCGAGCCTGCAACACACAGCATTGGCAACAAGCAGGGGGTCAGCTCCGGAAAGATAAGACTTGTGGCTGCTAGGGAGCCGTCCTACACACTGCAAATCAGTTCAGCTGACAGATACGGACACCCTCACGTAGTAAAACATAACTTGCAGCAATGCGCTCTCATGCGGGCACCCTTGGCCGAGGGCCCCATGGCATGCCTTGCTGCATCCAGTACTTTTACGGTGCTACTGTGACTGTGTGAACTGTCAGTGCAGCCGCCGCTGCAGCGTCCCCAGGAGTAGAACTTACCGCCGAACGCCTGTCCAACAGCGTCTGCAAAGCTCTTGGCAGGGGTCTCATCGAAGGCAATGAAGGGTTCAATGCTGTAGGGCTGGTTGCAGAAGCAGGGGAAGGCTGATGTGCGGGGCACAAAGAAGGGCTGGAGGCTGGTGAACTTGATGGAGTCGATGGCAGGTGCAGCAAATCCACACTGCAAGCAGAACAAAGGCATGGAGCAGCAGCAGCAGCAGCAGTTGATGCAGTTGCACAGGCTTGTCAGGCAACAGACACCATCACACAGTCTGCAGCATGCAAGCAGCGTGCAGAAGGCGGCAAACTTGCTGGGCAGTAGCCGAACTAAATCCCAGAGGGCCATGTGCAAGGGCAGGGTCTCGAGCAGGGACCCAGGGTCCCAGGGTGACGTCTCAGGATCACGGCTCAGGGTGACGCCTCAGGCTGACGTAGGTCATGCTGCTGTAGCAATGAAGCTACACTTACCTGCATGACACCTCCTGCAGGGATCTGGTTGTCAGGGCACTTCATGGCGCTGTCCATGTAGCCAGCTGCACCTGTCAGCCTGGCACCAGGTGTGCGGAACTCAAATGGCTGGTATCCACGGTTGTGGATCTTGACCTGGCCCATGATGACTCCCTCTGGGACCTCGAGTGCCTTGTAGGAGGTGCTGAAGCCAATGTTGCTCATGCCAGCGCAGTCAAAGGCACCCCAGTTGACGCTGTCGACGGCGAGGGTGTGGCGACCATGATGAACAGTGTTGCGGTCTGTCAGGGGTCGAAGTGCCGAGCATCCTGCAATAACCAGACAGTTCAATAGCTCAAGAAGTCAGCAGGTAGTGTTTGTGTGCTATCAAGCAGCCAGGCAGCTGAGGTCAGGCCCAGCCAGGGCCCAGCAGGCCTCCATGCCACAGAACCGTATGGAATGTGCAGCAGGTGCTACGTCTGAAGTCTTGACTTGAAACAACGTAATGATGCTGTCGACGTCAGGGGACAACAGATGGCTGAGTGTCTTGCTTTACCTGACAGCAGTAGTACACAGCCCAAGAAGACAGCAGACGCCGCTTTGTTGAAGACACGCATGTTGCCTACGTTGCAGAAAAAGACATTTCTTTAGTTAGTCTGATGCGATGTCAGCTGGTTTTCAGTTCTGCTGCAGCGTGAACGACGCCGGCAAATCAGCAAGACCAACAGAAGGAGGTGGACCTGCTGTTGGGGCACAAAGTGGGGAGTGATTTGGGCGTAAAAGGGGAATTACAAAACATTCTACTGCTTGCGCTCACCTTCCTGTGTAGACTCGTTGAACAGTGGGAAGTAGCGGCCTTGGCGCGTAATTGTGTAGTGAGGCGCAAATATGGAAATACAGTGCGTTAACACTGTCTGACTTTACAGCGTGTTGAATGAACTTCCAGGGGTATTTAAGTGCTCAAACCGTGCTTGCTCCCAGCTTCCTGCTCAGCACCTGCTCAGCTTCCTGCCCAGTTGCTGTGGCTTCAGGGCAGGACTCCACTACAGTTCACAGGCAGCTTGTCGCAACGTTCCACGTATCTTGCGTTGTATGTGCGTATGTATTCTTTGACTGTGGTTGTGACTATTTCTGATTCAACTGTACTGCCCCTGCAAATTCAGCTTGCTGTGGTGAGCAAACTCAGGCAGGCCACGCAGGTAAATGATACACATTGAACTTTCTTTATCAAATCACTTCGAACACTGCTTGGAACGCACTTGCGTCGTATAATTGGCCTTGCATTGTATCGCCCAAGGGGGATGACAGACAAACTTTGCGGCATCAGCAGGCAGCCTAGGTTGGCAACTCCTGTGTGCCCTTTCAGGCATCACAATATGCACACCCCAGAACATTTGATCATGCTGTGCGAAGTGGCAGCACCAACCTACAACTGCAAGTTGGCTTCACAGCAGCTCAGCACTTGCACTGCCATGGACAGCAGCTGTTTGTGTTCAAGGCGAGCTGCAACTGCGGCCTGCAGGCGTGCTGACCTCTGCACTGTCGGGCTGCGCTGTAGCTCCAAGTCTTCCTGTATGCTTGTTGGCAGCCTGTAGATGCAGGATACAACAAGCACAATCGACACACATGCGAGTCCTTGTGCGCCGGCGACCATGACACTGCATTAGCATGCCAGGCTGTTGCCACAGTGTCAAGCTGGTTGCACAAGGCTTCAATGTGACTGCATGCAGCTGCCCACACATCCACACCCTCACAGCTGCAATAACCTGGCTACCAGCAGCACTAACATATAGGGCTTTGGCATGATTACACCAAGTTTGAATGTCACCAACTTGGGCCATGGCCACCAAGGTTCAATTGCTTGATTGACAGCCTGACAGTCACATACCTGTCCAGCTGCTCCTGACACTGCTGTCGTAACTGCTGCACCAGCTGCAGCTGCGGTGTGGCCTGGCCACCTTGAGGCCCCTGCTGTGTGTCAGCCTGTACAATGCTGCCCAGCGGTGTTGTAAAGGGCTGGAGTGACTTCAGCACTACTTGTGCACGCCGCTTCTGTACTGCTGCCTCCTGCGAGCCTTCAGGAGCTTGTACTGCAGAGGCTGAGGCCTCTAGAAGTTGGACAGGGTCCAGGTTGCGCTGTTGGGTGCCTGCATGAACAAGCGTGATGTCGTTGGTGTGAAGCTGCTGCCATGCTTCGTATTGTGAGTCAGCAACAGTATGTGCCAGAGACGGCGCTGGAGCCCTCCCAGGGAGCCCACTGGAGCCCTTCCAAGGAGCATTCAATGTTTCATACAGAGCTTGGCACCAGGCATCATTTGAAGGGGGTGCTACACCGTGGCACCTGCTGGCAGTACAGGTTTATGACAGTTCATCACGGGCATGCCGACGACGGCAAAGGTGTGTACGGTGGAGGGTCCTTGCACAGGGGTTACTCACCATCAATGTCAAAGCTGATGGTGTCGTTGATGTTTCCAGGCATGACAAAGCCGTAGTCCTTCATGAGAGCAGCATTCGGCTTGCTGGGCTTCTCACCCAGGTAGGATATGAGCACCTCCTCACCAGCAGCAATAGCCTGTGAGCAACAGCCATGTGCGATGCACACACCGGAGACAATGTAATGTTACTGCTGCCTCTGTGAAGGATCCTTCACCAATCCACTGTCACTGTGTTGAGTAGTTAGTAGCACATGCACCCAGCGATGTGCAGCAGCAGGATACAGCCTCTGGCCACCATTGTGCACAAAGAAATGTGATTTTGTGACATACTGCATTGCCCCACATGTCCCATCAAGACTTGACACCCTGGTGTTCAAACAACTGCCAGTTGAGCACTCAATGCTGTACCCGCTTGCGTCACTGTCCTCACACACTGAACAACTCGCTGCATGCAACTTTGCACAGAACAGCAAGCTGCTGTGCGTGCATCACATGAAATAGCCCCACTGCTTCTTACACCTATAGGTGGGTTCCTACCCAATGATGTGCACAGCCAGAACACCCACAGCCCCTGTGCCTGACAGAAAGAAGCCACACCGAGCGCATGTGGCACACAAGCACATTAATGCAAAATTGCTACCCCAGCAACCGTTGCCGAACACTCATCCACACGACCCACCTTTGTGCTGGTGACAGTGAAGGTCTGTGTGCTGGGGTGCAGCCTGTAAGCCGCATTGGGCTCGTTGCTGTGATTTGCCATGTCAGCCAGTGGCACCATGAGTGACAGCAGCTCCCGCCCTGCGTTGTCACTGAAGCACCTGCTGTTGACCATGCAGGCGGCCCACAGGGTGTCAGAGAAGCTAGGGGCCAGGTCTAGGGCCCTCAGCTCCCCTGTGCTGCTGCTGAACAGGCTGTCGTGCAGCCCCTGGATCCCTTCACGCTCCTGCAGGGGACACAACAAAGATATGTGCGTGAACTGCATTGGCAACTTGTGATCACGCCCGTGTCAGCCAAGCAACACCCTCTAGCACTCCAGGCAGCGGTCCAGCCATAGGTGAAGTTGCTGATGCCGGCAACTTGTTACCACGCGCTATAGGGCCTGTTCAAACCGCAATGCAGCCCACAGCATCCTAGCTCACCTGCTGTGCCAATGCGATAAGGTGGGGGAGCTGCAGCTCTGCCCACTCCTCTGGAGTATAGTTCATGAGGGAGCACATCTCACTCTCCTGCAGAAAGACCACCAGACAACCATGCTGAAGTCCCTTCCCTTCACATTGCAGTGTCCGGTTGTCACATGAGCTGTGCTGCCGATTAACAAGGATAAGATGACACCGTGCCCATAGCACAGCACAGCACACAAGCACCACAATTGATGCAGCAAGCTTGCACCAGGCTGTCGGGTGCCATGCGCCAAGACATGCTTGTCAGTGTGCATGGTAACCAAGCAGGCAGCGTGAACAGCATGATCCTACTTTGCACCTCAATGTCATCTGGTGCTGCTCACTTGTGGCAGCAGCTGTAGGTACATCTGCCAAACTGGGTGGTCGCTGCCGTGTCGCTTCAGCCACAGCAGCCAAGCCATCAGGTGACGGAACCAGTCACCCCTGCCTGCAGGGGCACACATAACACTATGTGGCACTGCTTTGCACATCCCGGTGAAATCATCACTTCGTATTGGATGTCTTCATGAGTGAGACTCGATAATGGTGCTATGGCTGAAGCAAAGGGGTCATCACCGTCATGGGCAACACAGCAGAAACAGCCGCACCAGGCATCAGTGCTGTGATGTGCTGCTGCCACTCACTGCTGCTGCCACTCACTTGACTGCAAGTAGTTGTTCAGCAGGGCCGGCAACTCAATGCCCCACACCGACTGCCAGTCTGACAGGACAGAGGCTCCAAAGGCTACCCCTGTGCGAAGGGGTTCATCCACCACCAGCAGTGTGCTGAAGGCATCAACGCTCAGTAGCACCTCATCTGCTGGGAGATCGTCTCTTGCAACTAGACCCCTGCCATACTGAGTGTATCCCACTCCAATTTGCAGCTCAGTGGGACACAGAAGGCCTGCTAGTGCGTCAAACACATCTGACTGCTGCTGGACTGTGGGGAGCTGCTGTGCAGTAGACCTCACTCTGGTCCGCCCAACGGAGGGTCCATTGATATGGTTGTGTATACAGGGTTGAAATACAGACTTGCTGCACCGATGGGCGGCCATGGTCGATGAATGGAGTAGTGATCTGTGATCGTTGCTTTTGGTTTCCTGCCCACACCGACGCTTTACGGAATGAGGGTGGAGATTGAGACTGATTGAGATGAGGACAGCGTCTGAATATCATCGAGGTCGGCATCAATGAGTGACAAATGTGGGCAGACAGCACAGCACAGCGTGCCACGACTAACGCAGTAGAGTGTTGACCTAGTAGGATTGCTGAGCAGGGATGTACACTTGTGTCACAGAAGATGAAGCTGTGTGAATGAATGGAACCGTGCAAGCAGCGGCAAGCAGACAGGAAGCACCACGCAACCGCTTTCACTCAACAGCCTTGCACCAGCTGGCCAAACACTCTGTGATCCTTCAAGCCCAAGCATCAACATGGGCTTTAACATGAACATGGATACTACCAGCAGCAGAAAACCGCAACACCAGACCAACTGCCATCCCTCCTGCGCATGCACAACAGATTGCAACCGCCATAGGCAGGCGCCACACGACGTGCTGCCAGCACCTCTACTCACAACCTAGGCTGCACTACCCGTACCCCGTCCACTGCGTGCGATACCAGCCCTCCTTGATGAGGCGCCGCTTGTCACGCTCGCGGCGTGGCAGCCATTTCAGCTCCTCATGCGTCCAACGGGGGTCATAGTGCATGGACTTCTTCCCCTTGGAGTCCAACTTTGCCAGCGCAAAGTCCACAGCACCCTTCTCCTCTATCGTGCGCGTCCGCATGTACACAGCCTTCATCAGCCTGTCCTGCAGCTCTGTGCTGGGGCTGATGCCCAGGTCGGCCAGGCCGCTCGCCATGCGCGCAAGATCAAAGGCACCCAGGTCTGCAGGAAACTCCTTGATCTGATACTGAGCCTCTGCCAGCACAGCATCCGCCCACCCAGCTGGCAACTCCAGCTGGACACCGCTGCTGCTGCTGTCGTGCGCGCCGCTGGCTGCTGCTACGGGACCATCCGCTGCCACGCCGGCGGGCTGGGAGCGGACCCCTCCCTCCGGGTCGAAGCTGCTGCTGTTGGTGCTGAGTATGCTACCAGCAGCACAGACCAACAGCGCCAGGTCAGGACCGTAGAAGTCCTCAAACCTGGCCTGTGCCGCGGCCAGCAGCGCCTGCCACTGCTGCTGCGTGGGGGTGTACCTCAAGTTGCTGAGGCTCCACAGCAGCGCTGCATGCTCCTGCGTGCTGAGCTCCTGCAGGCGGGCACACAGGGCTGCCAGCACGTCCTGCATCCAGCTACTGTCAGGAGTGTAGTCCATGCGAGCCAGCAGCGACAGGACCTCACACGTGGCGGGTGCTGCTGCTTGCTGCAGCAGGGGCTGGGTTGCTGTCAGCAGCTGCTGCAGCCATGCCTGAGAGGGCAGGGAGGTCGGCGGGGCTGCATCTGCATCTGCTGGCTGCTGTGCGTCAGCCGTGATGCCTACCGCATCTGCTGCTGCTGCCTCTGCGCTGGCTTCACACGCTGCTGCTGCAGCAGTGAGCAGGGGCTGCACATCCTGCACAGGGACAGCGTGCCAGCAGCGGCAGTAATGCTCAGCAGCACATTGGGCCAGGACAGCAAAGAGCGAAGGGTGCCTGGGGCTGCAGTGTTGCCATCTGAACTGCTATCGGGCCTGCTGCTGCGCAATGTCACATGCATGTGTTGGTGAGGGGTTGGTGGTACGACGTCCAAGGTAGTTGTCAGCAGAAAAGCAGAAAATCATAACACAGCCATGGAAAGGGCTGCATCCACATACCCCTAGCATTCTGCTGACATTGTGCACAAGCTGCTTAGTACGCGCACCTGCAGCGTGGGCTGTGATGGAAGCAAGTGCTGCTGGTCAAACTGCGAGTTTGCTTCTGGCAGATGACTCCTGCCTTTTTGTTGCCAGGACCACTCGTAGCTCATGGTCTGCTCTTCTGCTGCTGCAGCATGCAGCCTGGCAGCTGCTGCTGCCCGGCCCTGCTGCGCCTGCAGCCGCTGCAGCTGACTGTGCTGGCTGCCATGGCTTTGTGTTTGTTGCTTTAGTAGGGTGCTGCATGCAACAACAGCATGCGTTGTGTTGAGTGGTGATGTGACCATGCATGGCCATGGTGCGCATATCCATTCTGCATACCTGACAAAAGGACGTTTGATCAACCCTGTCGCTGCAGGAGGGCGTATATGATGATCTTGTGCTACTATTGCACGCCTGCTGCTGAGATGCAGCCCGTGCAACAGCGACATAGACTGGACAGCGGTAGTGCTGCTGTGCTGCTGCTGCTGCTGGTGAGTGGGGTTGAATAGGTCCTACAACGTGATCTTCATTTACAGCGCTCCTTCAAAAAGTCACTGAACGCCCGTTGCGCTGCCCTTGTTGCTTTTTCCCCAACCGACTGACGTTACACGTGCGGTCTGTCTCCACGTTGCTTGCTTCCCTTCAACAAGCCTGATTGCAGCTGCACACCTCTGTCGTTTGCTCCCCTGGTCATCACAGAGAGCACAGCAAAGGGGACAGCGGCCGCACCAAAATGGTCGGAACCACTATCCTGGGCCGCAACTACTTCAGCGCGGCCTTGCATCTGTCTTCTCTTATAGAGGTGTGTGCAATGCGACGCTCTGCGCTGCCATGGGGCTCCACATTGGGTCTCACTGGCAGTAACGCTGCTCACTACTGCTCTCCAGGAGGACCATGGCAACGGCCCACCAAGCACCAGGGTTGCCTGTACAATCGGTCACGTCTCAAACAGTGTTGAGACGCTTGCTCAGATGCTGAAGTCTGGCATGTCGGTGAGTGAGCAGTGCACAATTGGACACAACCCACTCCCTACCCCCCCACTGCTGCTGACAGTGTTCATATGTGCTCCTTGCAGATGGCCCGTTTCGACTTCAGTTATACAGATGCGGTAAGTGCTCAGAAAGTGTGTTGGTTTCCCTGCTTGCCTGCCGAGAAGATTCAGCATCTCGCCATCGTGCTGCGTCCTGGCACCGACCTCGAAAGCGTCGCACCCTGACCCAGTCCTGCTGAATTTGCAGGCTCTGCATCAAAAAGGCCTGGATAACCTGCGTGCCGCCTCCAAAGCAACACGGACGCTGTGTGCCACGTGGATGGACACCCTGGGGCCAGAGATCATCGTCATCAACAGGTGACACTCAGCTGCAAAGCCAGGCCAAGGCTGCATACAGCAGTGCAGGGTATGGTAAAGCATGCCGACTGCATCCACAGCCATCACTGCATTGTCTGCGGCAACAGTAGAAACCCAGGATGGCCTGGCCCCCAGGTCCAGGTGGATTGACTGGTGGTAGATGGCATCTGCAGAAGGTGGTCAGCCGGTCTCAGTGCCTCAGCACTGTGCTTAGCATCCCCTTGCTGTATCGTGCTTTCATCCTGTGCTACCCTGCTGCTGCTGCCGCTGGTGGTGTTGCTGCCATCAGGCCCGCTGCGCCCATTGACCTGCAGGCTGGTCAGACTATCATCTTGACCTGCGACAGCAGCAAGCATGCCAGCAGCAGCGTGCTGCCCATCTCATACCCCTCCCTGTCAGGCACAGGGCTGCAGCCAGGCAGATCAGTGTTTGTGGGGCAGTACCTGTTCACAGGTGCGTGGCACAGCAGGGTATTAGACAGCAGGGCGGCAGGGAATTAGCAGTGAGATGCTGTCCAGATGCTGTCGGCAGCAGGGTGGTTTGGTGTTTAGCAGTAGGAGGCCCCAGGATGGGTGACCTTGTGGTCTGTGCTGTTGCAGTGCTGCATCGTGCTCCCATCCACGGGATGGTTGCTGCAGTTGCAGGGGTGGCGGCGCAGCGTCATCCCATAGGGTTACAGGGGGACAGAGGCCGTGCCAGCTTGGGTTTCAGCAGCAGTGGTTCATGAAGGTCCATGCCTTTCTCCCCACCTGTCAGCAACACACCGTCTGACGTGCCACATGCCTCAATCCCCTGCTGCCGCTTCGCTGTTCCATTGCTGCTGCATCGCTGCTGTGCTGCCTACTCCAGGCAGTGAAACCACCAGTGCATACCTCACAGTGCAGCAGATGGAGGACGACATGAGTGCAGTGTGTGTGGTGCACAACAGCTGCAGGCTGGAGGGCCTCCAGCTGACGGTGCACATCGGCAACATGAAGAACACAGCACCCATCCTCACAGAGCAGGACAAGCAGGCACTGGAGCAGTTTGCAAAGCCAAACAAGATTGACTTTGTGGCTCTGAGCTTCACACGCAGTGCACAGGATATCAAGGATGCACGTGCATACCTGGACAAGTGAGTCAGCGGGACACTGTGAACGGGGTTCTTGGGGGTTCTGGGGCACAGGGAAGGCCGGTGGGGTGCGGATTAGGCGGAGAGGCAGCCTCATATATGCTGTGTTTGGCCAAGAGTCAGGTCATTCCAGCACACGACCTTGGCAGTAGCACCCTTTGAGCCAGAGCAATGGCAGCAAGCATCTGCACTCCGGGCAGAAATATATTTTTCTGCCCCGCATGCAGATGCTTCCTGCTGTCGGTCTGGCTAGCGGGTGTTGCTGTCTAGGTCATGGGCTGGGCTGCCTCTCTCAACACACTGGGCAGGGCTGGGCTGGGCCGGGCAGCAGCGTGAACACCCTGCTTGCGTAGTACTGAGGCTGCAGTGTGAAGTACAGGTATCGCAACTTTCAACAGCGGCGGCTTTACTGGCACTAGGAGGAGCACTCTGGCGTCAGGCCTTGCCACAGCTGCATGTCAATCTGTGCACTGCTTGCGCTGTAGATAGCTGTGCTCTCCTCACGCCCTGTATTTGCTTGTTTCTGTGTTTTTCTGTGTGCATCATGTCCACACAGGATCGGCATGCGTGAGGCCAAGATCATTGCCAAGATTGAGAACATGGAGGGCCTGGTGAACTACAGGGAGATCATGGAGCAGTGTGACGTGATGCTGCTCAGCCGCGGCAGCATGGGCAACTGCGTGGACCCAGAGAAGATGTTCCTGGCACAGAAGATGCTGCTGAGGGTGAGACAGGCTGTAACGGAAAATGTAACGGCAAATGTCCCCGAGACGGCATCCCTATTGATGCCCGTCACATATGGTGGCGGAGAAGTTGTGGGGTAGAATGGGACGCCCAGCTGGCTGTAGACCATACGAAGTAACAGTATGGTCTACAGCCAGCTGGGCGTCCCATTCGACCCCACAACGTCTCCGCTACCATATGTGACGGGCATCAAGAGGGATGCCGTCTTGGGACATTTCCCGTTACACAGGCAGCGCCGGGGGGGGGGGGGGGCAGAAACGGTTGTTGACAGGCTGTCTGTAGGAGCTTTGCGGATGGTGGGCAGGTGCCGCAAGGGGTGTGCTATTCCCAGATGTTCAGGACACGCACTGGAGGTGTGTGTGTGTGTGGAACAGACGGTTGCTCTGCAGTGAAGCTGACCTGTAGCAGGCGTGTTGCGGTTGGTTCAAGTGCACTGCTGTCCAGTTGACTGGGATGTTTTTGCTGCTTGCTGTCGGTGTGCAGGAGTGCAACTTGGCTGGCAAGCCCATCTACGTCACCCGGGTGGTTGACACCATGACGGATGCACCCCGGCCCACCCGCGCAGAAGCAACAGGTGGGAAGGGCCTTGACATGCCAGTAACTCATGGACTGGGTCATACATCAGGCAGCACAGCTGTTTGACAGGACAGCAAGGGCTCACCTATTCCAGAACACTGCCTCACGTGCTGGCCGCTGCACACCCTGCAAACCTATAGACGCTGACACACTCCCTGGTGTGAGCTGTGCCTTTTGTGCCATCATGCATGCGTGTGATGTGTCACACAAACTGACTCGGGGTTACCAGGCCGAACGCCGCTTAGCATGTGCTGTTACTGCTGTGTGGTCATTGCTGCTGTGTGTGCTCATTGCTGCAGATGTTGCCAACCTTGTGCTGGACGGTGCCGATGGCATTGTGCTGGGCAGTGAGACCTTCAGGGGCAAGTTCCCCGTGCAGTCTGTTGACACTGTGCTGGCCATCTGCAGGCAGGCGGAGAAGTGCTTTGACAGCTTCTCTTACTACAACAGCGTCATGGACTATGCCGGGTACCACAGCCTCAACCCAGACATCAGCAAGGTAAGGATAGAATACAAAGGGACTGCCAGTCCAACAGCACCACTACGATGATGATGGGGTTGTTGACTGCCGTGGTTGTGCAAGCTGATGGGTGCACACCTTGCCCTGCCGGTGACTTAGCCTGTCTTGCCTGTATTGAGACTTTGCCACATGTGCTGCGGGTGGTGGCACATGTGCTACTGGGGGTAGTTAGTAACTGGTACCCCTGCCGCGTCCTGTCGCTGTTGCCCTGCAGACTGAGGCCCTTGCAACAGCAGCAGTGCGTGCAGCCACCAAGCTGCATGCAGCCCTGATCGTGGTCTTCACAGTCACTGGGCGCACAGCCAACCTCATTGCCAAGTACAGGCCACAGCAGCCAATCCTCACGGTAAGAGAGGGACGCCACTGCCGCTCCTTGTGTGATAGCAGCGGGCGTGACTGAGCTACTTCGTGTGCACCTGATTTTCCATCGTTGCTCTCCCGTACATAGGAAAGGGCAGCACTGCTGCTGGGCAGCTGCAAATCTTGGTGTGGTGTGTGGGTCGCTTAGGGGCCTGGGCTTGTAGTTTTAGGGTTGCTGACCTTTTGGTATGAGAACCCTCAATTCCCAACAGCAGTGCTTCAAAGCTGGGGTATGTCCCACATGATTGCCCTGGCTCAGTAAGCCGGCGTGCAGCAGCTGCGGCGCAGTTGTGCTGCCTAGTGCACGAGTGTGAGGGCATGGTGTGAGAATGTCATGCATCACACTCTGGTGGGGCCCGGTCCCTGCCCTGCTGCCTAGTGCTGTATGCGGTCGGTGTTACTATGCCCCGGGCCCCACCAGATGCTCTGATGCATGCTCCTCCGCCTGCCCTCCTCTGCGTGTGTGTGCGTGTGCGTGTGCATGCTGTGTGCGCACCTGCCTGCATGCCTTGTGCTGACACACACAGGTGGTCATGCCAAAGGAAGACGACAGTGGGGAGGCAGTAACAGCAAGCGGTGGGGCAGCGGCAGTAGCAGCGGCAGGAGAGCAGGTGACTACGTCTGGGACACAGGCCAGCAGCACAACCCCAACAGCCCTCAGCAACAAGGCAGCAGACTGTGCACATCAGCTGACTCTGGCAGCAGCAACAGAGCAGCCGTCACAGCCATGCATGCCAACAACATCTCCTGGGGTTTCATTAGTGCCTCTCTGCTTCAGCCTCTGCCTCTGCCTGGTGGCAGCTTTGTGCTACAGAGTCGGACTGCATCCACAACCCAGCCACAGCAGCTGTTCTCTATGTACAGCATTACGGTAGTGCTTTGGATGCATGCACAAATAGAGGGATGCTCCTCATATAAGGTCCCGCAGACTGAAATGGCTTGCTGCTTGGCCCATAAGTCGTAGTTGGTGGGCGTTGCCACAGCTGCAGCAGCAGGTAGCGACCACAATGGTCCGTGTGTTAGCCCTGTGTGCATCTGAATGGTTGAGCCCCAATAGCACGCAGGGTGCGGCTTTCAGGCCTGTCTCACATGCATGGCTGTTTGCACAAGCCTGCAGGCCACCGTGCATGTGGGCCAGGGCGGCAAAACTGCACCTACCTGCTGCTGATGGCATTCCATGGTTTCCGCACCCAGCTGTGTGCTGGCCTGACTAGCCGTATCCCGGCTTTTTTTAGCTTGATAAACGTGCAAAGGTTTTCACCTCGGCGGGTGGCTTCAGAGTACACGTAGCCACCCTGTCTGCCTATCAGTAGCCCCAGCAGTTTGCCGCGGTCACCCCACCCAGCACCTCCTCCCCTCAGTGCTGCCTTGCTGCTATCACAGGTGATCATCCTCTCCCTTCTCTCCCTCTTGCCTTGGACTACCTCCTATCATGCTGTGGCCGTCATCAGACAGCCAGTCAAATTAGTCATCCATTTCAGCAGCTGCCTGGCTATCTTCTCAAGTCTCACAGCACTGTCCTGCTGCTGCTGTGCCCCTGCGTGCAGGTTGTTGTGCCCCGCCTGTCCACCAACGGCCTGAGGTGGCAGTGCAGCGGCGACTTTGTCGCGCGGCAGTGCCTGCAGTACCGCGGTGTGCTGCCAGTGTGTGCTGACCCAAGCCTGGGCAGCCCTGACGGTGCCATCCTGCGCGCAGCACTGCAAGAGGTGAGACCTGACCGCAACCCAGCTGCATGTGCAACCTCACTCGCAGTCCTGCTGGGCTGTACAAGGACACTGCATGCATTTTGCCTTGAGACTTTTGTGCAAATCCAAGCATTTGAACCCTGTTGATGCTTTGACAATGCATCACGCAGTGCTGTGATGGCTACCACCTGACTTTACTGCTGTCGCTGTGGATGTTATCCTTGCTGTTGCAGGCGCACAGCCGCGGTCTGTTGGGTCCCGGTGACCGCGTGGTTGTGAGTCAGTGCCCTCGCATCAACGAGCGGTTTAGTGTCATGGCAGAGGCGGGGGTGGTCAAGATCCTGACCATTGGGGCAGACGGCATGACCCCGGATGACCCCTTGCAGCCCTGCAGCGAGTCGGGCCTTGTGCGCTGCACCAGCCGGCATGTGTTCGGGTCGAGGGACGCTGTTGACGACTGCAGCGACCTGGTGTAAAGGGCCCTCAGCTGGGGTCATGCCGGTAGGGTCTGCAGGAGGGGTTCTGCACTGCGGTGCGTGTCCTGAACAGTTGTGCAGTGTGCAGTTGATCGCGGGAGCGCTGGGGTTGGGAGAGGCATTGCTGTTTAGGGCGTTGTCACAAGGATGAGTGCTCGGGGCCAGCATGGCTCTGCATCCGTTGTTTGGGAGGGAGCGTGACTGGGGCTGGGCTGTGGTCAGGGAGTGTTACTGGGTGGTGGACTGGTGTAGATTCAATTGGCAAGCTTGCTGGGCCGCTCACTTTTTGCTGCAGCCTGCAGTATCTGCCTTGCGCTGGCAGATGATTAGGGTCGAAGGGTTGCCCGGTGCGTTTGCGGGGCAGTGTTTGACTACTTGCGGATTTGAAGAAGACATTGATCAGGGGTTGGTTGCGCAGGAACTGCCGCCTTGGCAGTCCAGCCTGTAACACTACCATAGATTGTGAGTGGCAGTGGTATTTGGCCTTGATGGGCAACAGAGCAATGCAGCAGCATGCTGTTTGAGGCCGGAAAGGGCTGTTTCTAGTAGACTTGACATCGTTGGCTGGACTTTGGCACAAGGCTGCGAGGGTGTCTGCCACTTGTCTGGGGGTGAAGGCTTGTGTGTCGTACACAGTGTGAGTGTATGGATGCCAGGCAGCGGTGTTCCCTCGTTTCGGCACGTTCCACTGGGTTACTGGGCCTGTGGGTGGGTCGACATGACCGGTGCTACCCGTGGCATGTATGCTTGGCATCAAGCGGGTTATATGGGCCATGGTGCCTCTGATTGCAAGGGCCTGATGCATGAAGACAGGCTGTGAGAGGCTGTTGTCGCGTGCAGGTTGTTGCATGGCATGCCTGGACATTTTGATCGAGTCCTGCACAGCCATGCCTTAGGATGGGCTGATATCATGCAGCCGTGCACCAGGCTGATATCAAGCAGTTGTGTTGCCCTGCAGGAGTACTGTCTGTACCAACATATTGGCAGGTGGCGCATTGCACCTGGCAAGCATCGCATGCAGTGTTTGCAGATATCATGTAATCGCGCACTGCATGTGTCGGATTGGATTAAACTGTGGCACCAGTCTTGTCCTTACACACAACCAATGTTTGTCCTTACACGCAACCAATGTTTGCCCTTACACGCAAACAATGGCTGTCTTTGCAAACGACAGAAACCGGCACACACAGATTGTGTCCAGATGGAGGTACACACACACACACACGCCTTGCTGTGTAACACATTGCATGATCAATGATTGGCCCAGACAGGCGCTTAGTAATGGGAGTGCTGACCAGGACAATGTCGAAGCCTGGTGTGTCTCATTCTGCGAGTGCAGAGGTGCTGCAACACACTAGTGCCTTTGGCGTGGAGGTGTGTGGGGTTGGACCTGCTGCAGGTGACGGCTTCAGAGGGAGCCAAACGCACCTGGCACTAATCCTATTCCCATAACTCTGCCGGATGCTGGCCATACTTCTAGTGAACTGCAGTCAGATGTGGCTCAAACGGTGGGAGACTGCCTTGCACATGTGGAAAACACACCAAAGGCGTCCGAAACCATCAAAAGTGCCATTGGCACATGCGAAAGGGACCATTAGTGGCATGTGAGGGGCAAGCACAGGAACTGCAAACACACCGCCAACCACAAACATCTGCCTGCATGTATCACACTGCACAGGTCGCAACACCGGCATACCAAGACTTAAACAATGGCCCAACAAGTCAGGTAAGGGGTCAAACTTGCAAACAGAGGCCGTCAACAGCAGAGTAATCCCATAGATAGCCACAGGAGCCTTTCCCTTGGGAGCTGGATGTGCATGAAGTGGGACACCTGCTGTGCACACAAAGAGACACGGGTTCTCTACACAGTCACTGTGCAAGTCAATTGTCATATTAAGTGCCCAAGCGCGCTGGCGGCAGCAGGACATACAATGTATGTGGTCACCACATAGATGGAGCAACATGCGGTGCCACCCGGTGTCGTGACGACACCCACACCCACGACACCTTCATCCCAGCGCACCATCCTGCGCAGTCGGCCTGTGCCGTCTGCGCCTATCAACTACTGCAGAATGCTGCAGCCTTCACAGCTGACACAGTATGCCCACAAGCCACACAGTGCAACGCTGCCGCCTGATCACACCAGCTAACACTGCAGCAGCTGCAGCAACACCCAGCTTTCCCTGTTTCAGTACACCAGGCCCTGTCGTAGTGTGGCAAAACCCTGGCATACTAGGGTATACTAGTTGGGCAGGGGCTAATGTGTGATGCCAAGAGATCGTCCTGCTCACAGAGCCCAAGCTTGAAGCAGGGGTACTATGTACATGCCATGCCACCAACAAACCTTTCGAGGCCTCAGAAGCAGTACTGCGTGGGGTGCAGCCACCTCTGCCAGGAGGCACCCCCCAACAAAGGGTCCCTGACAAGCCACGAAGCACGCACATCAGTCCACACAAGCTGCATCAACATCATCAACACTCAACACCGCTGCCCATTTGCAGCTATGCTGCAATAGCGCATGCGTAGGCATGCACAGCACATGAAAGAGGTAATGCATCACACGGTGGACGAGAACCGCTGCTGAAGATGGATATTGGCACACGGTTCATGCAGCAGCATACCTGACCAGTAATGGGAGGTTCTGCTGCGCAATGCAACCCCACACCTGCTGCAACCAATGTACTGCTGACCAACAAGATCAGGGCTTGGCGACCGCACCCCAGATCCTACCACCTGCAACGTTTCCTGCCGCATCCAGTGCACACACCCTGAACGCGTAGCGTGCACCAACACTCAGACCGCTCACAGCCACCTTGACAGTGCCCCCCGACACCACCGGGACCTGCTGCACCTGTGTGCCGGTGGTGCAGGTGCGGCTGGGTGGGCGCACCCCTTGCTGGTACACCACTTGATAGCTGGACACTCCCGATCCTGAATCTTTGGCTTCCTGCCAGGCAAGCTCTATGGTGCCCTGGCTGTTGACTGCCTGAATGCGCCCCATGACTGGAGCAAGCGTGTCTGTGCTGCCAGCAGACGACACAGCTTGACTAATCAACATCACTGCCGCGCCCTGTGGAGCAGTTACAGACATCCCAGTGCTGCGTGCGGTGCTTGCAGCTGGATCAACCTGTAGGGTGACTGTCCCAGGGCCTACGCCGCTTGCTGCGCCAACGATGCGCATCCACGAAACAGCAGGTGCAGCCACAGTCCATGTACACCCTGTGCTGGCTGGTGTGACTGTAAGTGTGTAGGTGCCCCCCATGTTGGTGGCGCGAATGCTGGCAGGCGTCAAGGTAGGCGCTGCACACCCCGTGGGTGTCGGTGAGGAGGGCGGTGGGGGTGATGCTGGTGGGGAGGGCTTTGGCGATGGGGACGGCAGTGGTGGTGGTAGTGGTGGTGGTGATGGAGACCCGGCTGGAGGTGGTGGTGGTGCATCCTGTGCCATTGCTGCTGCCAGATCCAGACGGGGCCGTTCCAAACCGTTGCCAGGGTCCTTCACCTGTGCAGATGGCAGCACGTTCATCATGTCAGGAAGTCGCGACAGCAACTTCATCTGTTCTACGCGAGATGGCTGGCGAAATCGGGCGCTTACTGCTGATTCAGGCCGACTACACAAACAAAGCAGTTTAGTACGGTTCAGTACAGTACAGTGATTGGGACAGACGCCTATGCACCGTCTAAGCTAGGTCTGGTATGCCAGGAACAGGTAGTGGAGTTGCCAAGTGCTCACCGGTTTGCCGGTGCTGGTCAGCAGCGCCATCACTTGGTCCTGGGTCCAGGAGGGGTACTTCTCACGCACGATAGCAACAGCAGCTGTCACAAACGGAGCTGCTTGGGAGGTGCCTGACATGGCTCTGGTGCCTCCAGCTTCGATACTATGCCCGGAGCCAGGATTGCAAGCTTGGTTGCGCTGCAGCACACAGCAGGCGGCACGGCAGCAACACACAGTCAGTACCAAGCTGTGCTCGTGCGGCAAGGTCCACATGGTTTGGGTCCCTGAGCTTACATGGTGTGGGCTGGGTCTTTTGGGGATCTCAATGTAACGAACAATGAGTGAGTGAGTGCCACTGCGTGGCTGGCTGCTTTGTTGCTTTGCCAGTATTCAGGAGCTTCACAGGGCTGCTGACCCTTTTCCAGGAGCCGGTAGCACAAATGGGGGAGTATGTTACATGGACATTTCCGCCAAACAACAATGGCAAATGCTGCACGCGCATATGTAACAATGCAGTGCAGTGGCAAGGGCATCAAGCTGTCATTGCAGGGCCTACTGTGTGAAGCATCGCCCAGAGAGTGAGACAGGGCACATTGTGTGTAAGACACCAGTCGGATCGCTGCCAGGGCACACACCTGTTGGAGAAGCACATAACCTTGTCCACTTGTACGTTGGTGTCACCACACACGCCAAACATTGCACTCGGCGCTGACGTCGAGTACACAGCGCCAACAGCCACCGCCTTTGAAGCGCAGGCAGGTGCCATGATGGAGCTCTTGTTGGCTGCATTGCCTGAAGCAGCGACTGACACCAGGCCAAAGCCAGCGGCTGCATTGACGGCCACTGCTAGCGTGTTGGTGTCACACGTCCCTGCAGCACAGCACAGCACAGCACAGCACAGCACAACAACAGCACAGCACAGTCCATTTGCAAGAAACACGTATGGTGCATCCTCAGACTTGTGGGGCAGCATTTGTGCATGACTCTGCAGGAAATCCTGTGGGTTTTGACCCCAAGGAGTGCCTTCAGGACAGCCGGGCAACTGCTCCTTAGCTCCACACATGCCTACACCATGCATTCAGCCTTGAACCACACAACCATACCAGTCTGCATGCCTTCTGCGCCAACAGCAGCCAGGCAAAGCCATGCTGGGGTGTGTTCAGGCGCAATCAGACGCAATTCCGCTGCGCATGCTGTCCTTGTGACCAAACATGGCGTACACACTGACCTGCGAATGCACTGCCACCCAGGCTCAAGTTGATGGCGGTGATATCGTACTCTTCCTTGTTTGAGACTGCAAAGTTGACAGCCCTGGCAATGTTCGACCAGGTTGCGCTGCTGTCCAGATCAAACACATCCAGCCCGATAAACTTCACCCCAGGTGCCACAGCTGTGTAGGGGAATGGGTGCAACAGGGGGTGGCGTTTAGTGGCAGTGGTGATGGGAGTCCAGCACAAAACATTGCAGGTGCGGCTCATGTCAAAGTCACCAGCACCAAAATCCAGCTAGCAAGCGCTGCCATTGATTGACCATGTAGGCTGAACTTCAACCAGCAGCGTTTGAACAGGTTGTACATGGTGTGTCACTGAGGCAAGGCTACTCGCGACACTGTGGCATACTGGGCCGACGTTGTCTGCACTGCTGCACAGCGCTTGGCGGCACGTACCTGCGATGACCCCTGCCACATTGGTGCCGTGGTACGCATCAGGTGCGCCTGGTCTTGACTCATCAATCTGGCCGTCATTGGTTGTGAAGTCCTCCATGTACAGCACCTTGCAGGTGGCAGCAGGCACACCAGGGGCTGTGCAGGAGCCAAACGCGGCCCTCTTGTAGTCCAGGCCTGCACACGCGCGACCACATATGCACAAGTGCATGTTGGCATGAGGTGTATGGCCAAGGTATGTGTGACACTCAACCTGTTGATGAGGGTATGGCTCTGGGCCGCTGGCACAAGGAGCTACCCTGGTTGCTTGCGTGCGGCCAATCTGCAGGGTTCAGCCCCATGGTGTCAACCTGAACCAACGAGCAGCTTCAGCAAGTGACAGGCCTCGTGCGGGGCACTGCTGCCGGTCCAGGCGACCAGCATAGCCCACCTGTATCTATCACCACCACTGTGCCGCGGCCCAAATGGCCTTGCACCTGCACTGCCGGCTGCCCAATGTGTTGCAATGCGTTCGAAAGCGTTGCAGTGCGCGCCACTTGGTTGGGCTCCACGTTGAGCACATCAGGGTGCGCACGCAACCTCGCCAAGTCATCTGCGCTGCTGATGCTGACAAAGGTGATGGGCAGGTGGGAGTAGTCCTCCAACACTTGAACACTAGACAGCGGCTCTGTGGGGGGCCCTGCGTCTACTGCTGCGGTATTTGCTGCACGCCCTATGGGTAGCACCGCAGCCTTGACTGTCCTGTAGTGCTGCAGGCGTGCTGCAGTTGCTGCCTGGGCTGCTGGGAGTGCAGACGCTGCGGATATGGCTTGTGCCTGGTCTGCCACCTGCTGCTCAGAGGTGCGGAAGGAGACAAGCCACTGTGAAGGCTGGCCTGCTGCAACTGCAGCCGTGGCCTGGGCTATGATCGCTGCATTGGCTGCATCTGGCACTCCAGGGAATGCACCTTCCAAGGGATCTGCAGCAGTGTATCAACGGAGGGTGATACATTCTTGCTATCACAACGCCTTGAATGGACATGCGGCAGGCGCGGCAGTGCCGTGTGGGCCCTGCCATTGTAGTGGTGAGGCTTCTGCACCTGCCTGCATGCACTGCACCGTGCTAAAGCCTGCAATGCCCGCTTGTAAGTAAGATAGTTGGTGAGTAGCATACTATCATGAATAACAGGCTCACCTTGTGCCGCGAGCTGCTCTTCACTGCCCCACACCGCCGGACACAACTGCAGCAGCAGTAGCAGTGCCAACAGGGGTGCCAACCGCATGCCACCTGCTAGACGATGCCGGTCCACTGACACTAAAGCTGGGTATCACGTTTACGCGATCAGGCTATAGGAAGCGCCCGGATCACTTTGCAAGCACATTGACACCGGCATTCCCAGGCCGGAAGCTTGGCAGAAGGATGGTGATCGCAGCCGGCCTCGGCCAGCACGGAGTTGAAAAATGCTAGAAAGCGGAGTCTTTCTTTGGACAGCCCCAGGTTTGATATCAGCGATTGTGCGTACCGCACCGGCAGCAGAGTGCACGACTCCGACTGTAGCTGGCTGTCGCCACAGATGTGTCTTTTGGGGATACTTCGTCTTGTATCTGATTGTATGTGGCACCTGATTGAAATGAATGCAGCAGGTGGTTTTAGTAACCCAAGCTCCCGTCCAACAGCATTCATGGCTTGCCTGCCAGCAACCACAAGAGTCATCATGGACTGACTCTAAGCGTCTCACTGAATCGCACGTGGTCATGGGGGTCGAGGCACATATGGTGACAAGGCTGTTCATATGACCTGCTGGTTTTCCCGCTGGTCGGGTCCTGCACATGCATGCTGCCTGCAGGCAACAGCTGTGTTTATGGAACACATTGGCCGGAGAAACTGTCGGAGATGCATTAGAGCCTGACAAAGAGGCACTAGACACAGCTGGTGGGCAGATGTAGTGCAAGGTGCAGAGCTAGCTCCAAGTTGGAGCCGCCTCTACCCACCGCAACACCTCCTCGTAGCCCAAGGCCTGGCTGGAGGTGTATGACAGGTACCTGCTGTTCCTGCAGCCGCAAAGGGCGTTTCCTGTGAACTGCACCACTCCTTGGTGCCGGCAGCTACAATCTAATAGTGTGCCAGCCATGCTAACATGGCAATATCAATGTTGCTCAGCTTGCTGAATTAGCGAGTGGCCAGGCTGTGCCATAACACGCTGTTGCGAGCTCTACCTCTGTTACAATACCGAGGTGCACACGCAACGCTGCACCAGCAACAAACATCAGATCATTGCGCTGACAACGCTGCCACAACAGTGTCACATTGACCAACAGCTGGCATCAAGGTTACAATCTCACCAAGGAACAAAGTCCACAGAAGAATCCAACATACAGCAACCTATCAAATAGAGCCACCCATGCGGGAGGCGCAACCCATGTTTGTAGTAAGGCTTTCTATCAAGATTATTGTGTACGGATCCGTATCTTGTCTGCACATCCATCATGGCGCTGCCAGGTATACCCCATGCGGGGGGTGTCAACTTGGTAGGCCGGGCTACGATCCAAACCCTGGGAGCCCACAGTTCCTAGGGGCCTCAAAAGACTGCCTGAGTACGTGATAAGCTCAAAGCACTCTACACAAGAACTACAATGTGAGCCACAGTTGCTGCATATGCATAACCAGTTGTCCATGTACAGCGGTGTGTCAGCCACACTGACAAGACAAACACTGACGCACCCTAGCCTGAAGCCCTGGTTGCGGCTTGCCGCATATTTTAAATTGCCATCAGCGGTGCATAAGGGCAGCAGCACAGAGCCTACACCAAATGGCCGTGCTAATTGTTCAGTAGCACGCCAAGCAGATGCAAAGGTACAGCTACCCTGTGAGTGCGCAGTCATTCATGCACTACAGCTATGACCCGTGCATGACCAAAGGGAATACACACACCATAAGAGATGAACCCAGACAGAAGTGGATCAACACACATGCTCAGGGCTTGGCTGTTGCAGCCCACACCCTACCACCTGCAACATTCCCTGCTGCATCAAGTGCACACACTCTGAAGGAGTACCTTGAACCAGGCGTCAGACCGCTCACGGCCACCTTGACAGTGCCCCCCGAGACCACAGGGGCCTGCTGCACCTGTGTGCCAGTGGTGCAGGTGCGGCTGGGTGGGCGCACCCCTTGCAGGTACACAACTTGATAGCTGGACACTCCTGTCTGCGAGTCCCTGGCTGCGTCCCAGCTGAGCTCGATAGTTCCCTTGGTGTTGGATGCACGCACGCGCCCCATGACTGGGGCAAGCGTGTCTGCACTGCCAGCAGTTGACACTGCCTGGCTGATCAACATCACTGCTGCTCCCTGTGGAGCAGATACAGACATCCCAGTGCTGCGTGCGGTGCTGGCAGCTGGGTCCACCTGTAGAGTGACAGTCCCCGGACCAACGCCGCTTGCTGCGCCCACAATGCGCATCCACGAAACAGCAGGTGCAGCCACAGTCCACGTGCACCCCGGCGTAGACGGCGTGACTGTAAGGGTGTAGGTGCCGCCAGTCTTGGTGGCGCGAATGCTGGCAGGCGTCAAGGTGGGCGCTGCACACCCCGAGGGTGTTGGTGAGGAGGCCGGTGGGGGCGGTTGGGATGGCGCTGGTGGGGATGGCTTTGGCGAGGGGGACGGCAGTGGTGGTGGTAGTGGTGGTGGTGATGGAGACCCGGCTGGAGGTGGTGGTGGTGGTGCATCCTGTGCCATTGCTGCTGCCAGATCCAGACGGGGGATCACGAGGTTGTTGCCAGGGTCCTTGATCTGTGCAGAGGAGAGAGCAAAGGCAGCAGGTGCATCAAGAGAGCCAGTCAGCATCGGAGCAAAGGTTTAACAGGCTGGTATGGGCGTGGTATCACCTGATGTGTGCCATACATGCCTCTCCCATTGGCAATGCTGTCTCTCTACAGCCACACCAGCAAAGCACTGTTGCACCCTGCGCCCACCGGTTTGCCGGTGCTGGTCAGCAGCGCCATCACTTGGTCCTGGGTCCAGGAGGGGTACTTCTCACGCACGATAGCAACAGCAGCTGTTACAAACGGAGTTGCCTGGGAAGTGCCTGACAAGGCTTCGGTGCCAGCAGCTTCAACATAAACGCCTGGAGCCAGCATCACAACCTTCGAATTGCTGCAGCACACAGCAGGCAGCCCGGCAGCACTACCCGTCAGTTGCAAAAAAAAGCAACATCACGGCAGCTGTAGCTCTCTGCAGTGTAGCAGCTTGCGCTGTACCCCTGCGCCCTGCAGGGCTGCTACCCCAGCGGCATCAGCAAGTTCATCTTCCAACCTCCACCACAAAGTGCCTGATACAGACGGCAAATGGATCAGCTGCTTCGACGGGCATTATCTGTGGTGCGTCGCAGCTCAGGTGGACACTTTCAAACCATAAAGACTGGCTGTTTGCTCCCCTAAAGCAGGCAATCATTTCACCCCTGCCTGTGTTACACCCAGTCACACTACTCCAGTTGTGCACACCTCAGGGGGGGGGCAGTCTGTCAGCTGGACAGCACCACCCTACACTTTGGCCTGGAAACTTCAGGATATGTTATATATACTAACAGCTTTCACTTGACTCTAATTAGAAGGAAATGTGAGGGGGTTTAGGCAGGGGGGGGAGGGGGGGTGGTCTTGGGCCATTTGAACTTTCTTCACAGGGTTCAGTAACTTTTTTGTTTGCAGCCCATTTGACCTCGTAAGCTGCTCATTTTGAAGTTTATATCACATACTATCGATTGCAAGCCTTTGTGTAGCCTCACAATACATATTAAGCAACCTCCAGGCTGAGAAAGGCAGCAGCACAACGGCGGTTGACTGGCGGTTGAGGGCAGTGGCCCTGTATGTTGGTTGGGCTTGATGTACAGCAATGCAGAGTCATGTGAATGTATTATGGTAACATAAGGATGTCCTTACAATGCTGCTGAGCACTCGGGCCGATTTTGGGATGCAAAGCACCATTGATCGATCTTGAGATCACTGTTCCGAAATCAGGCCTCAGGGGAGCTTGGAGCACGGTTCTGAGGGTGTAGAAACTATGGTAAATACGTATATATGCGTATCAACCATCGTGGGGCCCTGAAACGCAGCTTTACGCGGCAGAGGGGGGGGTGGGGGGGTGTCTGGGCCCGTTTGAACTTTCTCAGGGTGGTGTCCCCAACTTTATTTTCTGCCCCCCCCCCCCTGCACACCTGTTTGAAAAGCACGCGACTGTGTCCTTGTCTGCGTTTCTGTCTGTGCAGCTCCATGACACCGAAGGCATAAATGTTGAGAACACCGCGCCAACTGCCACTGCCTTGGAGGCGCAGGCTGGTGTCATGATGGTGGTCTTCAGGGCGCTGTTGCCTGATGCCGCAACTGACACAAGGCCCCAAGCAGCGGCTGCATTGACTACGACTGCTAGGGTGTTGTTGTCACACGTCCCTGCAGCACAGCGTGGCACAGCACAGGCATGCACTTCTTCAAGTCCGCAGCAGTCCTCACAGCACATCAGCCACATACAAGGGTGCAGTCCCCAGCCGTGGGCATACCCCAGGCCTTCTCCGGGGCCCCTTACAATGCAATGTCCACATGTGTGCACATAATGCATGTGCCAGCAGCAGTATCAAGCCGCTTGTCAAGTGGCACTTGACACGCACTTCAACAGTGCATCCATGCCAGTGCAGGGGTCTGCAGATGTATCAGCAGACATATGGTGCGCGTCACAGATGCTACCCAAAGGTGGCTGTACCTGCAAAAGCACCACCACCCAAGCTCATGTTGATGGCAGTGATGTTATACTTGTCCTTGTTGGCAACTGCCCATTCAATGGCGCTGGAAATAACTGAGTAACTTCCTTTGCTGTTGTCCATGATATCAAGTCCGATAAGCTTCACTTCTGGTGCCACACCTGCACAGGAACATACAACACAGCATGCAGTCGCTGCCTGTAGTGATCACTTCATGAGAGGACGGTGTGCTGTAGCCCAGCTTGGTGGGCAAGTAAAAAAAATTCTTGCATGGGTGATTGGTTGCTGGCCATCAGCTGGAATCGCAAACTGTCAGGAGGGTTGCTTCTACAGTGCTCTGGCCAATCTGTGCCACCTTGGAAACATGCTCTTGAAACAAGGGTACAGCGCTTGAAAATTGTGTGGTGCCCGAGCAGGAGTAGCAGCATCGGCACATGACACTGGTGAGGGTTTTAGGCGGCTTTCATCGGTGTGAGGCTAGACCTTGGGCTCCCGGCAGCCTCGGCTGTTGTGTGTGTGGCCAGCCGGTAAGGTCCGCGCCCCTTGTACCCACCACAAACAAAAAGACACTGGTGACATGGTGCTTGAAGGCGCCCAGACCTTCTCACTTTCTCGTACAAGACACTCCCAAAGTTTGCAACACCAATGCATGCCGGCGCTGTCCGCACACCAAGTGCAGTGGATGTACCTACTTGCAATGATGCCTGCCACGTTGGTGCCATGAAATCGGTCACTCGCAAACAGGCTTGGCTCATCGAGCTGGTTGTCCTCCGGGGCAAAGTCCTGAGCATACAGCACCTTGCATGTAGCAGCAGGCACACCAGGGGCTGTGCAGGGGCCAAAGGCGGCCCTTGTGTAGTCAAGTCCTGCAGGCACACAGCAGAGATACGTGCAGCCATACTGACATGCGTGTCGGTGCCGAGAGCCATGCTGCCCAGCACAGACTAGTGCACTGGACACACTCACTCGCAATGACAGCTGCGCAGCCCCCAGCGAGGGTCATCACAAGCCCTAGTTACAAGACAAGGGTGCCACAAGGACGGCTGGGCTTTTAAAAAGGAACTGCTCAGCAGGCAGGCAGAATCAATCTTGTTGGGGCCTCCCACTGATCCCTTGGGTCAAAATGAGTGGTATGCGTCTAGGCGGTGGTGCCTATCGATCCAGATACATACCAAAGCTCCTGGCAGGTGCAGGAGCAAGCAGTCAGCTTGTGTGCATGTTGCTGCTGAAACCACACAGGTGTTCACAAGGATGCGCCACTGCTGCTGCCAATCCGGCAGTCACAGCTGCATCTGCTCAAAGCTTTGGAAGCTCAGCCCACCTGAGTCTATCACCACCACTGTGCCACGTCCCTTGTAGCCCTGTGCTAGCACTGCAGGCTGCCCAATGTGCTGCAATGCGGCTGACAGTGACGCTGGATACGCCACTTGGTTGGGCTCCACGTTGAGCACATCAGGGTGCGCACGCAACCGCGCCAGGTCATCTGCACTGCTGATGCTGACAAAGGTGATGGGCAGGTGGGAGTAGTCCTCCAACACTTGAACACTGGGCAGCGGCTCTGTGGGGGGCGCTGCGTCTGCTGCTGCGGCATTTGCTGCACGCTGTCCTGGTAGCACCGCAGCTTTGACTTGCCTGTAGTGCTGCAGGCGTGCTGCAGTTGCTGCCTGGGCTGCTGGGAGTGCAGACGCTGCGGATATGACTTGTGCCTGGTCTGCCACCTGTTGCTCAGAGGTGCGGAAGGAGACAAGCCACTCTGAAGGCTGGCCTGCTGCAACTGCAGCTGTGGCTTGGGCTATGATGGCTGCGTTGGCTGCATCTGCGACACCAGGAAATGCACCCTCCAAGGGACCTGCAGGGTGGTATGGTGCACCCAGTAGACAGAAAGCAGTCTATCAACACTCTGGAGGATGTTAGGTGGCGGCCAGCTGATGCAAGAAAAACGGTGCTGTGCAGCCCCAGCCAGTAGTGCAGTGGCCATTCAATGTCTGCCTGAACCAGCACAGCAGTATGGCAGCATGGAATGAACATGGCAATGAACAGCTATTGACGCACCTTGTGTCGCAAGCAACTCCTCACTGCCCCGCACAACAGCAAAACTGAGGCTGACAAGCAGCAGCAGTGCCACACAGCGCATTCCTCTCATGCCAGATGAAGATCGTTAGTTACATAACGTTGTTGATAGATAGCTTGCTGGGACTGAGACCGCTGCAGTGCACTGCGCCAAGCACTGGCAGTGACAGGTTGATCGGTTGAAGGTCGATGATGCCTAATAACACCTGATGGCGAAACCACACCGGCTCTGTCCGCTTTCGATGTAGGTCACATATCACGCACGATACGTACACTCAGCGTCGCTTGATCGATCAGCAAGGTCGGATGAGCAGCAGAGATCGCTCCACACGTACGCCCTCCGTGGCCCACACCTACAAATCCTCTCAAAAGCACCCCAAACGAGAGACGACCTACAAAAAAACTGAGCAGCAGCTGATCGCCCTGCAGCGCGATGTGCAGGAACAGCAGCAACAACAGCAGGAGCAGAGCGAGAAGAACTTGATATTGGCCGGGCTCATATACGTGCAGGAGCGAACCAACGCCATTTTTGAAAAGCACAAGCGGTGGTTAGCAGCTGGAGGGCCCACAGCAGAGGACCTCAAGCTGCAGCAGCAGCTGGAGGTTGAACTTCAGGTACCCTGCAGTGACTCCAGCTGATGGGTCCATGCACATGCTGCATGCTCCTGTCTCACCGATACTTCTTACTTCGCACTCGTCCGCACCAGGTTGGTGGCTGTCACTGGTGCCTGTATGCCCTGGAAACGGCGTCCTGGGAGCAGCTGCAGGCCGCGATGTCCTCAACTGCACCCAGTGGAACGACTTCCTGAACAAGTACTTCCAGAAGCTCGTGTTCCTCAGCGAAGTCCTCAAGAGGTCTCCGGAGCAGCAAGCCCAGCTGCTGCAGGCCAGCGGGATCAGTCCTGCACCGCACGTGCCGCTGGTGTACAACTACAAAGGCCTGAAGGTGGGTGGCTTGGTGAATGATTTCGATTGCCCTTATCCCTGACCTGAGAGGCTGGGGTACGACGTGTTGAAGGCCCTGTGGGCACTCCCATGAGTCCTTGGCTGGCTGGCTAGTCCGAGGTTCCAACTCTGTCCCAAAACACTGTACTGTACTGCAATGTGCTGTACTGCAGGACACCATCACTCCTGCATGGGCAGCTGTGCTGGAGGCGCTGCAGCACAACAGCAGCCTCACATTGCTGGCATTGCTGCATGGCAACATGGCCATATATGAAGCAGCCAGCAGGCACGCAGGCACGGGGCAGCTGTGTGTGGCGCCGCCGACGTTTTGGGCGCGTCTGGCGGAGCGCATGCGCTTCACCAAGCTGCAGAAGCTGCACTTTAAACTGGCACTGGAGGTGAGGGAGGAGCTGGGGGGAGGGCCACCTGCTGCTGCTGCTGCTGCTGCTGCTGTCGTTTGGCAGCAGAGGGTGAAGCAGAAGTGATAGATAGGGTGAATGTGTGACGAATGCTGCTTGTGGGATGATTGCAGGGGCAGTTGGGCTCACAATACGCAAAGTGCATGTCTGCATGCCTGCTAGTTGCCAGTGCGTCTGGTGGCTGCAGGTCAAACGGCCCACCACGACATGGCTCGACCCTGTACCCGCCTGTAACTCCGTCCAGCATGCTGCCGAATGTACTAATGCCCCATGAGCCTGGTTGGCTCCCAACGGGTGTTCAGGCTTGGCCTGAACCATGCAACAGTAACAGTAGCAGAAACAGTATCACCCTGCCTTCAGTCCATCCATAACGCGAATATGTCAAGCGCATATGGCTTGCGCTTCCTCAAACAGTGATGCTGCGTACTGTGCTGCCTGTGTGCATGTTGTGCCGTGCTGTGCTGTGCCATCAGAACCACGCACGGCAGGCTCAAGCAGCAGCAGCACAGGGCATCTCAGTCCTGCATCAGACGCCTAGCTATGCCTTCCTGCTGGCCTGTGAAGCCATTGCAGCACAGCAGCGGAGCTCCGAGCGGCTGTCTGGCCCAGCAGCAGCACCAGGTCCAGACCCAGCAGCAACAACAGCAGCAGCAGCAGCAGCGGCAGGCTGTGAGGGTGCTGATGCAGCAAACGGGCGCCCCTCACCTGTAAGCAGCAATGGCACTCACAGTCAGGTGCAGCAGCACGGAACCCTGAATGCAGCTGCATCGGGCGCCGCTGCAGCCAATTCTGCACCACCAACAGCACGTGCAGCAGCAGGAGACAGCCCAGCAGCAGCAGCAGGAGACGGCCCAGAAGCAGCGGAGGGTGGTGCAGCAGCAGCAGCGGCGGCGGCAGCATTGGCAGAAGGGTGGGCGGATGAGGACATGGGACAGGGTCCAGGCGCTGAGTTGGAGCGGAAGATGGCGCTGTACTTGCGGCAGTGGGTGGCTCTCAATCTGTTTCTGCAGGACACCATGTCCCCGGAGCAGAACCTCCTCATGAGCATGGGATGTGAGTGAAGGTTTGCTACTGCTTTTGGCCTTGCTGTTGTTGGAGCAGGCACTTGAGCATCCTGAGGGGTTTGTGTCAGATTGTTGGCTTTGCATGTGCGCAGTGGGTGCTGAGACGGTGCCCTGTGTGCGCCCAGTGTCAAGCTGTTAGCTTCGCATGCACGCAATGGGCGCTGAGTGTCAAATGGTGGCTTTGCATGCACACAGTTGGTGCTGAGACTTTGTGCTTGCATCCGTTGCGATGTCGGCTTTGCATGCACGCTGTTGGTGCTACCACATTTTCTAGCATCCATCCATTCCACATTGCCGTGTCCCCAATGTGCATGCTGCCGCTTGCCGCCTGCTGCAGCCTACCCTTTCTGGCCGCTGCCACCCTCCATCTGCGGCGCTGCTATCCAGCTACCCGACAGTGAGACAGTGACAGCTTCGTGGCAGGACGCTGCTGAGGTGTTGCCAGACTCCATCGACCTGTTGCTGTCGCAGCGGCGCCACACCATGGCTGAGACTCACGACAGCTTGATGCCCAAACTCATGAAGCTGCGGCTCTAGCAACTTTGAACGTGCAGGTGAACAGCGCGTACGTGCGTGTGTAGACTGTTTTAGCAGCTTTGACGTGGGTGGAGAGATGGTGGTGTGGTTGTTGATCCGTTCCTATTAATTTGTTTTCATGGACCATGCTGCATCGGTTGTTTGGGGGCTGTGTCAGTGAGCTTGCCTGCTCCATGATGATGGCGTTCGGGGTGTGTGTAGCGTACAAGGATGCTGGAAGTGGGAAGGGCCTGCCTGCATGGCACCACAGCGGCAGCTGGCTGCTGCTGTGCTGTGCAGTACAGTTGGGACCCAAAGTAAAAGGTCATGCATGTGTCAACATGGAGGGTCTGCATGTCCACAACACATGCATAGCGTGGTGGCACCATGCAGAAGTTCTGGAAAGGAAAGGTCTGGAGAGGTTCCTGCCTGGCTTGTGCTGCTATAGTCAGCCAGTGCCATGGTCAGGGTGTGAAAGCTGGGAGGGTTTGAATGAACTGCCTGCATTCTGCGCCGTCTGTTTTTGGTGTGCATGCCCAACATGTCATGCACACTCCACACGGGACAGCTGCTGGGATCAGTTGCAGCTGTGAGCGGTTGCTGTGACCAGCTGCGCTCGATCAGTTGCATGCACTTCATGTATGCATGAGATAAGCCCGGCGGTGTATGTGTACATGCATCCGGTGGGCTTTGTCTGCATGAGGTTTGCAGTTGTGAATGGGCCTGGATGGAGATATGGCTTCAGCAATTGCATTTGCCTTGGTGTGCCCCTTGGATATGTATTATAAGCTTTCATAGACGTGAGGGGTTTGTGCCTCTAGTTCCTACTTTTGAGCCACCCAAGAGCTGTTGTGCTGGCCCAGACAAACCATTAGGGTAATTCTTATGTGTGATTGGTGGCCAATTGCATGCAGTATATCGACAAAAGGTGTATGGCCACCAATTGTTGTGGAGGTCAAGCGGGGTGTGATGGTTGTGGCTGCAGAGAACTCTGGGACATGTGCTGTCATTGTGTCGTACCTTTGCGTCAGCGCGGCGTGCCTGGCTCCTTTCCTCTTACACCCTGGGCATGTGCTGTGTGCAACAACAGCGTGATGCGTGTGTGAATCAGCACAGTGGGTGCATGCGTTACTCAGGCATGCCCACCATGATGTTTATGTGTATGTGGACACATAGCATGCATGCATGGAATGCATTCCTGCGATCCCAATGGATGCTACAGTATCCTAGATACTGTAATCCCAGAAGGACAGGCAAGACACTTGTTGGGCAGTGCATTGTTGTCGGTTGGAGACGTGTGCAAAGTATGTATGTTGAAGGAGGTGGGCCATCTTGGCTGGGTGGTGTCGGTGTGTGAAAACACATGGTGTGTTTACAGTTGAAGGGCCGACAGTCAACATACATCTCATGCAATCGAAGCATGGGTGTGATGCAGCATGTGTGTGGGCTACAGGTTTGTGTTGTGTCTGTCATGTTGCCTTGATGCCCCTGTCAGTCAGACCAAGGAGGGGGGTCCATATCTTTCCATCTGTCACTCTGGTGACATGCTATCCCTCAGTGCTGTGAAGGCTCCATCTGCTTGCAGCTTGTGACACTTGCGCCCCAAGGCGGGTCAGTGACCTTCTATGCATCTGGTTTCATCGTCGGCTTGCAATGCAGTCACTGTGATTTGGCAAACTACTCACTACTGTGGGCCCTCACCCATCACTGCGTTAGCCAGGTTGTGTGCTGCTTCACTTACACTGTTTGTGCTGGACGGGGTGCGCCGTACCGCGCGTCTGTGCAGTGCAGCAGGGTGCAGCACTGTGTTCATTTGAGTGCCAGGGGCCTTCTGCTCCTGCCCAGGTTAACCTGGTTAACGTTGTGACAGTTGTGGCCTCAGCGAGGAACCCAGGGTGCTCAGCTGAGTAAGGGTGGCACTGTTGGCCGATTCTGCAGTAATATACTGACTTGGTGCTCTTGTAGCGGGGTTGTATTCCCTTCAGAGGAACACAACCAAGTTGGTGTGTTAGCCTTGTTGATGCTGACTAGTGGGTGGGGGATTGCAGTGAGGCACGATCGGTTGCAGCATCGTGATCAGTTGGTCTGTTTACTCACATTGAGGCGGAGCTGTGTTGGTGGGGCCGGGTGTCAGTAGTGCAGCACAGGCAGATGCAGCACACACTCTATGGCATTCTGGTAAACTGGTGGGCTGTTGCGGCCATGCCTTTCTCTCTTTGTTGGCTGTCACACTTGTGACCCTAAAATGGCTCAGTGCCTGTGCATGATCATTTGATCTGGCAGTCAGTGCAGGTGACCTGGTACCCATCAAAATGCACAACACATGGTGTGCCAGCTCTGCCGTGCTGCTGCCAGCTCTGCCCTGTTTGCCCTTGAGGTCCTTTGCATGGAAGCCAGCTGCCGACACTGCCGCAAGCTGCAGCTGAGGGTCTTTTTGAAGAGCATGCTTGATCGTATTGCAGACCGTATGCAGGCATGCTGCCCTCTTTGGTTGTTCAGCTAAAGTGTCACACATGTGCTGGTGTACAGCACCAAAGACCCGCCACAGAAAGGATTATGCTTTGCGAGATGGGCCTTAAGCACTTTTCACCTGGTCGAGCATGGTTGGCGCCCTGATTGCCTCTTTGGGGCGGCCACTGTGAGGAGCTTTCAAGTGTGCTGCCAAACTGTGGCTGATGTTGCCAACACAGTTCAGCATTGCTGATGGCATTGCTGGTCGTCACATGCAAGCTACAATGGCGGCATGCCGCTCATACTTTGATGTTGCTGCCATGGGTGCAGAAGTGTTTGTACATGTTTGTTGAAGTTCACACAAGTAGCATCTGCGCACTCGCTGCACTGCCAGCCTGCTGGCTGGGAATCCTGCCAGGATTCCCAGCCATAGCAAATTTGTGAAGTTCTTCTGACACCCCACTGTCGAAAAGTGCTGCAGGCAAGGGGGTGTTGGCACCGGTGGTTTGTACTTGCATTTGAGGTTTTGGTATTGGGAGGTGGTTGAGTGGTTGTAACAGTCCACAACAGCTTTGTGGTTTACCATACAGGCAGGGCAAACATGTTTGCAGATGTTCCCAATAGCTGGCCTCATGGTGCACCAGCAAAAAGGCAGACCAACTCCAACACATACTGACCAGTAGCAGTTCCTGCATCAGCTGAACGTGTGCAATGCACACTGTGCATTGACATTGCACTTGCATCAGGAGAGGCCCTCAATGGGGAATGGGAGAGCTGCACGGCAGACTTCTCTAATACATCAGAAAGACGAGTGTAACATGTTGCAGGTCAAGGGGTCAATTAGTAACCATGCGTCCTCGGAGAAGGAGAATCCTTCGGAGAGCCTGTGGCCCGAGCAAAAGAGTAATAAATGGGTAATATTTGAGTAATATTTGTGTAATACCGTTGCAGAAAACGAATTCGAAACGTGTTCGAAATGACAGCTTTTGTGTACGCAGCAGTAGCTTTATTGTACGTCCATAGAGCGAACGTAATCATCGTTGAGGAGGAATTGCGATCAGCAGTGTGGGCAGGCTGGCTGGGTTCTCCGGGTCACCTAACGTTAACGGGAGGTGTTATTGACGGTTGGGATACCAAGGGGAATGACATGCCATCCCAGAGGCCTTTACGGGACGCCAGCTTTCCCACACCAATCGACACGCAAACGTTCAAGAAGCTCACGTCTCTACATGCAGCCCACGCCCGCTCTCACGAGCAGTGTCCAGAGATGGCAAGCGACGGTTGAACCTGTTCTGCTCGTTTCCGGCACGGAATGGCGCTCGACGGCCTCACGAAGACCATTCATGAACTCTGCGTTCAGGTGAGCCCGGCGAGAGGGCATGTGCAGGGCTTTGTGGCGCAGCACGTGTGTTGAACATGATGGTGATCTGCTGCTACTTGGCAGCCCGCTCAATGTCCGTGCAGCTGCTCCTGCGGTGTTCCAAACATCAAGCTAGTACATGCTGACGCCATCAGCGCCCTGCTTCGTTTGCAGGCAGCACGAGATGACACCAGGAAGGGTATCGTGGTGCCCCTTGGCCAAGATCGCAGCAAGCAGCTGCTGCAGCCAGTGCTCAACCTGCCAGCCAGTGCCATCCATCGCGATGGACAGCAGGTGATCATCTGGTGTCCCCACAAGGACTTCAAAACCTGCATGCCCGATGGCATCACCTGCCCCTGCTGCAAGACCAGGAAGCTGGTGGTGCACGAGGCCACCACGCGCAACGTGCGCACAGTCATGGCCCGGGACCGCACCATGTTTATGGTTGGTTGCGTGTACAGGTGCAAGAGCTGTGCAGGTAGGTGCTGGCTTGGATCCCTGCAGCTGTTCTCCACCATTGTCAGGGGCATGGCTCAACATGCCAGCGCAGACAGCAGTGGGGTGCGGCAGCTCAACATGCCAGCGCAGACAGCAGTGGGGTGCGGCAGCTCAACATGCCAGCGCAGACAGCAGTGGGGTGCGGCAGCTCAACATGCCAGCGCAGACAGCAGTAGGGTGCTGCAGCTCAACATGCCAGCGCAGACAGCAGTAGGGTGCTGCAGCTCAACATGCCAGCGCAGGCAGCAGTAGGGGGCTGCAGCTCGACATGCCAGCGCAGACAGCAGTTGGGTGCTGCAGACAGTCGAGTGTGCTGCATCATCTCAGCAGCGAGCCCTGCACCTGCTGTGCTGACTGCCCCTGGTTGCTTTACGTGCCTGCTTGTGTGTGCAGAGAAGGGCAAGGCAGCAAGGCAGACAGCCCCTGCCGGCGCCCAGAAGACCCGCGTGCGCCAGATGGAGGAGGGTGATATCAGGGGGCAGTGGACGTCCTGGGACAAGGAGCTTGTCCAGGTGTTGCCTGCAGAAGTGCAGCAGCAGTTCCCTGTGGTCCTCAACGGCGGCATCGCCGTGCACAAGCCGCTGTTTGAGGACCTGATGCGGAGGTAGCAGCAGGCAGGCGGTCCTTTGAAGAGTGGGTGCGCAGCCACATGCAGCATCAGCACCACCTGTTTTACGAGGGCCTGCTGAAGTGGCTCAACTACAGGCTACGCTGCGAGCAGCAGCTGCAGCACCCCATGCTGCGGGGCAGTGGTGCAGCGCGCCAGGCTGCAGCGCCAGCAGCAGCTAGCGGTCAGGGCCCTGCCGCTCAGCAGCAGCAGCCGGCACCACCAGCGCCAGCAGCAGCCACTGGTGCCAGGGACCCAGCACAGCAGCAGCAGGCACCTGCAGCAGCGCCACAACCACCCTCAGCTGCAGCACCTGGCAGAGGCAGGCCAGCAAGCAGGCCTGCTGCAGGGTCCAAGGCAGGCAAGGCAACTAAGTCCCAGGCAGCTGCAGACAAGGGTGGCAAGCTCACACAGACCAGCCTGCGGCTGTTCACCATTCCCAAGCCTGCGCCCCCCACCATCCTTGGCAGCAGTGCGCAACCAGCTGGAGCAACAGCTAGCGAGCCGTCTCTGCAGGCTGCAGTAACACCAACGACGTCAGCAGCAGCTGCTGGGGCAGCACAGGGCAGCAGCGCTGCTGGGGCCGTTGCAGCCTCACAGGCAACGCAGGACAGCAGCCATGCTGCCGCTGCTGCAGCAGCAGCAGCACCAGGTGGGGATGGCACTACAGGCGGTGGTGCCAACCCCGCAGCAGCGGCAGCAGCTGGTGGCCCTGCAGCAGGGGTCCAAGCAGATGGCAGCAATAAGCGCAAGGCTGATGCTATGGCAGTTGAGATGGCAGCCTTTGGGGTGTTCGAGGATCCAGAAGGCTGGGCTGGGTTTGTGCCCTCAGCTGCCTCTATAATTGGGCTGTTTATCGAGCACAGCGAGGCAGCTGTGGCGGCAGCGTGCTGGAAGCAGCTGCAGGTGGGGGGTGAGCTGTGGAAGGGAGACCACAGCTACAAGTTTGTCAAGTGTGTGCGGAAGGACGGCAAGATGGTGTACGCGGCTGTCTTCACCTTGATGAATGTAAGTCGCAGCGGCCGTCTGTACTGCTGTAGATAAATATCAGTGGCACCTCAGTTGCTAACACCACATGCATGTAGCAGGCAGTGCAATTGTTGCTTGCTTTGACCACTCGTTGCCATGCTGGCATCATCAATGTGCGGCACTGAGTCTGGAGCTGGGCACATTGACAGGTTGGGGCCTGTTGGGCGTGTGCTTGCTCTGTGTCTGGCGTTGAACTCATCATTCTTCTCTGGCCGCTTTGTCTGCTGCAGGAGCTGAACCAAGTGGTGGCTCAGTTCCTGACAGAGGACAGCAGTTGGGATGCCCTGGTGCCCAAGGTTGAGGACACCTGCCAGCGGCTGGTGAACCTGGGCCGCCCCCTCCCCCACACGGTGTACCTGGACAACACTGTCTCCGGCGAGAACAGCGTGCGCGCAGCGGTGCCTGGCGTGGTGCATGTCAAGGAGGACCACTTCCACGCCATGCGCCGCACCACATCCGAGGTGCCTGACGAGTGCCCTGAGAAGCGTGAGTGCCCAAGAACTGGGGCTGGCACAGCAACCAACACTTGGTCATGATATGTGTGGAGCCCTGCTGCATGATTATGAAAATCAGCAGCACCTTGCCTGTCCTTGCCAGTTAACTTCTTGCCAGTCAGCTTGAAGTATGGTGCTGCTGCTGTCACCTTACTGTGCGTCGGCAGGCAGTATATGCAAAAGCATGCAAGGTGTTCTGCATACACCTGCCAGTGTGTTCTTTGTGGGTTGGGGGAAGCTTGCTGACTTCACGTTGTGTTGCCTGGTGCGCTTTGCTGTGTTGTGGTTTGTGCCTTTGCAGCGATCATCATTGGCATGGTGAAGAACGCCCTCCTCCCCATCGACGATGCTTCCCGCAAGGCGCTTCGGGAGTACTGCACCAAGGATGGCTGCGGCATGGGTGTGACGGTCACCAAGAAGGAGAAGCAGCCAGATGGCACTTTTGTGGAGAAGCAGGTGCTGAAGAAGGCCTTGATGAGTGCAGCGCAGTTTGCCGAGAAGCCTGCAGCCTTCGCTCACAAGTACTGCTGGCACCACACGCCGAGTCCTGAGCAGCAGGAGCGCAGCTTGCGCGCCATCCCAGAGCAGTTTGTGGCCACCATGGACCCATCCTGCCCTGGGAAGCGGCTGTTCAGGGAGGGAGGCCCAGTGATGAAGGCCCTGGAGCAGCTGATTCTGCTGGTGCGGGCAGGCAAGCTGCAAGGTGTGTTGACACACGAGTGTGTGTTTAGTCATAAGGGATGCATTGATACACCATGCATGTGATGCCCGCATGTGTGTAGAAGCACAGGGGATTCACCGAAGCAAGGCCCTGCTATCAGGTGTGCAGGGAGGTTTCCGCATGAGCAGATGTGCAAGCAAGGTGGTTCCCAGCACCGACAGGGTAGGCACTGAGATGAACCTTGCAACAGCAATGCGTTGCAGGCTGTCTAGCGTTAGCAGTACTGGGTTAGAATCAACAGTATACTGACGGCAACAGCAGTAGCATTGTTTTACAGCAACAAACTTTGCTGTTGATGTGCAAGCAAGGCATGTACTGAGTGTACTGCAGCCACCTGGACAGTGTACAGTAGATGGCTGATGTGTTCACTGTGTGATGGCTGTTTGTTGCCTGCTGCAGACCCCCTGCCGGTTTCTGAGATGTACCACAACTCCTTTGCCGAGGTGCCTGGCAAGCTGACCGTCCCCCGCTCTAAGCGCAGCACATCCCAGCTGGAGGGCTACCACGGTGCTGCCCTCAACCATGTGGTGCGCGGCTACAACACCAGCACGGAGCTGGCGCTGCCCCAGCTGACCCTCACCAACAGCGTTTGGAACACAGACCGGCTGGTAAGTGTGCACGGCGACTCCGAGCACAATTAACATCAGCAGCATGTTGCTGGTGTTGCCCACAGGCCCAGCATCATAAAGCCAGTCAGGCAGACAGACAGTTGCCATCTAGTGTACATGGTGGGGTTACGTGGACTCTGACGCCCAGCTGGCTACCAACACCTTCAACACACCCGTCAGCAGGATTGTATGCGTTGTCATCCAGCTCAGTACCTTACACCCTGCAGTGTGCCAAAAGTGCACCGCTTACTTTGTGGCTTGTCTGTTGTGTGCAGGTCGCTGCTGGCAAGATGCCACAGTACCACTGTTACGACTTCGTGCTGCTGCAGAAGATTAGTGACAAGCTGCAACGCCTGGGTTGTGAACCCCTTGCTGGTAGGTCTTGTGTGAAGCCTGAGGCATGGAACAGTCAAGCTGCGATGGCTCTTAGCTTTGTGGATGAGCAGCTTGCTCTTCTAAACGGGACCGTTGGCGCTGTGGCCATCACCCGCATCCTGGTCTTGAGTTACTGTGCTTAGGTCAGTGCAGCCGGCCGGATTGCAGGAGCAGCGTGTCAGCACAGCATCAGCAGGGTCGCATGTGACATGTTCATTGCTACTGTGGTTCTACTGCAGGTGTGGGTGATGACTTGCTGCCGTACCTGGTCAACGGCCAGCTTGATGTGGAGAAGCTGCGCACAGCCATGAAGGAGATGAACCTGGTGGATGTGACTGCAGGGGTCCTGCCAGCAAAGCAGAAGGACGCAGAGGCACTGCAGGAGGATCTGCCAGTGGGGCAGGAGGATGTGCTGGCAGCTGAGTGGTTCAGTGGGCACCCCCTGCAGGGTGGAGGCGCAGCAGAGGCTGCAGGCAGCTCCCTCCAACCCCCTGTTGCGCCATGGAAGCAGGACCTGCAGGCCCCCAGCATGGCAGGTGCTCTCCCTTCTGCAGCCGCAGCAGCGCCAGGGCAGTCCCTCGCCGCCACAGCTGCTGCTGCAGCAGCGGCAGCAGCAGATGAAGCGGTGAACGCAGGGGCTTTGCCAGTTGCAGTTGGTGCTGCTGGCATTGAGGCTGCCTCAGCAGCACCAGAGGATATGGCAGCAGCAGCAGCAGGGTGGACAGGAGGTTCCTCGTTTGTGCAAGCTGCTGACGCTGCTGCGTTGAAGGTGGGTGGGCACGGCAGGTTCGGCGGCCACCACAGGGCCACCCTGGATGTAGCAGCAGCGACTGGCACGGGCACTGCATTGCTGGGCAAGCGCACCCATGCCAGCCGCCGCGGGGCTACATACGCAGAGCTGGTGAGGCCAGTGCACGGCCAGCTCGAGTGGGATGTGTTCAGGCGTTTGCTGAGGGCTTGCACAACGGCGAAGGGTGTCAGCTTTCAGAGGTTGGGGGATATGTGGGATGTTGAGATGGAGGACAACCCTGCGCTCACCCCTAAGAGCGTTGTTGTTCTGAAAGCTGCCGAGAGAAGCTATGCAGACTACCTGGCGCTGAAGCGTTCTGTGTGTGCCATGCAGGAGGGTGGTGGTGCTGCTCCAACTGAGCCTGGTGGCAGCGCGGCTGCAGCAGCAGCCGGCAGCAGCACAGCTGCTGTTCTTGGAGGAGCCACCTCGGTGGTTGGAGCAGGACTCCTGCCCTTCCTGCAGGTTCCACAGGGTGTAGGCCAGCTGGTACGCACTGCGCAGGGCCAGGTTGTGATGTTGCCGCATGCACTGGCAGCTCAGCAGCTGCAGCACACTATGGCAGCTGCTGCAGTGCCGCGCCCCATGGGGCTGCCCCTGGGTGTGATCAACCCGCAGGTGCTTGCTGCAGCAGCAGGCTTTGCTGGGTCAGCAGGTCACCAGGCCCTCCTGCTACAACAGCAGCAGCAGCAGGCACTTGTGCAGCAGCAGCTGCTGCTGCAGCAGGCCCTTATGCAGCAGCAGCGCCAGCGCCTGTTGGTTCAGCAGCAACAGGCCTTGGCACAGGGACAGCAGCAGCAGCAGCAGCAAGCTGGGCAGCAGCAAGAACAGCAGCAGCCAGGCAGTGGACTTGAGTAATCGTTGGTGGGGTGTGTGAGGGGGGCGGGTGCATTTGAGACAGCATGTTGCTGTTGGCAATGAGCCCCCATGGTGTATGTGCACTGCAGTGCATTGAGCAGGTGGTTGGACATTTGGGTTGCATAGGCGGCTGTTTCTTTCATAATACGAGTGTTACATCTGCCTGGTGCTGCAAGCACTGCAAGGCTTGGCTAGCTCAGTTGTATGTGGTACAACACACCTGTGTGCTGTGTCAGAGGTTGTGAGAAGCTGGTTTGGTGCACAGCGTGAGTCTGGCATCTGTTGCTACTACTGCTAGCAGGGCTGAAAGCAGTAAATGCAACAGCATTTCCAACATGTGGTTGTAAGTTTGTGGCTTGCCAGATGGATAGTCAGAGGTGGTGTGGGTTTGAGGTGTGTCCTTGTATTGGGCAACAGCCTTTGGAGTGATGCTTCTGGCATGTCTGGCAGGAATTGCCTGCATGCACTTGACAGGCAGCAGCTTGGACTGCTGTGTCTGTGAAACAGGGTTTCTTGGTTGTTGTGTTTGTAGTTGTGCTGTTCCGGATCGCTGCTTTCATGCATGGTGTGAATTGTGCATGTTGGGATGGTGCTACTGCTCGTGGTGCATCGGCGCATCAGCTGCAGTCCGTGTCGCCATGCACCAGCTTGTGGTCGTAATATGTGCTCTGATATTCATTATGGCTCCTGCATACGCTCAGCATGGCTCCCGTAAGCACATCTGAAGGCCCGTTACGGGGGCCCTGCGGGCCCCCGTAACGGGCCTTTCGGGAGCCCTTCGGGCTCCCGTTATCGCATTTTCGGGGGTAGGCGTCCCGTAAAGGTGCCCCAAACTCGTTCTCCGGGTCACCTAACGTTAACGGGAGGTGTTATTGACGGTTGGGATACCAAGGGGAATGACATGCCATCCCAGAGGCCTTTACGGGACGCCAGCTTTCCCACACCAATCGACACGCAAACGTTCAAGAAGCTCACGTCTCTACATGCAGCCCACGCCCGCTCTCACGAGCAGTGTCCAGAGATGGCAAGCGACGGTTGAACCTGTTCTGCTCGTTTCCGGCACGGAATGGCGCTCGACGGCCTCACGAAGACCATTCATGAACTCTGCGTTCAGGTGAGCCCGGCGAGAGGGCATGTGCAGGGCTTTGTGGCGCAGCACGTGTGTTGAACATGATGGTGATCTGCTGCTACTTGGCAGCCCGCTCAATGTCCGTGCAGCTGCTCCTGCGGTGTTCCAAACATCAAGCTAGTACATGCTGACGCCATCAGCGCCCTGCTTCGTTTGCAGGCAGCACGAGATGACACCAGGAAGGGTATCGTGGTGCCCCTTGGCCAAGATCGCAGCAAGCAGCTGCTGCAGCCAGTGCTCAACCTGCCAGCCAGTGCCATCCATCGCGATGGACAGCAGGTGATCATCTGGTGTCCCCACAAGGACTTCAAAACCTGCATGCCCGATGGCATCACCTGCCCCTGCTGCAAGACCAGGAAGCTGGTGGTGCACGAGGCCACCACGCGCAACGTGCGCACAGTCATGGCCCGGGACCGCACCATGTTTATGGTTGGTTGCGTGTACAGGTGCAAGAGCTGTGCAGGTAGGTGCTGGCTTGGATCCCTGCAGCTGTTCTCCACCATTGTCAGGGGCATGGCTCAACATGCCAGCGCAGACAGCAGTGGGGTGCGGCAGCTCAACATGCCAGCGCAGACAGCAGTGGGGTGCGGCAGCTCAACATGCCAGCGCAGACAGCAGTGGGGTGCGGCAGCTCAACATGCCAGCGCAGACAGCAGTAGGGTGCTGCAGCTCAACATGCCAGCGCAGACAGCAGTAGGGTGCTGCAGCTCAACATGCCAGCGCAGGCAGCAGTAGGGGGCTGCAGCTCGACATGCCAGCGCAGACAGCAGTTGGGTGCTGCAGACAGTCGAGTGTGCTGCATCATCTCAGCAGCGAGCCCTGCACCTGCTGTGCTGACTGCCCCTGGTTGCTTTACGTGCCTGCTTGTGTGTGCAGAGAAGGGCAAGGCAGCAAGGCAGACAGCCCCTGCCGGCGCCCAGAAGACCCGCGTGCGCCAGATGGAGGAGGGTGATATCAGGGGGCAGTGGACGTCCTGGGACAAGGAGCTTGTCCAGGTGTTGCCTGCAGAAGTGCAGCAGCAGTTCCCTGTGGTCCTCAACGGCGGCATCGCCGTGCACAAGCCGCTGTTTGAGGACCTGATGCGGAGGTAGCAGCAGGCAGGCGGTCCTTTGAAGAGTGGGTGCGCAGCCACATGCAGCATCAGCACCACCTGTTTTACGAGGGCCTGCTGAAGTGGCTCAACTACAGGCTACGCTGCGAGCAGCAGCTGCAGCACCCCATGCTGCGGGGCAGTGGTGCAGCGCGCCAGGCTGCAGCGCCAGCAGCAGCTAGCGGTCAGGGCCCTGCCGCTCAGCAGCAGCAGCCGGCACCACCAGCGCCAGCAGCAGCCACTGGTGCCAGGGACCCAGCACAGCAGCAGCAGGCACCTGCAGCAGCGCCACAACCACCCTCAGCTGCAGCACCTGGCAGAGGCAGGCCAGCAAGCAGGCCTGCTGCAGGGTCCAAGGCAGGCAAGGCAACTAAGTCCCAGGCAGCTGCAGACAAGGGTGGCAAGCTCACACAGACCAGCCTGCGGCTGTTCACCATTCCCAAGCCTGCGCCCCCCACCATCCTTGGCAGCAGTGCGCAACCAGCTGGAGCAACAGCTAGCGAGCCGTCTCTGCAGGCTGCAGTAACACCAACGACGTCAGCAGCAGCTGCTGGGGCAGCACAGGGCAGCAGCGCTGCTGGGGCCGTTGCAGCCTCACAGGCAACGCAGGACAGCAGCCATGCTGCCGCTGCTGCAGCAGCAGCAGCACCAGGTGGGGATGGCACTACAGGCGGTGGTGCCAACCCCGCAGCAGCGGCAGCAGCTGGTGGCCCTGCAGCAGGGGTCCAAGCAGATGGCAGCAATAAGCGCAAGGCTGATGCTATGGCAGTTGAGATGGCAGCCTTTGGGGTGTTCGAGGATCCAGAAGGCTGGGCTGGGTTTGTGCCCTCAGCTGCCTCTATAATTGGGCTGTTTATCGAGCACAGCGAGGCAGCTGTGGCGGCAGCGTGCTGGAAGCAGCTGCAGGTGGGGGGTGAGCTGTGGAAGGGAGACCACAGCTACAAGTTTGTCAAGTGTGTGCGGAAGGACGGCAAGATGGTGTACGCGGCTGTCTTCACCTTGATGAATGTAAGTCGCAGCGGCCGTCTGTACTGCTGTAGATAAATATCAGTGGCACCTCAGTTGCTAACACCACATGCATGTAGCAGGCAGTGCAATTGTTGCTTGCTTTGACCACTCGTTGCCATGCTGGCATCATCAATGTGCGGCACTGAGTCTGGAGCTGGGCACATTGACAGGTTGGGGCCTGTTGGGCGTGTGCTTGCTCTGTGTCTGGCGTTGAACTCATCATTCTTCTCTGGCCGCTTTGTCTGCTGCAGGAGCTGAACCAAGTGGTGGCTCAGTTCCTGACAGAGGACAGCAGTTGGGATGCCCTGGTGCCCAAGGTTGAGGACACCTGCCAGCGGCTGGTGAACCTGGGCCGCCCCCTCCCCCACACGGTGTACCTGGACAACACTGTCTCCGGCGAGAACAGCGTGCGCGCAGCGGTGCCTGGCGTGGTGCATGTCAAGGAGGACCACTTCCACGCCATGCGCCGCACCACATCCGAGGTGCCTGACGAGTGCCCTGAGAAGCGTGAGTGCCCAAGAACTGGGGCTGGCACAGCAACCAACACTTGGTCATGATATGTGTGGAGCCCTGCTGCATGATTATGAAAATCAGCAGCACCTTGCCTGTCCTTGCCAGTTAACTTCTTGCCAGTCAGCTTGAAGTATGGTGCTGCTGCTGTCACCTTACTGTGCGTCGGCAGGCAGTATATGCAAAAGCATGCAAGGTGTTCTGCATACACCTGCCAGTGTGTTCTTTGTGGGTTGGGGGAAGCTTGCTGACTTCACGTTGTGTTGCCTGGTGCGCTTTGCTGTGTTGTGGTTTGTGCCTTTGCAGCGATCATCATTGGCATGGTGAAGAACGCCCTCCTCCCCATCGACGATGCTTCCCGCAAGGCGCTTCGGGAGTACTGCACCAAGGATGGCTGCGGCATGGGTGTGACGGTCACCAAGAAGGAGAAGCAGCCAGATGGCACTTTTGTGGAGAAGCAGGTGCTGAAGAAGGCCTTGATGAGTGCAGCGCAGTTTGCCGAGAAGCCTGCAGCCTTCGCTCACAAGTACTGCTGGCACCACACGCCGAGTCCTGAGCAGCAGGAGCGCAGCTTGCGCGCCATCCCAGAGCAGTTTGTGGCCACCATGGACCCATCCTGCCCTGGGAAGCGGCTGTTCAGGGAGGGAGGCCCAGTGATGAAGGCCCTGGAGCAGCTGATTCTGCTGGTGCGGGCAGGCAAGCTGCAAGGTGTGTTGACACACGAGTGTGTGTTTAGTCATAAGGGATGCATTGATACACCATGCATGTGATGCCCGCATGTGTGTAGAAGCACAGGGGATTCACCGAAGCAAGGCCCTGCTATCAGGTGTGCAGGGAGGTTTCCGCATGAGCAGATGTGCAAGCAAGGTGGTTCCCAGCACCGACAGGGTAGGCACTGAGATGAACCTTGCAACAGCAATGCGTTGCAGGCTGTCTAGCGTTAGCAGTACTGGGTTAGAATCAACAGTATACTGACGGCAACAGCAGTAGCATTGTTTTACAGCAACAAACTTTGCTGTTGATGTGCAAGCAAGGCATGTACTGAGTGTACTGCAGCCACCTGGACAGTGTACAGTAGATGGCTGATGTGTTCACTGTGTGATGGCTGTTTGTTGCCTGCTGCAGACCCCCTGCCGGTTTCTGAGATGTACCACAACTCCTTTGCCGAGGTGCCTGGCAAGCTGACCGTCCCCCGCTCTAAGCGCAGCACATCCCAGCTGGAGGGCTACCACGGTGCTGCCCTCAACCATGTGGTGCGCGGCTACAACACCAGCACGGAGCTGGCGCTGCCCCAGCTGACCCTCACCAACAGCGTTTGGAACACAGACCGGCTGGTAAGTGTGCACGGCGACTCCGAGCACAATTAACATCAGCAGCATGTTGCTGGTGTTGCCCACAGGCCCAGCATCATAAAGCCAGTCAGGCAGACAGACAGTTGCCATCTAGTGTACATGGTGGGGTTACGTGGACTCTGACGCCCAGCTGGCTACCAACACCTTCAACACACCCGTCAGCAGGATTGTATGCGTTGTCATCCAGCTCAGTACCTTACACCCTGCAGTGTGCCAAAAGTGCACCGCTTACTTTGTGGCTTGTCTGTTGTGTGCAGGTCGCTGCTGGCAAGATGCCACAGTACCACTGTTACGACTTCGTGCTGCTGCAGAAGATTAGTGACAAGCTGCAACGCCTGGGTTGTGAACCCCTTGCTGGTAGGTCTTGTGTGAAGCCTGAGGCATGGAACAGTCAAGCTGCGATGGCTCTTAGCTTTGTGGATGAGCAGCTTGCTCTTCTAAACGGGACCGTTGGCGCTGTGGCCATCACCCGCATCCTGGTCTTGAGTTACTGTGCTTAGGTCAGTGCAGCCGGCCGGATTGCAGGAGCAGCGTGTCAGCACAGCATCAGCAGGGTCGCATGTGACATGTTCATTGCTACTGTGGTTCTACTGCAGGTGTGGGTGATGACTTGCTGCCGTACCTGGTCAACGGCCAGCTTGATGTGGAGAAGCTGCGCACAGCCATGAAGGAGATGAACCTGGTGGATGTGACTGCAGGGGTCCTGCCAGCAAAGCAGAAGGACGCAGAGGCACTGCAGGAGGATCTGCCAGTGGGGCAGGAGGATGTGCTGGCAGCTGAGTGGTTCAGTGGGCACCCCCTGCAGGGTGGAGGCGCAGCAGAGGCTGCAGGCAGCTCCCTCCAACCCCCTGTTGCGCCATGGAAGCAGGACCTGCAGGCCCCCAGCATGGCAGGTGCTCTCCCTTCTGCAGCCGCAGCAGCGCCAGGGCAGTCCCTCGCCGCCACAGCTGCTGCTGCAGCAGCGGCAGCAGCAGATGAAGCGGTGAACGCAGGGGCTTTGCCAGTTGCAGTTGGTGCTGCTGGCATTGAGGCTGCCTCAGCAGCACCAGAGGATATGGCAGCAGCAGCAGCAGGGTGGACAGGAGGTTCCTCGTTTGTGCAAGCTGCTGACGCTGCTGCGTTGAAGGTGGGTGGGCACGGCAGGTTCGGCGGCCACCACAGGGCCACCCTGGATGTAGCAGCAGCGACTGGCACGGGCACTGCATTGCTGGGCAAGCGCACCCATGCCAGCCGCCGCGGGGCTACATACGCAGAGCTGGTGAGGCCAGTGCACGGCCAGCTCGAGTGGGATGTGTTCAGGCGTTTGCTGAGGGCTTGCACAACGGCGAAGGGTGTCAGCTTTCAGAGGTTGGGGGATATGTGGGATGTTGAGATGGAGGACAACCCTGCGCTCACCCCTAAGAGCGTTGTTGTTCTGAAAGCTGCCGAGAGAAGCTATGCAGACTACCTGGCGCTGAAGCGTTCTGTGTGTGCCATGCAGGAGGGTGGTGGTGCTGCTCCAACTGAGCCTGGTGGCAGCGCGGCTGCAGCAGCAGCCGGCAGCAGCACAGCTGCTGTTCTTGGAGGAGCCACCTCGGTGGTTGGAGCAGGACTCCTGCCCTTCCTGCAGGTTCCACAGGGTGTAGGCCAGCTGGTACGCACTGCGCAGGGCCAGGTTGTGATGTTGCCGCATGCACTGGCAGCTCAGCAGCTGCAGCACACTATGGCAGCTGCTGCAGTGCCGCGCCCCATGGGGCTGCCCCTGGGTGTGATCAACCCGCAGGTGCTTGCTGCAGCAGCAGGCTTTGCTGGGTCAGCAGGTCACCAGGCCCTCCTGCTACAACAGCAGCAGCAGCAGGCACTTGTGCAGCAGCAGCTGCTGCTGCAGCAGGCCCTTATGCAGCAGCAGCGCCAGCGCCTGTTGGTTCAGCAGCAACAGGCCTTGGCACAGGGACAGCAGCAGCAGCAGCAGCAAGCTGGGCAGCAGCAAGAACAGCAGCAGCCAGGCAGTGGACTTGAGTAATCGTTGGTGGGGTGTGTGAGGGGGGCGGGTGCATTTGAGACAGCATGTTGCTGTTGGCAATGAGCCCCCATGGTGTATGTGCACTGCAGTGCATTGAGCAGGTGGTTGGACATTTGGGTTGCATAGGCGGCTGTTTCTTTCATAATACGAGTGTTACATCTGCCTGGTGCTGCAAGCACTGCAAGGCTTGGCTAGCTCAGTTGTATGTGGTACAACACACCTGTGTGCTGTGTCAGAGGTTGTGAGAAGCTGGTTTGGTGCACAGCGTGAGTCTGGCATCTGTTGCTACTACTGCTAGCAGGGCTGAAAGCAGTAAATGCAACAGCATTTCCAACATGTGGTTGTAAGTTTGTGGCTTGCCAGATGGATAGTCAGAGGTGGTGTGGGTTTGAGGTGTGTCCTTGTATTGGGCAACAGCCTTTGGAGTGATGCTTCTGGCATGTCTGGCAGGAATTGCCTGCATGCACTTGACAGGCAGCAGCTTGGACTGCTGTGTCTGTGAAACAGGGTTTCTTGGTTGTTGTGTTTGTAGTTGTGCTGTTCCGGATCGCTGCTTTCATGCATGGTGTGAATTGTGCATGTTGGGATGGTGCTACTGCTCGTGGTGCATCGGCGCATCAGCTGCAGTCCGTGTCGCCATGCACCAGCTTGTGGTCGTAATATGTGCTCTGATATTCATTATGGCTCCTGCATACGCTCAGCATGGCTCCCGTAAGCACATCTGAAGGCCCGTTACGGGGGCCCTGCGGGCCCCCGTAACGGGCCTTTCGGGAGCCCTTCGGGCTCCCGTTATCGCATTTTCGGGGGTAGGCGTCCCGTAAAGGTGCCCCAAACTCGGTCACGGGGTACTAATACTATAACGGGGTAGGACACCCCCTTGGAACCTGGTCCCACAGCCAGTGCCGGACGGTTGAGTATAGGCCAGTGTCACGAAAGCTTGTGCTTTCAAAACCGAAGCAAACCTCATAAAAGATTATGTTGTTTTGACGCGCGGCAGCGGTGCAGAGCACTGCTACGCACGAACCGAAGCCTTCCAAGGCTTGACCATTCGCAGAGGCCAGCTTGGCGATCTCCAACAGCCGTGGGCCTTACGCAAAGCTCGGAAATGCTTTTGGATATGTGTTTATTGGTTTCAGCATGTGCCTGGCGGTGTGCATCGACGGCACGGGGGTGCCGTGAGCCATTGAATCATAATCAGCAAACCCCTGCCAAGCCCAGGAAAAGCCAACTGCGGAAAGCTGCTGCTGGAAAGGGCCAATACATATCAAGAAACGTGTCCGAGGCCCTGCGGGACATGATCATGGCTCTGCAATCACTGCTGCCAGCAGCACTTGACAGCTCCCAGCAAAGCTCTGTTTGGGCTAGCAATTGCTGCTGCTTGCACTGCCTATCAGTCCTTGAAGTGTAAAAAGCCGTTTGATTCTGCTAACGGCGCATGTCTGATGATTCCGGATGTTCCGGTAGGAGATGACAGCAGCAGCTGCTGCTTGCCAGCACTGCGGGGCTGCCTCCCTCATTTGAAACATATACGAGTATGTAGCTATGTCCGAGCTTTTTCCGCGCAAGATCGGCCACAAAAGCTCCACAAGGCTTTCACCATTCGCGGGGGCCCTGAATCGCTGATATTGACCACTTGCAGAGTCGCCAGGCCCAAAGTGGCACTCAAAGTGTCAAACCATTTATGTATATTTCGTTTCATATGCTTAGCACGCCGATCCGTGCACCTGCACAAATGCCAAACCGTCCGGCACTGGCTCTGTGACGGTTAGGCCCTGATTTCAAGGGGGGTGTCCTACCCCGTTATAGTATTAGTACCCCTGGCTGCATGCAAGGTCGTAGCCTCGAGGCGATGGTAACCTGCCACGTCAAGATGCAGCTGCCTGAGCTGTCACCAACAACATCGACAACACCAACATCGCAGTCCGTGGTTGCAGCAGAACAGCAGCCTGCTTGGCAGGGGCCCCCCGCCAATCATTGAATGATCCTGCTGCTGCTTGCAGCAGCAACAAGACCGGGCGGCAGTGGCGAACAACGAATCAGCATAGTCTGTGGTTGCAGCAGAACAAGAGCCTGCAAGGCAGGGGGGCCCCTGCCAAGCCCCCCTGGGCCCCCCGCCACCAGTACTGCTGCTGTGCTGCTGCTGTCTGTTGCACACAAGCCATGAAGGCAGGGGGGCTGACTGCCCCCCTGGACCCCCGCCACTAGCACTGCTGCCACTGCTGCTGCTGTGTCTCTTGCACACCAGGCAGGGGGGCTGACTGCCCCCCTGGACCCCCGCCCTCACCACAAACAAAGCCAATGCTTGCAGCAACCCTTGAACTTGCAAGGCAGGGGGACTGACTGCCCCCCCCCCCCTGGGCCTCCGCCAATACTGCTGTGCTGCTGCTGTCAGCATTGCATATGGCACAGTCTGGACCTTATAGGCTGTTGGTGGGGGGCAAGGGGGGCTAGCCCCCCTGCCTCATGCTATGATAGCATTTGGCTGCATTCATTGCAGTGCACCAACACAGGAAAAGATTACGGGGGGCGAGGGGGGCGGAGCCCCCCTGGATTGATATTGTGCAGTGCAACGAAAAGAATGGTTTGCACTACACCTGCGATCGTGACAGTAAGACCGGTCTGCCTCACCCCCTTCCTTCGACGGGGTTGCGGACGGAACGGGAGCCCCGTTTTTTGACTGCGGTCAACAAGGTGAACTAGACCGTCAGCGGAACCGTCCGCAATGCAATCAAAGTCGTTTTTTACGTTTGTCCAGACTCCGTCAAAGATGGCGTATTTTGTGCATCAATGCTGGGTGGCCCAGCAGCAGCTGTTCCTGAAAGAGGTGCGAAGCAACAAGCCAGCTTCCAGGTCGACCAGGAACGCGACGAACGATTGCTATCAATTTTGCTACCCTCTTCAAAGCGACTCTGGTCGGTTCCTGCAGGGACTGATTGAAGAGCATCTGCAGCAAACCTGGTCTGCCGTGTGCAGCAGCATAATCAGCAGTCTCAAGCAAGGCAGGGGCTGCAAGATCCCCGGATTGTGCACGATACTTCCCAGCACATCAACCTCAGACTCCCAGGCTGGTCAGCCGTGCATGAAGGTGTTGCTGTCGGAGCAGCTGCTGAAGGTTGCCCCTCAGCTGCAGCTGGGCAGGGGCTGTGCACACCATGCCAGTGTGAAGCAGCAGGTTCAGGGCGTGGACACACTCAACACAGCCAAGCTTACTTACAGGTGATAACTGGGCTGCAAGGACAGGCAGACAGCACATGTGCTGCATGCAGGATGGCATAGTGGTGCTGGCAGCTTGAGTTCATGCTTGGAGACAGCTTGTCTGCCCCATCCCACAACGTCCCATACACCAATTGCTCTTATTCCACTCAACAAGTCATATCCTGCTGCCTCCACTGCAGGTTTGCACAGGGCTTGAGCCAGGACGCCATAAAACTGGCAGTGCGTGTGCTGACTGATACAGCGGGCAAGCAGCTGAAGCTGAGGCAGGCCTGTACTGTTGACCTGGGTGCCGGGCAGTTGCGCTTTGCAGCAGGTGCTGGCTTAGCAGAGTTCACCCCACGATCTGGCTGGCAGCGGCAGCAGCCGCAAGCACCACCACGGGTGCCTCCGCTGAACAGCAGCACAGATGCAGTGAGCAAGCCACAGGGCAGTCTGGCACACAGTGGTGCAGCCAGCCACTGCAGCAACAACAGCAGCCACCAGCACAGCAGCATCTCCGCCTCTGCAGCGCAGCAGACCTTACACAGCAGCAAGTCTCCTGCGAACGCACCCTGCAAAGCAGAGGCAGAGGGGAGGGCAGCTCGGCCAGCAGCACCACGACCACCAGCAGCAACAGCAGGCCCCTCAACAGCAGCAGTGCCCGAGAAGCCCAGCAACTGCGACTATGACCCAGCAGCTGCTTGGGAGATAGCCAGGGAGGTGCGCACAGCAGCGGCACAGAACGCACGCGTGAAGCCTGCAGCATTTGTGCTGCCAGCTGGAGGCCCGTGTGAGGAAGGGGACCGTCCTTGTGGCAGTTTCAAGAAATCTCTACCCTTAGCTGCAGGGTATGTACCCTGCAACAAGGGTACTGTACAGTATCCGTGTTGGGCCAGCTGCAGGGTGAAGGTGCCGCTACACTGGTGCCCTCACAGCAGCAGCCAACAACCAACCACAACGCTTCTGAATCGAGTGCGAGGCTGTAGCAAACAACCTCCACCTCCACCAAGGGCCATGTCCCTGTCAGCCGCATGTGTCAGATGTATCTGTTGTCATCAGGAGTTGACGGGTAGAACAATTTTGTGCAGACATGTTGTTTACAGTGGCAACATGCGGCACCTGCCTGAGCGGCGTGCTACCCTGCATATAGCACACTGGGCACACCCTGATGTCATCGTGGGTCTCCAGAGGACAACCACAACTGGGCTTGTGTGCATCTGAAGCAGCTCAGTCAGTGTGGCAACCAAAGTCACGAGAAGCACCCCTTCTTGGCAGAAAACCTTCACATTGGTGGCACACAGCAGGGACCTTACAGCGGGTGAAGTGAGCAACTTGCAGCCATATGTAGTGGTTCTGTGTATCATACACAGACCATGGTGGCATGCACCTGAACATAGTACTTATTCAGCATCCAGTCAAGCATAGACTGATTGATGCTTGCATGGGGCAAGCTTTGGCAAGAACCCATGCCAACCGTGTGGCCACAAAAACAAAAGTTGTTGCAGCATCTACTGCTGACAGCCGTAGGCGCTTTGTCGGCCTAGAGGGGCAGCCTTCTGCAAACACACAATTCCCACTGGCAGCTGCTGCCACTTGTGTCCTTCAAAGGCCACCTGCTGCGCAAGACCTGGCCACCTGGCAACCGAGCTTGCCAGCTTTACCTTGCCAATGCCAGCACAACAGTGCACTACAGTACCTGCTGGAAGGTGCAAGAGGCACCTGGTGTGTCAGCCTTGCAGGCCCACTTGGCCCTAACATACAAGCACACCTGTATGACACATTGCGAAAGCGCATACCAGGCTACATGCATGCATGCACACATGGACGCATGCAGCACTCTTCACCTCCATCGCATGCTGCTGCTGACTATTCACATCGTCCTGCACCATTCACGCCACCATCCCTAGCACACAACACACAGGCACGGTTCAACCGCAAAAGGGTTTGGGTTTTGCTGCCGCCTCCCTAAGTCCGAACCACAGCACCCCACTGGGTGCCCACCCAGCCCCCTCAGCAACCCAAGAGGTGGCACTCATCAGACCCTGCTGAGCTGGGTCGCTGCTGTCGATGCACAAACTCCTGCGAGTTGTTCGACAACAACTCTGCAATCAATATGTATGCATACATGTCTGTGTCCATGCATCACAACCGGACAGCAGTGTAGCATGACCTGCAGGTCACTGCTTCACCGTAATCCTGTGCATCCTCCCCCCCGACATGTTGCCAGCTGCGTCCAACGGACACACCCTGAATGTGTATCGCAAGCCGACCATCAACCCCGTCACCGTCAACTTTGCATTGCCGCCTGTCACCTGCGGCTGCTGGGGCACCAGTTTACCTGTCTTGCAGTGCAGTGGGGGAGGTGTGCTACCCACCAGATACACCACCCTGTAGCTCGACACCCCCGACTGGGAATCTTTAGCAGCCGGCCATGTGAGATCCACCACTCCATTGGCACTGTTGGCTGTCAGCCACTGCATGACAGGTGGCCGGCTGTCAGTCATTGTCATTGACGCAGCGGCTTGACTAACCAACATACTGGATGCATCTTCCATGCAGGTGACTACTACGCCATCGCTGCGGGCAGCGGCTGCGGCGGCGTCGACCTGAAGCACTACAGTCCCTGAGCCTGTGCCGGTCGTTGCACCCACAGGCCGCATCCAAGTCACAGCCGGGGTTGCTACCTGCCATGTGCAGTCTGAGGAGGGGGCCGTGACTGTGATTGTGTATGACCCGCCAGCAGCTGCAGCTCTAATGCTGTTGGGTGTGAGCCGGGGCGCACAGCTGATGCCCATGGCTGCTCGTAAGCTTAGACGGGGTATGTCGAGGGTGTTGCCTGGGTCTTTCACCTGTTGCAGTGTGTGGCAAGCAGGACAAGGCAGGCGTATGTTGAGGCTTGCGGGTGGATGAGGTGCCAAGAGGGGTCAGGTTCAAACCAGGCATCGCTGACTAGTGATGCAGCACACAGGGTGTGATGTCACGTGCATTGTGGTTCTGTTGGCATGCCCACTGAACCCCAGGGGCCAAAGAGGCTTGATGCGCTGCCCCTTTTAGACGACTTTTACTGTGTTTACTGTGTTTACTGTTTTTTCCTTTTACTGTGCTGAAGCAAGGCCACAGGAGCCAGGCGTGTGGATGTGTATCTTTTCCACAGCTGCGCCTTCCCGCAGAGGGGTCAGGTTTTACATTTCTTCCTCCATATCCCAAGGTGATAGCGGCTTGTTACCGTATGGCATACGGTAGATGCTTGCAGACCTGTTGATGTGAAGTGTGGTCGTAGAGTGCAATTAGAGTGCATTAGAGTGCACCAACTCCCTGGCTTCTGCCTGGCGCGCAGGCAAGCAACATGAGCCCATGCCCTCCCTAGCGTGCCCCTCTGCAGGTGCATACTCTACATTAGTATTCTGCATGTATATGCATGCATGCCACATACAGGGTGTATCAGTGAAGGTTTAGTGAAAGGTATGTCTCTCACTTACCTTGTAGCCAGTGCTGGTGAGTAGGTCCAAGACCTGTTGGGTGGTGTACGATGGGTATCTGCTCCGCACAATGGCCATTGCCGCAGCCACAAAGGGAGTTGCCTGGGAGGTGCCTGACATGACAGTGCCAGCAGCTTCAATCTGGTAGCCTGGTGCCAACAATTGGACCATGCTGTTGCTGTGGTGGTACAAGGAAGACAAGCAGTCACAACAACAGCAGTTTTGAGAGCCAGCCTCTGCATCTAGCTGGTTGGTTTCAGCTGCCTGCCTGACGTGATGTGACAGCCGACTGCGTGCTGGGAGCACACCTGTGCTGTATGTCCAGCACAAAGTAGGTGAGGAGGCCGTTCGCACATCACATGCATATTTCTTTGCACTCAAGCCTACCAATTCAATTGCCTGCCACAGCTGTACAGCGCAGTGGTGCCCACTCATCGACACAACCACCAGCACCCAAAAATCGGTCGCAGTGTGGGGTCTCACACTGCAACAGGTTGCCAAACATCGCACAGAACAAACATGCCAGGGCACATGAGGTGCCCTTACACACCCACTATGCTGTCAGCCCGCCCACCAACCGCTCACCAACCTGTTGGAGAAGCAGGGAACTTGGTCTGCTTTTGCGTTCCTGTCTGTGCATGTAGTTGGGGGCCTTGGGGGCGTGGTGTCATCATCTCCAGGGTCGGTTGTCCAGCCGGCTGACGGAACATCCAAGCCGTACACAGCGCCCACTGCCACCACCTTGGAGGCACAGGCAGGCATCAGGATGGACTCCTTGTCCCCAGCATTGCCACTGGCCGCCACGCACGTAATCCCGGCGTCAGCAGCACTGTTGCAAGCCACTGATGCATCGGAGGAATCGCAGTCATCGTCTGCACAGATAGTGTCGGCAGAAGGAACGATACATTGATGAAGGCAGAAGGAAGGTGGACGTCAAGGCAGCTAACCAGTAACACCAACACAGGCTCAGCCAACACAACTCGGCTGCACCACACTCTATGGTTGTCTGCCAGGGATGCATTTGCTGCAAGCCGTTGCAAAGATACGCGGAAAGGCCATTTTGGTCGGGGCTGTGGCTTGTGCAGATCAAGAGCAATGCTGGAGCCTGTGCAAAGCACACAAATCTTGGAACCGCGGCACACATTGCACCTCAGTGGCACTTTGTGAGGGTACATGCTTTCCTACCCCTTCTGGTGCACCAAATTTGATGGCAGCTATCACAGGCCTCAAACAAGCACGGCATACTCCGTACAGCACAACATCTGGGTCTGACCAACTACTGGTTGGCCATGTCACTCACTGTCTTCTGGAGCCCCCAGGCTCATGTTGATGACAGTAATGTTGTACTTGGCCTTGTTGGCCACAGCCCAATCGATGGCCTGAACGATGGTGTAAAAGTAGGCACCCCCCTTTGAATTGAACACATCAAACCCCACAAACTTGATGCCAGGTGCTACGCCTGCAGTGGATCAGTGCGGCACAAGGCGGCAGCACGCAGCGGCAAGGCGACACAGGGTGAACTGGCAGCAGGGCACTCCATGGCTGTGCGCTCGCCCGGGTTTCCACACACATGGTACAACTACTGCACCAGTAGCAAAGCACTGCCAGGTAGTGGTGACCGTATGTCATGCATGCCAGTTGTGATAGCAGTTTGCAGCAGCATGTTGAGAACCTGCTAGCCCAAACAGGACACGCCATCCATGCTTATGTGCCGCGCTGCCCCAGCTTCACCTGAAACATATCAGCCTGGTGACTGCCAATGCCGTCGCCTCAAAAACTTATGCATGCAGCTCGGAATGCAGCAGGCCTGTCACTTACTTGCAATAATTCCTGCCACATTTGTGCCATGGGGGCCAGTCCCAGCGGAACCACCCTCTGGCTCGTCCAGGTAGCCATCGTCTGCCTCAAGGTCTTCAAGGTACAGCACCTTGCAGGTTGCAGCAGGCACACCAGGGGCCGTGCAGGAGCCAAACACGGCCCTCTTGTAGTCCAGGCCTGCACAAAAGCAACAGTGCAGGTGGGAGGTTGGCATGCCCAATGTATGTTTCATCAATGGTTACACATGAGTTACAACCTTCAAGTGCATGGGTGTGTCTGTCGGTCTGATAGGCCCTGCAGCGTCGTTCTTAGGCACCCACAAGCGGTTTGACAACTGCCAGCCTATGCGCGCTTGTGGCATGTGACATTGCTGATGTGTCTCTGTGGTGTGCTGCAGGATTAGATCCAAAGTGAGCCCTGCACACTGGCAGTCCTGCGTGCCCAGCTGGTCACCACAACCACACAAAAACCGTGCGCTGTCCTGCATGTGGAATCAGGCTTGCCAACGGCCCTACTTACGTACCTGTGTCAATGATAACTGCTGTGTTTCCACTGCCCCAGTACCCACTGGCAGTCACCACTGGCTGGCCTACAAGTTCGTAGGCCTTGGTGTTGGCAGTACGTGCCATCAAGTTTGGCTTGACAGACAAAACATCAGGGTGCGCACGTAACCGCTCCAACTCTGCTGCGCTGCTGATGCTGACAGCCACGATTGGTAGGTGTTTATAGTCACGCACAATCTGCAGGCTGCCTTGCGGCTGCTGCGGGAGTTCGGGCGCAACCAGGCTGCCGGCGGGGCTGACGACGGCTGCACCCAGCACACTGGCTTTGACAGCTGCATACACTTGCACCTGTGCTGCAATCACGGCCTGATCTGCAGGTATTATCGAGGCAGATGCTGTGGAGATGGCTCGTGCCTGGGCTTCAATCTGCTGTTGCGAGGTCCTGAACGACACCATCATCAGCGTAGGTTGGCCTTGCGTCACTGCTGCGGCTGCTTGAGCTGTGATAGCTTCGTTTACTACTGCTAGATCGGGCTGCTGATCTATTGCTGCACCTGCACCAAGATAGATGGCAGACCAGGCAACTCAGTGGCTGAGGGTGGCCAGCCTGTTGGTAATACGTTATGCCTGGGCTGCTGATGTCCCTGTACAGCAGAAACACTACGACAATGCAATGTTGTAGCCAGTGCAACTTACCCGCTGTAAGCGGCTCTATACTGGCGAGGGCACATGTTGTCCACAGCAGCAGCAGCTGCAGAAGTTGCGTGAACCGCATGCCGAGACGCCAGCCAGCTGGGCGGAGCGGCAATGCTACTGGTTCTTACTGTCGTAGCAGGTAAAGGGCCCACATATGGCACATGTGCGTTGTCTTTGCAGGCACCGGTGGTCCCGTCCGACTCGGCGATAGAATGTAGACGTCGTAGATCCAAAGTGCAGGATAGGCTGTAAAATGTCACTCTGAGTGCTGTGGGCTTGTGTGCATATCACTGCTCCCCAGCTTCCGCCGAGCTTCTGTCACGGATCGCCCTTGAGGTACTCCACATAGTAACAGTTACCTACTCAAAGCGTAGCAGGACGTCCCTTGCGTGTGATAGATATCAGCCTCGGGGCGAGTGCGTCCTTTGCTTGTTCACGACAGCTGCAGCAGTGCAGCTGCCTGCTCAGCAGTGACTGCTGCAGCTGATTCTTGCTCAAAGTCACTACTGTGCTCAGCTGCCGAGCTGTTCATGCTCACAGTACATTTGTTACCAGTGCTGCTACTACATGCAGTGGTTGCTGGCTGCCGGCAAAGAGGCACACCAGCTAGGTGCCTGCTGCTCAGCATTCTTGAACGGCCCTTGCGTAAGCTCCACCACCATGAGCAGCAGGTTCGTGGGCCACCAGCAGGGTTGGGCGGGGCAGGGACCCATGTTGCAGGCCTGTGAAGGGTCCAAATATCGAACCTGTGAGCTGGTGCAGACTGCTGTTTGTGCACCTGCTGATAAATAGCAATCAGTATCTTGCCACACTCACACAGTGGTGCATGCACTGTGTTAAACTGTGTTAGACATGGACTTCACACGAAGCCTCTCATGTAAACTCATACGACAATGGGACCAGTCTCTCAGGTGAGAGCTAAACAAGAGCACAGCAGGTCGGCCAGGACAAGTCTCTCTGCTGAGGGCTGAAGACAGCAGGCAAGCTTGCTCAGAATATGCCTTCCCCGCTCAGGCCATCATGTGCCTAGAAAGGCAAATATTCGGGCACAGTTGTGCACCTAGGAACAATCCAAACTGCTGTTGCCACGCCACAAGAGGCGTTTGCGCAGCAGCTTCTGTGTGCGTGAAGCATCGAGGAAACAGTGCACAGCAGGCAAAGCACCACCATACTCAATCTACCTCAAACAGAGCCAGCAGAACACACCATCAGGTGTTGATCACCACACACGCAACTTTAGGTTTGCAATTGAGTTTGCTACTGGCTGTGTGGCAGGCAAGCTCCCAATAAGGTAATGCACCACCCACACGGCACCTATCAAGCTGCTTACCCGTCAACCAACTGGCACAAATAACACCTGCCAGGGCATATGGAGCTTGCAGAGCCTGAGGCCCACTGGCCATACTTGACGCATGAGGGAGCAGAGGTGTGTGTACACCCCCAGAATAGGCATGGGATCAGGCAGCCCAACAACAACAGAAACCGCGGATAGGGGTGGGCAGTCTTGCACAGCTGGCCACGCGAGGGAGCGGCAATACAAATGCGGCGATACAAACGCATAAACTGGCTCAGGGGTTGGCACGCACTCAAGCTCAAGTGCCTGGCACATGTACACCTCACTTGAAATGACAATCAACAACGCCGGCTGGAATCCAGACAGCCATACCACACTGTGCAAGAGGGCACAATGCATCTGCTTATACGCAAACAAGCACTAGTGCACACTATCTGTGGTGCACGAATATGAGTACAAGCCTTGAGGGCGCCACACAGGATGGTCAACCTTGCCAGCTACCGACTGGCCGTGCCCCTCCACATGCTCCCAAAGGCAACGTTACCAGCTGCGTCAAGTGCACACACCCTGAACGTATACCGCTGTCCCGGTGTCAGGCCATTGACCGACATGCTGAGGGTGCTGCCTGAGACCGCAGGCTGCTGGTTGAGTGGCGTGCCTGAGATGCAACGAGGGGCAGGGGGCCTAGTGCCCTCATTGTACACCACCCTGTAGCTCGAAACCCCTGACTGGGAGTCCCGTGCTGCCGGCCACTGCAGCGCTACCCCCCCTGTGAGGGTAGTCGCCTGGAGGCGGCCCATGAGTGGTGGCCGAATGTCTCCGGAGTTTGCGGTGACAGGCTGACTGACCAACACACCTCCGCCATTGGAGCCGTCCTGCGGAGTTACAGACACACCGCTGCTGCGAGCTGTGTTAGCCACTGGGTCAATCTGCAGGGTGACTGTGCCTGGCCCTGTGCCACTTGTTGGACCGAGGAAGCGCATCCACAAGGCAGTGGGAGGCTGCACCGTCCATTGGCAATCCGCTGTGGGTGGTGTGACTGTGAGGGTGTAGGTGCCGCCGGCTGCTCCCGCCTTGACCGATGAGGGGGTCACCTTTGGGGTACAGGTGATGCTCATGGCTGCTCGGAGGTTTAGGCGGGGCCTTGTGAGGCCGTTGCGGGCGTCCTTCACCTGTGGGGGAAGACAGGGGTGGCACAAGCAGCAGGAGGAGGTCAGCAGTTGCGCAGCAGCTGAGGGCACAACACTGCAAACCTTGCTGCAGGGCTTGCAGCTTCCTCTCTGCTGATCGTTGTCTAAGCCGACTGATAGTTCCTGTTGTGGGCTCGACAATTGGTGTCTGCTGGGTGCAATTGGTGGCACAGAGGGGTTGCATAGTGTGCATGACAGGGTTGTACTGCTCTGCTATGATGATGCACCAGCTGCAAAGGATGTGGGCTACTTACCGGAACACCTGTGGTTGTCAGAACCGACACAATCTGCTCGTTGGTGTAGGTAGGGAACCTGCTGCGCAGCAGTGCCAGTGCTGCAGCCACAAAGGGTGTTGCCTGGCTGGTGCCCGACATGGTCAGGCCTGCTGCTGTGATGGACACCCCTGGGGCCAACATGGTCAGGGTCTGCGCACTGCATGATGCAGTCAAAGCAGCAACACAAACGGGAGTTGTGAGCAAGTCAACATGGTCTAGCTTGCAGGGAACCTAGGTGGCAGCAGCACAGCAGCTGCAAACCCACATGCTTGACTGATGTCGCCCATGGTACCACCTTGGTACTGTGCTGTCATGGTGGCACTCAACACATGCGGCTGGCATGAGATGCATCCATATGGTGGACAGCTAGCTGGGTAGGCTCATACTTGCTTGCGACCCTGGCCTTGCTTTGAAGATATGCTCACCTGTTGGAGAAGCAAGCGACTGAATCTGGCTGAGTAGTAGTGTCTCTGCATACAGAGTAGGCCATCGGCTCTGCAACAACTGCATGCACTGCCCCCACAGACACGGCCTTGGACGCACAGGCAGGGATGATCAGGGAGTCCTCGGAAGCCTCATTGCCTGCAGCTGCAGCTGAGATAATGCCCTGGGTGTAGGCTGTTGCAATGGCCACTGCCAGAGGGTGGTCATCACAAGCACCTGCAGAAACAAACAGCAACAGCAGGAAGGCCTGGTCATCGGCACAGGTCCTTGCCATGCAACCAAGCCTGGAGGTAAGCTGTAGCAGCCAGCACACTACGTGCAATGGAGCAGGCATGTTGGGCCACCCTGCGGTCAACTTTAGATGGAGGGATCATCATGATGCTTAGACAAGAAGGATGACACAGGCAGCATGCAGACTATCCAGCACAGCTGAGTTGTAGGTGCTGTGTGGTACAGCCTTACCTTTGACCTCTCCTCCGCCCAGGCTGAGGTTGATTGCGGTGATGTTGTACACATCCCTGCTGGCCACTGCCCAGTTGACAGCGCTCAGCAGGTCTGACCACGTGGCGGTGCCGTCTGTCTGAAAGACATCCAGGCTGATGATCTTCACACCAGGGGCAACACCTGCATGCCACAGCAACAGCCACAATCACAGGGCTGGCAGCTTCAACAAAGGGCTGTAGGCTTGGAAAAATTGCAAAGAGCGCACGCCGCAATGTCAGCTGGCAGGTCGCATGCTGCCCCTGAAGCAGGCGCAGGTGCCCCTCAAGTGCCGACGCAGCAGCCATTGCTGCCACCTGCAAGGCAGAGGGGACCTTTCTGACCCTCTGATAGTGGCACTCCCATGCAGAGCGCTGTTAACAACGATGTCGCCGCCGGACATCGCTCACCAAATCCAGCGCCTTGCACAAAGCTAATGCGCCTTGCCTCACTAACTGTTGGCACTCACCCACAATGATACCCGCAACGTTGGTACCGTGCGGTTCTTTGGGATCGTCCAGTTGCTTGTCATCTGGTGCAAAGTCCTTCACGTACGACACCTTGCAGGTGGCCGCAGGCACACCAGGGGCAGTGCAGGGACCAAAGGCTGGCCGCGTGTAATCCAGACCTGCAATCACAGCAGCAGATGTCATTGAGTGTTGAATATCACTGTGTCACATGTACAACAGGCTGTCATAGCTGGTGCCACCCCAGAAAAAAAACCCTAAACCAGCCAGTGGCACTACTGCAGGTGTGGTACTGGGGGGGAGGTTGTTACAAGTAGATACTTTCACCGCAAAGCGGTACTCTCTACACTTGATCGATCATGCCAGCTGCACAAGCACGGTATCTATTGAGATACATTGAACTATACCTAGCTAGCTTGGCTGTGCACGCCAGCACATTTTCTGTCCAACCAATAAGTATCGGAGCATACCCAACCACTCAAGAACACCACATGGGGAGACTGCACTCTTCATCACACCCAGCCAACAACCCCAACACCCCCCTCCCACCACCCACCTGTGTCAATGGTCACCACAGTACCAGACCCAGCAAAGCCGCGCTCCAGCACAGCAGGCTGGCCGATCATCTCCAAGCCATTCATGGCCATGGTCCTCACAACACCATCGGCTTGAACAGAGGCCACATACGGGTTGGACCTGAGCTGCAACAGCTCCTCTGCGCTGGCAATGCTGACAAAAGTAATGGGCAAGTGGCTGTAATCGTCCAGCACTTGCAGCGTCTGAGTGCGAGGACCAGCCTCTTCAGTCACACTGGCTGCCGTCGCTGTGGGGACGGCGACAGCAGGGGCGGTGACAGAGCTCAGCACGCTGCTCTTGATGGCTGCATACGCCTGCTGAGCGCCTACGCTTCTTGCCTGGACAGTTGGGGCGTCCAGGCCGGCTGCTGTTGAGACAGCCTGTGTCTGTTGGTCAAGCTGGCTGTCAGGGATTCTGAAGCTCACAAGCCACTTTGCCGGCTTGCCAACTGCCACAGCAGCCTCTGCGGCCGTTGCTATGGCTACATTCTCTGCTGTTACGTCCAAAGGGGCTTGCACCACAATGTCGGCAGCAGATTGAGCACGTACGCCTGCAGGTGCGCTTGCTGCAGAGCCAGACACGAAGGGTTGGGGGTGGGTGGGAGAGGGGGGGGTGAGGGATGTGAAGAGGGTGCTGGAGGTTGTGAAGCAGCATTAGCAAGGCTGGCGGATGGGGTCGGCTGCTGCTGGTGGACTGGGTCGGCCTTTCCCAGGCCCATTAGCATGCAGTCTTGAAGGTGAACAGCATGGACAACCAGTCAGAGCGAAACACAATCAAGACAAGGGTAATATTTGCCAAGGGCGAATCACAGCAGACTGAAGATCAATGACTTACTGTCTGTAGATGGTGTTATACTGGCCCAGGCGCATGCTGGCAGGCAGAGCAGCAGAACGACGAGGCATGGCGCCTTGGTACGGTGGCCAAGCTTGAGGACTAGTTGCGCCATGGATGCACCTGCAGGCTGAGCCCCGGTCCCTGTGCTGCTGATGACCAACAGCACCCAACTCCTCGTCAACACCCGGCGAAACGCGGCAAGGGGGCAGGGGCCGCTCACAATTTGTCTGACAAAGAACAAAACAAACGAGCCGTACTTCGCGCGATCTGGCAGGGTCACCCGAGGTTCCCTTCCAGCACAGTTCCTGATGTGTTGCCGACTATCGTTGCCTACGAGTTTGGACGAATCACGACGATGTCAAGACTGAAAGAGCAGCTACTGTGGCCATTAAAAGACCAAACAAGTCCGAAAGGCTGGCTGAAGGCACACTCACATTTATCACACATGCTGTCACGAAGAAGCTGCCGAAGGGAGCGGCAGACCGCACCGGGGGACCGATAGTACTTCCGCAGATGAAACCTGAACGTGGTCGGAAACATGATTAGGCGCCTTCCTTTGCACGTGCGACCACACTGTTCATGCCCACGGTCGCACACTTTCACACCCAGGGTCTGAAGAGCATGCATAGTCACAGCCACCCCACATGATTGCGCTATTGTGAAGTCCATGCACATCAGCACGCACAATCAGATCAGCACAGCCAGGCTTTCATGGACGCCTCTGCCTGTTTGGTGGACAGGTGGTCCACCGGTCCACAGGTACCATGAATTTTGAATGAACTATGAATCGCTGGCAGGCTTCGTATGCAATACCTGCTCTTTGGTTTGTGTGCAACCAAACCGGCTGCCACCATATACCACACTACGTGATAGCCTGATATGCAACAATTGCGTGACAGAACATCACCTAGGACTGCAGGCGTTCTCCACTAGTGAGTCTTGTCCTGCAGGTGCACCATGTGGTGCCTCTGCCTGTTTATCTCATAAATCAGGCCTCACCCGGCCAGAGTTGCATATGCACTGCATAAATAAATAGCTGTCCAACTGCTTCCTGCAGGAGCTGACACGTGCTACCTCGATATCGGGATTGCAATCATCAGGTGCCAGTCACTGCAAACCAACAGCATTTTACCCGCGATAAAGCAGCCTTGCCATGGACAAGGTGCCCTTGCCTGCCAACCACTGGTGTATGAAGGCTGCAAGTCAGGCGCAGCGTTGGTGAATCGTTGGTGGGGCCTGCAAAAGGGATCCCAAATGGAGGACTACCATAGGATGTATGGGTGACATGTCGTGAACTCCCCACCTCCTTACGGAGACGTGGGTGATGGGTAGGAAGGATTGATGCGAGGCCAACAGCCACACAACCCGCACACCTGCACATGTGTCTGCACAGCCCTTGAAGCCCTTAGCCCTTGTTACAGCCCTGTGGGTTTGTGCTTGACGGGGTGTGGATAGTGCTGCACACCATGATTTCAGGGCTTGGTCTGTGCATAACGTTCTTTGTGTGGGGTATAACACCTTCTGAGTCTCCTGACAGTGTGCCTGGCCATATCTGCCTACAAGGCAGCAGTAGCACACTGGCACAGCAAAGCTAAAGCGCCAGCCAAGGCACAGACACACTGCTCCTGCCAGCATCGGCCCAGCACTTTTTGCTACACACACTGAACACATCAGATGTACGACATGACCAGCAAGTGCACAAGGCAGCACAAGCCAGCAGGAAAACAGATCAAGCTTCATTCCTTGCAGCCAGCATGCCGCCCTTGCTGGACGTTGGGGAGATGCCAACGTTCTGTCATTGTCATCATGCATCGAGAGGTTCAGCGTTGTTTGCAAGCCGGTTGCACCGATTCTATGCGATTGCTAAGCCCTACCCTAGGGCACAGTGTTTTTGCTGGCACGCGTGCATATCGGCCGTGACAGCCTTGTGTTCGCCCTCTTTTAGCTTCACCCGCGGCTTAGAAGGGCGTTGACAAGATGCCTACCAGTGAGCGCCTCCACTTTTGCTGTGCCGTTTTGGCTTCATGCGACTGAAGCAGCGTAACTCACAGTAGCACAATGCTTTCAACGTTGGTAACAGTGCACCTTGCAGCCTGCAACCGCCTGCAGCATCCCTTTCAGTCCGGTGTGCTGCTGCTGATGGATGGATCTGCTGCCCCACCTTGACAGGGCTGCACCGCAACCGCAAGAAGCGTGGCCACGTCAGTGCTGGCCACGGTCGTATTGGCAAGCACCGCAAGCATCCTGGAGGTCGCGGAAATGCTGGTGGCCAGCACCACCACCGCATCATGTTCGACAAGTACCATCCTGGTTTCTTCGGAAAGGTGGGCTGCTTGCTGCCTGCCAGAGCTTGCTGCTTGCCTCGTGTCTTTGGCATGATGTTGACCCTTGCTGGCAATATGCATCAGTCTGCAGCCATCCAATCCGCAACACACACAACCCTTTGTCGTTCGGCGCAATGGTTCAGCCGTTGAGGTGGCTTGGGTCCTGCTGCACTGCAGGTTGGTATGAGGCACTTCCACAAGCAGAAGAACCACTACCACTGCCCCATTGTCAACCTGGACAAGCTGTGGGCCCTGGTTGGCGAGGAGGTGAGACTTGAGCAGCATGCTGGCGTGGGAGGGGTTGGGCGGGAAGCAGAAGCTTGTGCTGCAGTCCTGGCAGCCGCATGGACACCTACAGCGGCAACAGCAACAGCAGAGCAGGAGCAGCAGCGGCACCACCAGCACCAGCATGCCCGCTGGACACAGTGTCTCAGCGCACAGGAGCTGGCCAACAGCAGCAGCCGCAGCTGCCACAGCAGCAGCACCAGCGGCAGCAGCAGGCATCCTTTTGATGGAGGCCCTGCCATATGGAAAGCAGTGGCTGTTTTTGTGGTGTGACAGCTGTGCCGTGAACGTTCTGCAGCTGCGGCTGGCAGCAGCAGGAGACTGTATGCAGCAGTGCATGACAAGGCAGCCAACACAGCCTTTCCAGAGGGGTTGCGGCAGCACTACAGCTGATCAGCTGCTGCTTGCCCCTACGGCCAGTGCAAGGGGTGGGGGGGCTGTAGAGGCGAGCTAGTGTGTGCTAGGGTGCATTTATTGGGATCAGAATGTCATCTATCAGCGGCGACATTACGCAGCTCGCACGGTCACTGCACAGAGGGGGCCTGGCGCTGCTGCAGCAATCCTTTCATCAGCGTAGCTTGAAATGGGGTAATGCGGCAGTTGGTGCTTGTCATGCCATGAGTGCTGCAATCCCAACTGCATTCAAGCTTGGTTCGGGGTGAACTTTCGGGGTGAACTTCCACCAAATGCGCTGGCGAGTTTTGGGTGGCTTCCCTGGCTGCCTGGGGCGTGCAGTGGGGATCCACATGCAGTGACATGAGGTGTGGGTGCCCATATGACATGACAGTTGTTGTCAGGAGAGCTGGGACGTCACTGGATGGGGTGTCAACGCGGCTCTACAGCAAGAGGGGGGGGCGGGCTGACCCGCAACACCGGCCTGTTGGTGACGCAGCATCTGCAGCCAAAGCAGCACTGGCAGCAGCAGGTGTTGGAAGTAGCAGACACAAGCACAGCACAGGCCCAGGATGCAACACTGCTGTAAAAGTCGCCATCTTATCATGTCAGGCAAGCTGACACCCATGTACTGTCTCTGCTGCCTGCCCCCCTTTTCCATCTGTCCCCCCCTCCTGCCAGGCTCGCGTGTCTGCTGCCAAGGACAAGGCTCAGGCCCCCGTCATTGACGTGACCAAGTACGGCATGTCCAAGGTGCTGGGCAAGGGCCAGCTGCCCGAGCAGCCTGTGGTTGTGAAGGCAAAGTTCTTCAGCAAGCTGGCTGAGAAGAAGATCAAGGAGGTCGGCGGCGCCTGCATCCTCACTGCATAAGGAGCTAATATCCTTGAGCAGGCTGCCCATTCAGGCAGCAGCAGGCAGCAGCAGCAGCGGCAGCAGTGACGGCTGCAGGCAGGCAGTTGCGGCGCCAGCAGCCGCAGGCCAATCTGCAGCCGGGTTTGGATGGGTGGTGCGGTGGGGCTGCAGCGATGTGCTGCAAGGGAGACACCAACAGCAGGCACGTGACGCCTGCAGCGCACGTCGGCAGCAGCTTGCCCCTTTGTAATATGCCCACTCGGAGGAACTGGGATGGTGCAACCAAGTTGTCGGTGGACAGGGGTGGCAGCTGCGCATGCTGAAACGTGGCAGTCAGAATGGATTGGGGCTTGTAGCATTGCCTGGGTGTGGGGATTGACATATTGAATACATGCGAGGGGTGCAGGCAGTCCTAGCAGGGGTACAGCGACAGCCCCACAAGAACAGTCGCAACAGTTACTAAAAGCCAAGCGACAGCCCCACAAGAACAGTCACAACAGTTACTAAAAGCCAAGCGTCGGTGCATGAACTGTAGCGTGCGACAGCCCACAGAGTTGTCGCCCAACATGTATGCACATCACCCTGCCACATTTATGCCCACCGCGCTGGAGGGCGGCCCTGTTGACTGTTCAAGCCTCCGCAGCATTTCGACTTGCACCTCCTGCCTATCAGTGTCTGGGCCTGGTGGATCCCTTGCAATTTGATGCCACTCCAGACCAGGGTGGCCCATGTATTGGCAATGTACCTCACAGTGAGCTACAAATTTGCTCTGTAACGTGTGCAGACAGGCTCCACAATCATTTCTACACTAATGAGTAGGTACGGTAAGCATGACGGCCACCCTCCCGGGGGGGGGGGGGCGGCTTGGACAGACAGGGTGTGCAGACACGTTGTGGGCATAAAATGAACACGGAGTCAATCAGATGTGTGGTGGTAGGGTTCCTTGACAAACCGCCACGATGTGATGGCGTTGTCAGGGTGTTGACAACGTTGACAACCAAACCCCAACCGCCATGCAGCTGTCATGAACTTGGGTGGCGCTAAAGTGTGTTAAGGTGTGTTGAGTGTTGGCTTGATCTTGGGTCCCTGCCCTGCCTCTTGCTGGCGTTGCGTCACAATCAAACCACACACTACACCTGGCCGCAGCAGGGACGATACTGAGACAGGGACTCTTTCAGCACCTTCAGAAGGCTATGTTGAAAGCTTCAAATAAGAGAACCCCTGCTTAGCTGCTAGTAGCAGCCCAACCCTTTCGTTGGTGGTCACCACGCCTCACGTTCTTCGTTTGGGTGCGACCTAGGCCCGCCAGAGGCCTCCACAACTGGTACTCACCGATCAGGGCTGTGCGTCCAAGCTGCTGGCAGTGAGCTTTGCAGGCGTCCCTCCTACAAGCGGCAACAGCAGCAGCAGCAGAGGACAGACAATCATGTCTCGACTGCAGCGGTACCTCAACGTGCTCAAAGCACCCCTACGCTCTTACAATGAGGTTGCTCAGAAGTACCCATTTGAGACGGGTGTGGTCACCACAGTTGTGAAGACCAGTGCAGCAGACACGTTCGCACAGAAGGTGGGGGCGGCAGCGCATTGCCTGGCAGCGCGTAGGCCACCGCTGGCACGTCTGGGAAATGGCACACCCACTCTCTGATGGTTGTTCTGATGGCTGTGCCACAATCATACGCACAGTGTGCTGATTACTCATTGCTGGTTGTTCTGACAGGTGATGGAGGGCCGCGACGAAATGGACTGGAAGAGGCATGGTGTCTTTGTCACATTCGGCTTCTTTTACTTGGTAAGGGCCTGCACTCCAGCAGCTGCTTTGCTGACAAGCTCAACCAAGCTTGCCTGCCTCGCCTCCTGCCAAGCCTCCAAGTGGTGCTTGAGCTCTGCAAAACTGCTGGGTGGGCTGTTCGAGCTGATGTGAGCTGAAGCTGTGTGGCTATCTGCACTGCAGGGTGGCTTCCAGTACTACTTGTACAACCACTTGTTTGTGAGGTGGTGCGCTGGCATGACCAACGCATTGGGTCACAGGGGGTCAGCACCCATCAAGACCTTCATTGACCAAGCCATCCAGTGAGTTTGGAGGCCCAGCTGGCAGCAGGATGCAGCTGCCGAGTGCTTGTGTTAGCTGCCTAGCGCTGGCACCAACCTGATTTGGCGTGTGATCTTTGGGTGCTGTGTGTCGCCAAGACAGGCATCGCAAACACACAGTGTACAGCATTAAAAATTTTGGATGTGGTATGCGCGACCCAATGCATGGTAGCACCCTCAGGATGTGTGTTGATGCTCTCTTGCATGTCCTGTGCCCCGCAGCCATCCCTTCTTCTACTTCCCTGTCTTCTACGGCATGAAGGGCTTTGTTGAGGGCCGCTCCCCACAGGACATCTACGCCAAGTACCGTGCTGAGCTGTGGGACAACTGCAAGGCCCTGTGGACCATCTGGGTCCCAGCTCAGCTGGTCAACTTCGCCATGGTGCCACGCCACCTGCGCATCCCCTTCGGTGAGAACACTACTCATGCACATTGTAATTCTGTGTCAACATCATACAGCAAGGACAGTACACTTGACTGCTTGAGCTTGCAGCTATCGCTTGTTGTGCAGCTGCTGGAAAGCCGAGGTGGCGTTGAGCAAGGTGTCATTGATGCTGGTGCGTTTGGATAGTCCAGTGCCAAGCAACACAGCATTGGAAAGGTGCGACTGAAACGGCGGGAACCAGGTTCATCACCCAGCTGTGAGGTTACAGCATGCGCTGTGCTGACTATGTGTGTTGTCCTGCATGCTGCTGCAGTTGCTGGTGTGTCGTTCGCCTGGACGGTGGTGATCAGTTGCATGCGTGGGGCGCTGGACAGCATGCAGCATGCCCCCACCACAGCGCAGCTGGAGGAGGCAGTGGCGCATGTTGCAGCAGCAGCAGCCCAGCACAGCACGGCACTGGCGGAGCCCCTGCCTACAGTCACTGCTGCTTCTCCTGCAGAGACATCTGGGCGAATGGCAGCAGCAGCGGCAGCAGGACCTTCGTCAGCAGCAGCAGCTGGGGCAGCCATGCATGGGCCTGTGCTGGCATCCTCTGCAGGGGCGGGGATGTCAGTGGGCCCTGCACAGGCCGCCAGGGCTGGCTTCAAGGCCCTCGTACCACGCCCACATGTCCCTGCTGAGGCTGCTGGTTGAGAGTGCTGCCCTTGATGGCAGGTGTTAGTTCACTGCTTGCAGCAGCATTCGTCGTGGTTATCTGGGATTCTCTGTCTCCGGCATTGGGCTACTCTGTCTCTGGCAATCAAAGTTGCCTCCGGGCAGCAACACCGCAACTGCATGTGTCTGTAGGTGTGCACTGGTTCCGGGTTCACTTGTGCGAGGGCCCACGACAGAGCAGCTTGCAGTCAGCTGTTGTTTGGGCGCCTGGCCGTGCTGCCCACTGTGCCTCGAGGCTGGTTTTGGGCAGGACGCTGATACAGGCAAAGCAGTACAGAGTTGTTTGTTGGTGCATGCACAGTGTGCATGGGCAGGGCGCAGAGGCATTAGCCTAGGTGGTGTGTTGCTGTGGCAGGGTGTGTCCGCGACAGGGTATGGCGGCTGCAGCTGTTTCTGCAGCAGCAGAGAGTGGGGTTGATGAGTGTGTGTGACCCTGTGATCATGCTTCTGTCTGCAGTACAGAGTGTCGTCGATATATGACAAGTCCCCTCTGTTCTGCTGAATGGCAGCCTGTTGCCAGCATCCCTCGGCCGGTGCCATCAGCTGTGCTAGCAGTGGCGCTGTGTGTGCTGCTGACGTGCAGGGCTTTCACCCCCTTGCCGGCTTCCCTGTCAGTGCATGGCATGTGGGCACGTGCAGACTACTCACTGTTGTGTGCACGACAGCATCCCTGTGTGGCTGAGTGTCACTGTTGTGAGGGAGTTTCTGTTTGTCCCTTGTCCACCTTGCAAGCAAGTGTGGCCACTTCACAAAGCAGCCGGTGTCGCTGTCGCAGGTACCTGTGCAGGGCCTTTCCCATGCATTTACCTCTTTGTGTGGACCAGATGGCACATGTCTCCTGAGTCATTGTGAGGGTGCCTGTCTTACGGCATCTCTTGGGGATGCATGGTGCACCAGCTGTTATCAACAACAGCTGCAGCACAGCAACCCAGCAAGTATATTGCTGTGCCCTGCAGGTTGGGCACAGTAAGCATGTGTGTGCAGTGGATTGGAGCGGCCGTGTGTGTCTGCGCTTGTTTGATTGTTTGTTGTCCTGCTTGACAAGCTGAGCCGATATCTTGAGTGCCGTACTGTGCTGCCCTGCTCATCATGCAGTGCAGCTGCACAATAATGTGTGCTGGGGGAGGGTTACCTGTGGACACTGCAGCCTGCTGTGGGTGGCAGGCTGTCGGGAGGCAAGCTTGCTGTGTGGTTTCTATGGGGAGGGACCGTGTGGTGGGAAGGGATTGCAGTGCAGTGCAGGGGGGGAGAGAGACAGGCGCGGCACTGCTTGTACAACAGTACAAAACCATTGATGCATGATGCACATGAGGATTTGAGTAGAGGACCGTCACAGGCAAGTGTAGTCGTGTGTGCCTGTGCGCACAGCAGTGTTCCTTTGGTGTTTCTGTGCGTGGGAGACACACCAGGGCACCTGGGCACATCACCAGCAGGCTCGTGGTGCATATACTCTGCTGGCAGTGCTGGCGCACTGCGCGTGACAGCTGTGGGCAGATGCATGTGGAAGATATACACGATCAGCTGATCGGCGAGCATCTGGAGACACATTTTCAACCACAGGGTGTATGCAGGGCATACGTGGATGTATGCAGAGCATACATGGACCCCTGTGAGTCAGGTGGACCCTTGGCATCAGTGGAGGGTGGCATCAGTGGAGTTTAGAGAGAGAGGTGTGGGGTTTTGCATGGGCAGCATTCGGCCCCCTGTCGGCGGTGGCTTTGGTGAGAAAGTTGTGTGTGAAGTGGTGTTTGATGTAACTGCCATGGCAGCTGATATGGTGGTGCACATTCTGACAAGACAGAGGAGAACTGCAGTGCTCGAAGAAGACTCAGCTTGGAGGTGCACAATATGACAGACAGAACAGAGGAGCCAAATGTTTGAGGAACACTCATTTTGGGCTGGTTGCGCTCTCAGGGCTGGGTGGCGCTAGCATTGTGTGGTTAGTGCAACAGGCAGGGGTGCTTGAGCTGTGGGCCAACAAGCACACCCACCCACTATGTGACAAACCCAGCAAGCATGTGCAGGTGTAAATTGCAAGCTGACGAGAGGCTACTGCATTGAATGCACTTGCTGCGCCACACTCAAGCATTGACAAGAAAGGTATGGGTAACAGGGCGCCTGTGGACAACCTGGACAGTGATAAATGACTGGTATGACGTCTGACTTTGTTGCTCCAGTGTCAGGGGAATGGTGGCCGGGCTGCTTTACTTGTTTGTTTGTGGCTGCAACGACCCAGCATCTCCTTCCCAGCACCCACCAACACGGCTGCAGTACTGCACAACACCAGGCATCAATACCCTTGCACCTCCTGGTATGGTACGTCCCACAATGCTACCGATTATTGTTGCCGCTGCCCCCGCTGGGGGACCCTTCAACACGAATTCGTGAGCAGGCTCAACCCTCCTGCTTCATTTCACAGCACTGGCCCAGTGTGCACCTCAACCTCTGCTGTGCAAATCAAACTGCTGGGACACCACCAGCCTCACTCCCACCCACAACCCCCTCAGCAAAACTTCGGCCTATAAGGCCAGCTGGTACTACCAGCTATCTCACAGTCCCTTGAGGTTTGCTGCCAGTCCTGTGCTGCTGGCCCAGTCCTGCACGGCTGACACCACCGCCACAAAGCTCTGCTTGGAGCCCCGCACGTCACCCTTCTTGGTGGCATCCTGCAGGGAGTTGATGCCGTTGAAGATGGCTGCTGCACGCTCCTGCTCCGTGTCGTTGGCATCAAGCACCTGCGTGTCAGGGGGGTGGTGAGTGGGTGTCCACACAGCAATGCGGCAGGAGTTGCATGAGGATACGGTACGTACAGGGTGTGTGTGAGTCGCAGGACTCAGGCTTTATCAACCCAGGGCACTACCAGCATGAGGCTGCAAGCTGACGCTTACTTGCATAAGCACCAGTTGGCAAGCGACTGTGAGCAGGCAGTGTTGAAGCTGTGCTGGCCCTGACGTTGACGCATCCGCACCCCCACCCACAGACCTCCTGGCAAGAGAGAACAGCAACATGCACAGCTGGGGAACGGCTGGGGTACCTCCCATTTTAGCAGCTGTTTTTAACAGCTGTGTTCAAGTGCTGCGCAGCCGCGTCTGCGTACCTGTGTTGCCCGCTTGAACTCGTCCACCCAGCCGCTGCTGAGTGTTGCTGAGGCGCCCTTCAGGTCACCAGACTCCAGCTGGGAACCTGCAGGGCGAACAACAATTGCGTAGCAGAAGCAGTGGGGCATTGAACTCAAGGCTGCTGACATTGCAGCTGAAGATACATATATACAGCCTGCTAGGTGTGCTGCCAGGGCATTGAAAGGGTACACAGCTGGGCTTGGGGTGAAGATTGTGACGTGTTTTTTGCACGCAGCTCCAACTGAGTACCAGCCCTAGCACAGTCAATGTCTGGTCAACATATGAGAAGCAAGACTAACCAGCCCCACCTGACTTTGCCAGCTGCACCACAGCCTTCTGGACAGGGATCAGCTCGCTGTCCAGCAGCTTGTCCTTCAGACCCTCCTCGGCCAGGAACTGACTGCAAGGACAGTCACAAGGGCAGCAAGACGGCATCAACAACGTGTCCTACACTTTCTTCCAACAGGACATCCGTCCCTTGTTTGTGGATTGCCTGCACAGCCCTGGATCTACCAGTGATCGCAGCTGACACTGACACCAGGAGTGGTGCACAACCCCCACTGGCCAAAAGCCAGGTGGACCCACCGTGTGGTCTCCTTCTGTGCTGCCAGACGCTTCTGACGGTTGGCCTTGGCGCGCTCCAACATCTCCTCATCCTCCTCATCGGGAATGAGGGCCCAAGCAGTGTTTGGCAGCAGTGTCAGGCCTGTGGTCAGCAGTGACAGGCCCAGTGCCTGCCTGCGAGATGACGTGCTCTCAGCCTTGACCACATGGCATTGCACGTTGCGTGTCTGCTTTGTGCTGCTGAAAGCACGCGTGCGGGCGAGCTGCATTGTGATTGATGTCTGGAGACAGCAAGACGAGGAGCAGGAAGGCAGCCGCGCGAGTCAGACAATCTCGAAATCTGTGCTTGACTGTAAAGCGTTCCGACGCAACAACTGTGCGTTCCTACTGTGCTGTGCCCGAAGGGGCCGAGGTCCAGATCGGTCAGGTAGAACCTGTGACAGCTGGCGCGCAGTTGCAAACACAGACCAACAAATTCAATGTTGCTTTATCAGCCAGGTTGGTCACTTTGCCTTTCAAGCTGCTGCCTCCAAGGTGCTTGAGTCAGGTGTGTTCTGTCCAAGGATCTGCGCTGGAGTCAGACAGATGCCAGCCTATCAGACCTTGGTACATGTTGCAACAGACACTGCACATGACTCAGGCCATCCTTAGATGTTTGGTGCGGTGTGTTGTGGTGTGCTGTGGTGCCCTACCAGTGAGGTGTCAAGCAAACAAGCAGGATGACCATCCACATGCTACAATGGACAAGCTGGATCATGACGAATCACCGTGACTGCAACACCAATGTGCGGGGCAGCCAACAGCCAACCATCCAACGAATGCAGGCACCCCTGCTTGTAGCAGCATGTTGCAGCTGCTGCGCCAATGTCCAACAAAACAACCCAACTCAAAAATTCCAGACTACCGTATGCCTCGGCCGTCAACATGCAACAGCAGCACAGAACAGCCACACAGCCCCAAACCCACCCAGCCTGTAGGATGTTCACACATCGAAGTCCCATGCAATGTCCACGAGCGAGCCATCAGCTGCCACTCGGTTTTTGTCTGACACCCGTATACTGAGCCCGTCTATGTGACTAGCCAGCAGGGTGTCCCTGTTGATCAGCAGCCGCCTGCAGGCATTCCTGAAGTCCCGCATGCTGACTAGGTCATCCTTTAGCAGCCGCCGTAGACCTAGCCGGTTGCGCACCGAAGTTGTCAGCTCAGACAGCTCCGCCGATTCGGCTGCCTTCTGCCTCAAGATGCCTAGGGCGATGTGGGCATTGGCCTGCGCAATACACCAGCGGCCACACAGTAGCGCAAGCAGCAGCAGTGTCGGAAGTGGTTGGACGTCCAGTCACATGGACGCGCTTGTGTGGCATACCGTATGCCAAAATAAATCAAACTTTACAGGAGGTCGTGTGCCAAGGAAATCTACAGTGTGGTGAGGGGGATCTTGGACACGGATTGGTGGCAGAATGGGTTCTGGGAACCAGTCAGAATGGGTACAAAAGGTTGACTGCAGGACACAGTCCAGCACCAGCGTATTCATTCAACCGGCCCAAGCAGCAACAAAGACCCCCTACACCCCCTACAAACGCTGACTGAGCATGAGTCTCGATGAACCAGCAGGCTGTCTGCCTGGTGTAAGACCAGCTGTCCCTGCTGCTGGTCTGGGTCCCGTCTCAGCCCAATGCCTGTGGCTAACGGTATCAGTGGCACTGTGGTGGCACCGGTGGCACCGCCCGACCTTTGTTGTGTCTCACCCACCTGTATGCTGCTGTACACCTGTTGTGCTGAGGCCTGCATAGGCACCTGTATGTAGCCCACCGTCTCATGCACCACTGCTTGCTGCTGCTGCTCTCGCAGCTGGTAGGTAGGTGCAACATAGACTGGTATGGATGATGCTTCCAACCGCACATCATCGCTGCTGCTGCTGCTGCTGCTGTTGGAGGCTGCAAGCTTGACTGGCCCATGGTCTGCTGCATGTGCTGCCATGCGCTCAAGGAAAGACCTGTGGGCAGCAGGCAAGGTCACCACAAAGGCAGCAACACATAGCTTTGCAACCCTACGTGCAAACGCCAGCAGTGTGTACCCACTTGCAGTCTGCTTTGCAAGCAAGATCATGGCTCTGGCTGTCAACACCCTGTCAAGGTGATGGTGACGCAATATGCTGGTTGCCCGCGAGCCCAAGCATGACCTGCCTGCCTGCACCACAGGACTCCCCTGGCAATCAACCTGCTCCACATCAAACAACCCCTCAAGTGCTCTCTGTCCTCCACCGTCCCTACTAGGGACACACCCGCCCCACCTGTACTCGTGTGTCATGAGGTATGGTGCTGCAGTGAACAGCATGCGCACCCCCACAGCAGCAGCCACCCTGCCCTCCAAGCCCCTCAGCGCAGCAGCGGCAGCCTTTTTCTCTCGCGCCCACTCAGGGTCTATGCCACCAAGGAATGCTGCCCAGTCTTCCATATCAGTTGCAGCATCCAGACACAAGGTACCCTGGCTGTCGAGTGCTGTCCTGCCGCAAATAAGGATGTGTAGGCCGGATAGGTCGGGAGGGTCGTCTTCTAGGAGGTCGAATGCACCTGCAAGACGCTGAGTCACGGTGGTGATCGGTCGGCGGCAGCAGGAACAACGTGAGGGACGTCAACACTGTAAAACTATGATAGATATTGTGCAGCAAGGACGATGCTAGCAGGTGTTGAGATCAACAGCTGTGTCTAATCAAGCGGCCGTCAAGGGGTAACAGGTGCCACAGAACAAGGTACACTGTACTGGCAGTACAGTACAGGCATGGGCGGCCCTGGGTACGCACGGCATTAACGCCTGTCACACACTCTGTTTTGCAGATGTGTGTTGCAAGTGACTGAGCAGCTCATGTGGGTTGCAATTGACGCAACATCGGCCTGCTGGTGGTGTCACCCGGTGTCCTCAAGTGCTGGCACTGACCTGCAGGTGCTCTATCTGCTGGGGTGGTGTGAACATGCCAGGCTGGAAGCCAGCGATCACCTGCAGAGCATCGATCCCAAGTGAACAGGGTGCTGTGAGTGAAGCCCTGACTTTGTGCCATTTGGCTGCAACCACACTGCTCCTAGCGTGTCATAGGGTTTGTCTCTGCACCACTCGCATGCCGGCACCAGCAGCCAGCAGTCAGCATGGCTATGATCTGAGATCATGGTGCAAGGTGGGTCACATTGCAGGCTCATGTTGTGCATGCTGAGGGCTGCACCGGCAGCTTCCATCCCTGCATCTGAGTGGTTGCTTGTCAATAAAACTGTTCAAACAAGTTCAAACTTGCTACCGTGCTAGCTGTGACAGCTGCTTACCCCACGCGCCAGCCTGAAGGCTGCCCTCATATTGGCCACACGTGTGTCATGCTTGGTGGGGCCAGACTCGTGCTGACGAACAACCTGACAGAGCAGCAGGCAGACAGTTGAAGAGGCACCAAGCACTTGTAAGTGGCAGCGGCACACACGTCAGCACAGTCAGTGTTTTGGTTTGATGGCACAAAGGTGCCTGCCTGCTGGCATCCTGGAAGGCTGCTGCACAGCACAAAATGCAGGAGCAAGCATGCCTGCCACGATGCACTAGTAGCTATCATGCTTGAAGTTGCCCTGACACTCGGCCAGTAAAGTCAGGCTGGACCAAGCAACCTGACATGCACCACATCAGCAGCCATGGACGTTCAGCCACCAAGCCAGTCACGATACACACTCTGCAACACTTCTACCAGTAGTACCACTGGTCTTCAGGTGCTACTGACATAGCATCCATGCCCTGCAGTGTGGGGTGTTGACTCACCTCTGCTGCTTCTGGCAAGAAGGTGGTCAGGCGTGCATCAGCCCCAGGCCCCTCTGCCTCCTCCTCCCCCTCTGACCCCACATCCTCAAACCCACACATCTTCAGCAGTTTCAACAGCCCCAACCGAGCACCTGCTGATATCGGCTGGCTGCTGCTGCTGTAAGGGTCTGGCTGCGAGGTGCGGGGTGGTGGTGGCGGCACCAACACCAGCTGCACCAACTCAAATTGGGAGGTGGTGTTGCTGTCTGGTCCTGATGGATCGGATGAGTCATCGTCATCGTCAGTGGCATCCCAGGCAGCTGATGGGGGCTGCTGGGGTATGAGGAAGAACTTGAAGTGGTATGCAGTGCGGCTGGTGGGGCCAAAGCTGGGGGTGCGGGCCTGGTGGAGGTAGTCCTGGGGGGGGGGGGTGTATGGGGGGGGGGTGAGAGTGAAGGTGGGGTTGTGGGGGTGTGGGGTGGGAGTGGGAGTGGGAGAGGTGTGTGTGGGGGGGGGGGGGGGGCAGCACAGACATGCGACACAGCAGGGCCAGCTGGGAGCTGCATAAGAGAGGGTGACAAGTTGTGCTGACTGATGCTGAAGTGGCATAGGCCGTGCAGGTATAAGTTGGGTTGACACATGGCTTGTACTGCTGCTTGCATCGCGAGGTGTGGCTCACCTGCAGTAGCTTGAAGGACCGTTCGTTCTCAGCCTGCAGCAGACATCGACACAGAACAATGATGAAACATCCACAGCTGTTGATTGCACACAATGCATGCGGAGGGAGGTTCCTTACTTCAAGCATTGCCCTGTTGCTGGTGTTGGTCAACGTTGCAGGAGGCACTCACCTGCTCAGCTGGGTAGTCTACAAAAAGGTCTGGATGCACCCGCTTGTAAAGCTGCCTCAATGCTGCTTTCAGCGTCAATGGCTGTTGCTGATTGGCGGCTGTAGCAAGTTGCTTGGCAGCCTGCAGTTGGCACCAGTTCTGCTGGTGCAGGCAGCCCTGCCCTGAGTGTCCTGTGCGTCCATCAAGTAGCAGGGCAGACGATGTGCTAGTACGTAAGACCTCAGCGCTATATGTAACGCTGCCAGTGCACGACAGAGCTTGCGGGAGCGACTGCAACAGTGGGAGTGATCTGCTGCTGAGCTGGCGTGCCAAGGCTATCAGCATCTAAGCGTGAAACACGGCAAGTTTTGAGGCAGGGTAGTTTGGAGGTAATCAGACTATGTCTGGGCCGAACAGACGCTGGCTCTGTGGCCGGCAAAGTGGACTTGCTACTGCCGGAAGGCCGATCGTCGGGCTGTACAGGAAGAGGACGACAAGACATATTCGGCAATGCGGACATTGGCCAATCACAGGAAAAAGACAGTACATTTTCCGTACTTCAATGCGGTGCTGTCGCTCTGCCTCCCCACCCTGTCCCCTGCCCTGGAAGTGGAGCAGCAGAGGCTACTGGACTACACAGAGAGCTTTGAAGGGTGCTTCAAAGGGCCAAACAGCTGCTGGAGGCACTGCAATGCAGGATATATTGCGTCGTGAACCACCACAACAGCAGGGCCACCACCAGCAGCGGCAGCAGCAGCCTTGCGGGGATGATATACAATCCTGGAACAAGCACATGACAGCAGCCTACATGTCCCACAACAGAAACTGGGCCGTAAGTGCTAAGCATGCCCGGCAGTTGTTCAGGCCGTATACAGCACTCTTCATGCCGCACAGTCACGTGAACTTGTTTCAGTCTGCGACTGCAGGCAGTCGAAGACTTCTATCTGCAGCTGGTGGCTGGGCGTCAATGCCTGTCCTCCATTGGTCTGAGCCCCTCTCGCCCTGCAGTAGACTCAAGTCAAGGCACACAGCAGCAGTGCGAGCAGCAGCAGCAGCAGCAGCAGCAGCATGATGCAGCCTCAGCAGGCAACACAGGGCTACCTTCTCGTGTAACATACAAGGTGTGCTGGCAGCAGGGATTGATAACCACCCAAACAGCAGTTGCTCTAAGGTGTGAAGTCTTGCCCACTCTTGCCAAACATGGCATGCAGCCCAGGCACTTGACGTTTGTGCTGAACGCCTTGCCAGGGCCAGGCTGGCTTTGGGTGGAGACGCCAAATTTTGCCAATGCTTTTCAGTTGGCTGGCTGAGATCATCACCAAGCCCAGGAAGACAGCTTCACCGCATGCACTCCTCAGTACCCCTGCACCACCCTGCCTGCTCCTTTCTTGCAGCTGCATGTGTCATACCTCGGTGGCAGCTTCTGTGGGTGGCAGAAGGGCAACAGCCACAGCAAGCCATCTGTCCAAGACACCCTGGCACGTGCCATCGCTGCTACAGGTCTCTGTGAGCGCAGTGCCACCAAGTCAAAGAGGGCGGCTGCCAGGGCAGAGCGCAGGCAGCAAGCACAGCAGCGGGCCAAGCAACTTGCCGCAGCAGGTGCAGCTGCTGCTGATGACAACGGTTGCAGCAGCGGCGGCGGCTTGAGTCATCAAGATCGCTCAGCGGCCTCATCAGGGAGAGAGAGTGACACATCAGCAGCTGCTGGTGGGCAAAGCAGTCCAGCCTTGGAGGATGACCCGTCCCTGCAGCAGGAAGCAGCTGCCACAGTTCCAGTGGCTGTGGCTGAGGCTGCTGTCGGCTCAGTTGTGAACAGCATGCAGCATGCTAGCAGTGATGGTGGCTCAGCAGGTGGGAAGCCTCGACTTGTTGAACAGCACACGCAGCTGCCGTCCTTGCAGAGTGGGGGCCGGACAGATGCAGGGGTCTCTGCTGTGGGGCAGGTGGGTGGGCAGCCTGTGTGGTCAGACTGGAAAAAGGCAAAGCATCACCTGCAAGCGGCCCAGGCTTGCTACAGGCCCACCCTGGTGTCTGCTGTTGGAGAGATCCTGGGCATCGTCACCCTCTTTGCACATGTATTCTCCTGCATGTCAGTTTCTATTCATTTTGTTACAAGGCCTTCCATGTTGCAGCAGTGGCAGGTGCATTACATATGCCAGCTCAGCTGGCAGCAGCTGGTCAGTCTGTACTGGAGGCTTGCTTGCCTCACGCCACTGCTGTTGTTGTGATGTGTTGCTGCTGCCAGGTTGTCTCATTCTACTCCTGGCAGCCGCCTGTCTCAGGAACAGAGCTGGCCACCAGGATCAACAGTGCACTGCAGCAGCAATGGGCAGCAACCGCAACTGCCCAGGAAACACGCACCAGCTCACACATCAGCAGCAGTACCAGCAGTAGCAGCAGTAGTCTCAGTGAAGCTGACAGCAGTTTTGAAGAGCAGCAGCCCCATACTGCAGCAGGTGGTAAGGCCGGGCCACCCCCTGCTGCTGCAGGGGGTAGTGCCTCCCAGCCTGATCAGCTGCCTCCTGTGTGCCCGCTGTGTGTGTGTGAGGCGTGTCTGGTGCCCCGTCAGTTCCATGCCACCTTCTCTGCCTCCTGGAGGCGCTACCTGTACCTGCTGCCACTCAGGAGGGACACACCAGCAGGTGAGGGTACGGAGGGAAGCCCTCAGTTGGACTGATTCGATTCATCATTCAGAATGATGTGTTTGCAGAAGGGGCCCGGGTGGGGCAGGTCGTCACGTGTGGCATGTGGCTTATGCGTGTGCTGTTGAGGGGAGGGGTTGCAGCCAGTCTATGCGTTGCCAGGCAGGGAGGGGGCATGGGTTGACACGTATGTGGAGTGCCGCACACTCCATGGGTCCTGGCTTGTTGCGAGGTGTGCCAATGCGGTCCAACAGCTGAGCCTGATGGTGCACGCTGCCATGCTTGCAGGGGACCACCAGCTGCTGCTCCCCCGGTACACAGCTGAGGTGCAGCAGCCTTCCAGCTTGACTGCTGACCAGCTACAGGTCGTGCAGTGTGCCCCTGATGTTGACCCATCGGTTGTGAACGCACTGTTGGAGCCCCTGCAAGGCCGCAGGCTGAACTACACTGCCTTTGCACGAGACACCCAGCAGGGTAAGGACTGTGAGTGCACACTGCTGCTGGCCAGGGCATCCCTGGTGTGGCTACCGCAGCCAGGGTCACTCCCACTCCACCCTGACAGTACTAGTGCTGCCGCAAGTGACCAGGGCCAGGGGCACTTGCCTGGAGGTCTGCTGCAGCAGGGGGTACAGGCGCAGCACCACAGCAGCAGCAGCAGCAGCACATCAGATCCTCACAAGGCAGTGTTCCAGCAGCAGCAGCAGCAGCAGCAGCAGCAGCAGCAGGTTCCAGGGGGTGGTGATGGCTGGCCCTGCCTGGCTGTTGAGCTGGTTGCGGACCGCTTCCTGCGCAGGATGGTGCGTGTGCTGGTTGGCACACTTGTTCGTGAGGCTGCAGCTGTGGCGCAAGCAGGTGGTGCTGGTGGCCGGGAGCAGCTGCTGCAGCTGGTTGAGGGAAGGGACCGCATGGCAACTGCTAAGGCAGCGCCGGCACTGGGGCTGTGCTTTGCTGCTGTTGGTTATGAGGAGGGGGAGGATGAGCCTGGTCTGCATGGAGTGTAACAACAAGCGTTGTTTCGTGTATGTCCCGCAACGCCCCAAGGTGCTGACTAGGCACGCCCTGAGGGTCACACCTGGTCCAGTCTGTGCCAGGGCTGGTGGCGAGGAGACCCTAGACTGGCCTCTGAAGAAATTACTGGGGGTGCAGTCAGTCTGATCGACGTCAACGTACACCACAGACCAACCCCATCATCAGCAAATCATCACAGAATGGGAGACACCCACCAACCCCTCCTCAATTCCCCCCCCCCCCAAAAAACACAGTCGCCATCATCATTCACGCCTGTCCTATCTGCACATAACCACTTGAACTGATATATTGTCACAGATGAGAGGCGCAAAGGGTACTGAAACTGCAACAACACCCGCGGGTTTGGTAAACCCCACCATGCATGAATCTGTGACCCAAGGCCACAAAAATCGCCTCAGGACCACGGAAGCGTGTGCGGTAGAATCTCCTGTTGTAGCCAGAGGTCCTCACAGTCCACAGCCCTACAACTCGGCACCATGGCTCTTGCTCTGCGCACCCAGTCTGCACAGGCTGTCAGGCCCGCTGCAAGTACGTAGATCCTCGTTTAGGGGCATGCAATGTTGCACACGTCGCTCGGCGCAGTGGCAGCTTGGCACCCGCAGAGAACCCGCATGCGATCCCAGGCCTGCTGCCTCCATCACGGAAGCACGCATAGTGTCTGACGCAGCTGTCTGCCCTTGGCTTGCAGGGCCTGCCGTCCGTGTGTCTCGCCGCACCGCCGTGACTGTGAGGGCGTAAGTACCACCTACAGTGCTGCTGAGCCAGGAGAGGGCATGTGTGCAGCGTCGGTGAACATCCTTGGCAGATCACATAACTCACTGTTGATGGCACCTGTTGTGTTCCTGTGTGCAGTGGCTCTGCCTACCCCTCTGACTGGATCAAGCGTGATCCCCTTGTGCCAGTGCTGGGCTTCCTGGGGTGAGCAAGGACATTCTGCAAGATCGCCAGCAGCAGCAGCAGTCACATGTCTCTGGGCATAGCCAGCTTGATGCAGCTGCATCTCGCGTTTTGACAGCAGCGGTCTCTGCAGCGGACTGTCGGAGCATCTGGTGGCCTGCAGCAGTCGCTTGGGGTTCAACAGCCCTGCACTTGCACGCTTACAAGCAGGGGTACAGCACACGGCTACCATAGCAATCCCTCCCTGAGCCTGTGCTGACAACCCTCTCAATCCCTCTGCTGCAGCTGGACCATCCCCAGCAACATCCCAGTCAGCGCGTTCGGCGGCCAGAGCCTGTTTGGCCTGTTCACCAGCCAGATCGGTGCTGAGCTGGCACACTTCCCCACCGGCCCATCCATCGACTCTCCCTTCTGGCTGTACATGGTCACATGGCACATGGGCCTGTTCGCCTGCATCTTCTGGTGAGCCAGCCAGCACAGTGATCTGTGGAGGGGCAGGGGCAGCAGGGGAGAGCCTGTGGTAGCAAACACAGCGAGTGAACGGGTGGCTCCAGCAGCAGCTTGTTAAGGTTGAGGTGAGGGGAAACAAGGCAGCAGAGAGAGATTTCCTGCTGCAACAAGCCTGCTGCAACAAGGAGTACTGGGTGAATGGGTGGCTTCAGCAGCGGGTTCATGCTGGGGCCAATTGGGAAGGGCCGCATCTTGCTGCACCCAAGAGGAAGGCATAGCGCAACTGCAGTTGTTGTGGGCCCAACTGTTCTCTTAGCAGATGGCATTGGGTCGGGGCACTGCCTTGGTTTGTAGGCTGCATGTGCTGCATGGTTCATCTTGACACAACGAAATATCGTACAATGAATCAACGATTGTGCTCTGTGAGGCCAATCAGGGATATCATCGTCCCTCAGGATCTTTGTGCACAGCTGGCAGCTGGCCCCAGTCGGCATAGCTACTGCAGCAGCTCAGAAGCAAGGGCAAATGCCTGTTCACCCTCCTCTACAGAGGATGAGTTGCGGCATCTGCCCCTGCTTATAAGCTGCAGCGAAGGCTGTGACCGTGTCAGCATGTGTGCTTAGCCGAGCACTCACTTCTCATCACGTCCCCACATCACGTGCTCCTCATTCCTCACACCGCCCGTGAACGTGGCTTGGTTGGCCCAGAGCCCAATGGGCGGCAAACCTCAACCTGTTACATATGCTTCATACTCACCCAAGTTGCGTGCTGCACCTGTTGCTGTCTGCAGGGGCCAGATCGGTGTGCAGGCACGCAAGCAGGGCTACCTGAACTGAAGCCGTTTGTTTGTTGTGTCAGCAGCCATGTCAGTAGCAGCAGGGAGTGTGTGATGTGAGGGTCTAGTCCTGCAGGAGCAACAGCAGCTGCCAGCGTGTGTGGTGCCTCACCACTAGTACTGCTGCCGTCAGCTGGTGGTCTGACTCTGTGTACATGTATCAAGCAGCTGCAGCTGATCTGCAGCGCTGCCGAGAGGGCAGCACTGTGGTGTAACCATGCTTCTGGATCAACATTACAGACACTGTGCTGGACGCAGCTGCTGGCACAGCAGCTGGCAAGACGGTCTAGCTGCCCAGCACAGCTGATAGCAGCACATGGCTCGATGAGGGTATGGGACTCATGGGATGTAGATGCTCAAGTTGCGTCGAGTTGCATCCAGCAAGCAGGTTGGGCCCAGCTGTGCCCTGGAAGCAGATGCTGCATACAGAGCAGGCAGGCATCATAACTGGCTGGTCGATTTGCAGATTAGTCACAAATCAACAGGTAGCCCCGGCTTTGTCAACACAAACCCAAGTCGTTGCTAGATCAATCCTATGCTGCCAGTTGCGTATGACAACTTGCAGTGTGGCGCCTGTCATTGACACATGTGCAAGTATGGTTGTTGCAAGATGCGGCTGGACACATCCAGTTGCGTTGCACTTAGAAATTATCAAAGGTGCACTTTCATGAGGGCAGCACAGTTGCATTGCACTTAGACATTGTCAAAGGTGCAGTTACATGAGGGCAGCACAAGCTGAAACAGTAGCAGCACATCCAAACAAGCGACTCCGTGCGGAAGGCTGCCACACAGCCCCCCGCCAACTATTGAAGGCCACCATGCTATGCTGCCACACTGCCCGCCGCCAACCATTGAAGGCAACCATGCTTGCTGTACAATCACCATTGACAGCTACCCCACACGACTCGGCATCATTGATGCAGGGTGGGTTGTCACCGCCAGCAGGCACTGACGCAAGCTTGCAGCAGTCTCACTTTTGATGGTATAAGCCTGTCAAGTGTGTGATCGGCCAGAAGATGACAGTGATCAGCACAGCAAGATGCAGGTGGTCACCTCTACAAGTCAATGGCAGCCACGCCACTGGCAGCAAGTGTCTCACTGCGCACAACTCACAGGCCGCATCGATCGCAGCCGGCCTTGCCAGCCAGCCTCACTCTTTACCAGTTACAAGCAGCATCCCACACAAGTTGTGATGCCAACCACCACTGTCGGGGACAATCATTCAAGACCAGGTACCATAAGTGACATACAGCAACCACTACAGAGAGCCCCAGGGCTCCCAGACAAACATGCGTAGTTTGCTGAGGCAAGCGGTCACCACTTGCTGCAGACGTCAACAAGTACATGTACTACAGGTAGCCTGTAGTACAGTCAAAGGGTAATACAGCAGCCAACAACGTGCCACCACAAATGTGGCACCGCAACATCCCATCAGGCTGTTGGCAACCTGAGGATGAGCTGGTCAAGGTTTAATAAAGTTCTGCCAGCAACGCGGGCGTCAACATGAAAATGAAGCACCACACGGAAGCATAATAAAGCAGCATGTGATACAATGCCAACAGGTACAACTTGAGTACAACTGGGGCAGATGCTGCTGCCCTCTCTTTATTCACTGCTGCAAACCTCTGCCTTGGCCGAAAGGCGTCCTCACCCACGTACCATGGCCCCCACTCACCCTTCCCCCTCCAAAGACCCCATGTTCGGCGGAACCCTGCTCATTGGATGTGAAGGGCTGCCCTAGATGTATGGATATTACCTGTCACTTTCTGCAAGGTTCCCCCTGCATTTAGCTGCTTCACCTCTCACTCCTCATAGGTGCAACCCTGGGTGTGACTGCTTGGCTCCGCCTCGCCCACTCTCGAAAGTGTGACCCCAGGTGTGATCCCCAGGGCATGATCTCCCAACCTCTTCCTCACTCACTGCCCCGGAGGTGTGACCCTAGGCGTGAGGGTCATGAGCAAGCCATGCTCAGGCCGCAGCGTGACTGTCTGCTTAGCAGATGCGTCCACGCCCTTGAAGCCGCCCATGCTGGGGTGCAGGCTGAAGCTGAATGAGCCCAGCAGCAGGGCCAGCACAGCCTTGAGCTCAACCAGGGCCAGGGCCTGGCCCACACAGTTGCGGGAGCCGATGGAGAAGGGCAGGAAGCCACGCCGGTCTACAGTGGGGTCCTGCAGGGGGTGGGGTGAGGGGCAGCAGGGCGGGGAGGGAAGGGATGAAGAGGGTCGGTCAGAGACAGCAGCAATGGGACCATAGTACTGCCATGACATGGAGTGGCGGAGTGAGCGTTGTTGGGTTGAGTGCTGTTTTGAGCATGATGAGGGAGGTAGGACACCACCAGACTGCAGGTCCTGCGTATGCCAAGCTTTGTGTAGTGCCGCTATTGATAGTGTCTGTTGGTAACGTTACCAAAGGACAGCCAAATGACAGCCATACATCAGACAACCCAGGAGTAGCAGGATAGACAACCACAACGATACCTGGACACAAATAGCCTGACCCAGCCCCTGCAGTGTATAGTGTCTTTGCAACAGTCTCACCTTGAGATCTAGTGTAGGTCGCGCCTTGCCACTGGCATCAGCGCCCAGGCTCAAGTCAGGGCCAGACACTGCGCACGACCTGCTGCCGCTGCTGCCGTTAGTGCCGCTGCTGCCATTGCTGCCGGTGTTCTTCTTCTGGTTATTGTTGCTGCCGTGCTGATCCTGGTCTCTTCCTGCTGTTGTATCAGCAGCCAGATCCGCTGCGACATCAACATAGTCATCATCAAACCCATCACTGCCAACACCACCCCCACCATCAACCCCCTCAGCAGCAGGAGCCGCCGCTGCAGCAGCAGCAGCAGCACTGCCGCCTGCATCCGCTGCCCCGCCAGCCAGGAACCGCTCTGGCCTGAAGCTGTTTGGGTCCTGCCACAGCCGGGGGCTCCTGTGTATTGCCCAGGTGGGCATGAGGATGGGCTGGCCGGGGGGCAGGCTGTGCCCTGCGAGTGTGATGGGCTTGTGTGTGATGCGGATGGTGCCGCTGGAGGCTGCAGGGTACATCCGCATTGACTCGTTGATGACGGCAGACAGGTACTTCAGCTGCGGCAGGGAGGGGGGGGAGGATTGAAGCAGGAAGAGGGAGCAAGAAGGAAGTGAGGGTGTTGGCAGGTGTTTCGATGCAGACCACGATGGCTGCATGATGTGTTGATTGACACTGGCATGCAACTCAGCGCAAGCACGCCAATACCATTCTCGTAGAGCCAGTGCACTGGACTGGTGTGCAAAGCTAGTGGACTGGAGTCCCAGCCAATGTGCAGCACGCGAATGGCTCTGAATTTGTTGCGCACCCAGCACCCCCACCACACACGGAATGATGCTGCCGTCACATACAAACACCACGCCATCCCGTTAACAGCATACACACGCAAAAGAGGCGCAACAGCCATAGAAAAACCCATATGCCCCCCCCCCCCCCCCCGGGCCCCCACCTGGGCCAGGTGCTCCCATGTGAGTGTGGGTGTTGGCCTGTCTGCTGTTGCCAGTAGCCCCAGGCTGTCCAGTTCAGCACAGAGGCGCGCCTCAGCCTCGGGGTGGGTGGCCAGCAGGAACAGCGTCCAGCAGATGGTGTGGGCAGTGGTCTGCAGCCAGCACACGACATACAGACACTTGGGGAGATTGCCCTGTCATCATGACATCGACATCATGTACCTGCTTGATGCAACTCATGTGTTCAACACACAACGGCACAGTCACAAGACACTGCAAATGAAATGACCTGCAAAAGGGAGGGGGAGCTGCCGTCTCACAACATCGCAAGGCAGATACAGCGTCATGGGGTGAGGCAACCGTGCCTTGCTGCATCCAGACTTGGCAAGTTGCTCCTGTGCACCAACCAGCCAAAACTGCAGATGTGACCTGTACCCCAACAGAAGGTGGCCAGGCCCTGATCTCACCTCAAACCCTGCTCCCCACATGATGCCAATCTCTGCCATAATCTGGGCCCTGTCCAGTGGCCGACCTGCAGGAAGCACGGCAGGCAGCACACATTTGTCTGAAATACCTGTGCACGCGTACACACCGACCTCACATACTCGAGACTGTAGCCCATTCAGGGTCTGACAACATTCAACACACCCTGACACAGATGCACTCAGCAGCACTGTACTGATGGCACATCAACACAGACACCAACCTTACATGCAGACATCGACACCCTACAGTGCTGCATGCTGCAGCAGACGCCCAGATGAACTATCAGCAACCCTTCAGTCCAATACAGGCCATGCTGATACAGCAGCTTGGCGCAGCAGAACACAGATCAACAGGACGCTGTCAGGACCATGCATGCTGCAGCAGTACAAAGCATTCCTGCCTCAGCACCGCTATCAGCTCACCGTCAGCATACTTGGCCTGCAGCAGGTGTGACCCCAGGCTGTGTGCTGGGGGTGGTGTGGCCTCCATGCTGGCGGTCAGGTCCTGCACCAACCCACTCATGCGCCCACCCCAGTGGAACAGGTCCTTGTGAGCCTGCAGGGCAGGGCAGGGCAGGCACACCACACACACCATGAGCACAGACCTATCCTTAGTAAGGAACAAGGGTGCCAGTCTTTGCAGCGAAGCTGCTTGCATTCTACGAAGCGAAATCCTTTATCCTTGAGCAAACATACCAGCTTTCAGGTGGGCGTGCAACTACCAACAGCCTGATGGCTGCTCGCTGACGCCTCTGCCAGCGGCGTTACTGCAAGATTTCCCCTTGCTGTACACTTTGCACACCTGCCAGGGCACAGGCAGAGCCAACCCCCAGCCCTCCCCCCTCCCCCCTCCCCCAGCCCCCCTTCACCCCCCCCCCAGGCTGCCATCGCACCTGCCTCCAAGGGAACCAGCGGTTGAGTGGGTTGTTCCTGGACTGCATGGCCACCACCAGATTCCCAATCACATCCAACACCTCACGCCCCCGAGGGAAGGAGACACTGCCACAGATGCCTGCCGTGCCGCTGCCACTCACACCACCCTGCACCTTACTGCTGCCGTCACTGCTGGTGTCACTGGTGGTGCTGTCGACAGCCGCCGCTGCCTGCTGCTGCAGCTGCTGCTCCTGAGAGTTGGTGGTACTGTGTGAGGTTTGTGTACTACTGGGCAGGGTGCATGTGGCTTGCAGGTCCCTGTTGAATGCTGCCAGGCCAATGACGTCCACTGTGATTGCGGCTGCAACAGCGTCCATGTCATGCACTGCGGAGGGCCCAGCCGCTGACAGGGTGTCTATCAGGCGCTGAGTGACAGCGGTGATGTGAGGGAAGCACAACCTGCACAGCACAGCACAGCATGGCACAGAATGACAGTACCTGATCTAGCACTGCAAAACACATTCTTCACCTGTAAACAAATGCATTTGACAGCCCCTTCCATTGTGACCAGCACAGCTCACTCAAAAGGCAAACCAAATGTCCAAATGTGCAAGTGTCAAGTAGCTTGCTGTGCTTACATGCACACAGATGCTACACACGGTATAAACTGCTAGCGTGTTTCAGCATCAATTGTATCCCGAGAAGCCAGTGTGTGTGATGGTGGCCGTTCCCACCCACCAACTTGCTCGTTTGCTAATACAGAATATCAAGCAAGTGTCAAGCAAGGCAGTTTGCTGAGAAAGGCTGTGCCCAACCTCACCCACCTGAGGTTGTTCATGGTCAGGGCAGCCACTGCCGCCTGCCGGACAGCCTTCCATGTGGCATGCTCTGCTGAGGTCAGGATGTTGGAGCGCTCGGGTTTGGTGAACACCTCAAACATGCGGTAGGGTGCTGTGTACTTGGGCAGTCTGTTGGGGCCCCGCATTAGGGGCTGGTAAAGCTCAGGGTCAGTCACCACAATGACCTACATGGTGTGACCAGGATAGAGTGACCAAGGCAGTGGGCAGCAGCAGCACGTAACAAGTGAGGTTGACGTCGGCACGCTACTGGTTGCCTAGTGACTATCATGTCGTGTGACAGTGTGAGTCAGTGTGCAGGCAAGGGAGATTGAATGGGGCTTGGCAGTGAGATGCATCCAGAGAATGCAAAGCCTGCGCAAACACAGTCCAGACTGCCAAAAAGACATCGTAGATGCTTCATCTGTTGAATGAATTGCAGATATCAAACCTTCTGCATAATCGCACGAGTTGCATGCAGCTGCTTTTGATCAAGCTGGTGCATCTCCAACTCTGATGGTGCTTGTATCGTATCAAGCGCAACATGGCACCCTTGCTGGTGACTCACCGGCCTTGCAAAGAAACGTATTCTGAACACAGGCCACTCCAGACTCCAGGCATGGAAACACCGGAAAGACTTGAACCTTGACCCCAGCAGGGTAGGGATGTGTCCCAGCCATAAGCTGCCGGGGGGCTCTAGAATGTTCCTGGTGGCCCAGAGCCTACGTCCCACGATCACTACATTGTCCCAAATCCAAGGCAGCACCAGGTAAGCAGCTCCTGCGAGAGCTGTTGCAAGGAACACACCCATGCGAGCTACTGCTGCTGCTGTTGCTGGTGCTGCCCCACTCAAGCCCTGTTAGCCCCTTTGGAGTAGTCGCATTCAATTTGTGTGCAGACGTTCAACTTATCAAGACGGTAATCAGACAAACTGCATACACTTGTCAAAATAACATTGCTGTTGCTGAGAACAGTCAGCTGTCAGCTGAGGGATGTTGAGGGCCACGATCAGCTCAAATGACCAAACATCATATCGACATAAATACTGTTTGTGCGTGGGTCACGAGTGCTGGTGACAGTACTGGGTCCAGATCAAACACACTTTGAGTGCTTGTCTAAGAAGTTTTGCGTCTCAGACAATTAGAATGCACCAGCTGATCTTAGAATGCGCTCAAGTCTGGTCGGCGTGCTCCAGGCAGCACTCAGCCTGAAAAACTCCCTCCAGCAGCTGGGCAACAGCTGGTCAATGAACCAGCTGCTGTCACACCGGTCCTTGACAGCATGGGGACCTTCTTGCACGTGTCAGCAAAACTCATCAAGATCTTTCTCAACAGCAGCAGCAGCAATCAGCAGGCAGCGCCCTAGAAGCCAAGCAGCACCAGCCCCTCAACGGTCAGCCAGCCCTTTCAGAAACAGGAGAGGGGCGCCTGCAGCAACACACCCAGCAGGCGCTGCGTCCACTCTAGGTATCAGCAGCCACAGCAGCAGCAGCACAGGTGGACGAAGACATGTGCAGCCTGCCCATGCAGCCGTTAGTGAAGCAGTACCTTCCCCAGAGCAGGATGGTGTCCAGCAGCAGCAGCAGCAGTGTAAGCCCCGCCCGCCTGGGGGGCGTAGTCCGCGCCGACCTCCATACCGGCCCACCACGCAGCGGCCAACAGAGGGCCAGCAGCAGCAGCTGCAGCGGCCTATACAACCGCCCTTGCAGCAGCAATTGCCGCTGCAGCACTCATGGGGTGCGTGGTCCTCCTCTGGGTCCCAGCAGCCTCAGCAGCAGCAGCAGCAGCAGCTTCAGCAACCGCCGCCCCTGCCGCCGGTGCCGTGGCAGCTGCAGCAGCAGCAGCCGCAGCCGGCGGCAGCACCCAGTGCTGCGAGCTGGAGCAGCTCCCCCAAAGTGGCTCAGTCACGGCATCCCAAGGAGGCGCTGTATGTCAACATGACAGGCGTGCTGTACAAAACACGGGAGTTTGAGAGTGGCTACAAAGTGCTGTCCTTCAAAAAGGTGAGCACAGAGTCTGATCTGTGCTGTGACTACAGACGTTCATCAGCCTCCATTCATACAACCACAGCACATATTGTTGCTGTACGGTACAACAGATGCGTACATGCTGACAATATTCAAGCTAGCAGCCCGTGAAGCTACCTTGTCCCTTTGGCCAATGGGTTTACAGACATCTCTTGTTGTCCCTCTTGCTTCCTTCTCATTCCTTCTGTCTCCCAGGTGGACAGCATAGACAATGGAGCCCTTGTCAGAAGGGGTAGCTCAGAGGCATGGGAACCAGGTGACCTGGAGAAAGCCCTGGCAGCGCTTGGAGGGAGCAGAAGCAACAGCAGCAGCAGCCGCAGCACTGACAGCAAATCTCCTGCACAGAAGGCTGCTGAAAAGTGGCTCACGGTGTTCGGTTATGATGACATCAGCATCCCTGTAGGCCTGCATGAGGCGTGCAGGGTCAGCGGGGAGTGGTCCCAGCATCCTCAATACGGATGGCAGATCAAGTGAGACCAGCAGGGTGCAATGTTTCGGTGCAGCTGCATAGACATGTGTGTCGATACCTCACCCTATGGTCCTGCGTATACATACATATCAAGTGTTTGTTGCTGTTGCAGCTGTGCCTGCTGTGCCACATGCTGGCAGAGTTGGCCCATCACTGAGTCTAGCCAGCAAAGACGTTTGCGTGGTGATGGCAGGACGCTTGGCATGCTTCATGAATAGCCATGTGCTGTTCACCTGGTGGTTGCCAGCATTGCAACACTGATCGTTGGAAAAATACACGCCTCCACTGCACCTTACCCCTTTACTGCCATCCACCCGCCAACCCACCCACCTTCCCCTCAATCGCCCAAGGTGCGCACACATTGAGCCAGCCCCAGAGGCTCCTGGGGACCCACTGCCCCTGCTGACCGCCCTCCCGGGCGTAGGTGTTGCAACAGCTGAGGCAATGCTTAAGGTGTTTGGCAGCAGTGTCGAAGACGTCAAGGAGGTGCTGTCACTGCCAGAGAAGCAGGCAGTGGCCAGGTTGACGCAGGTGCCAAAGATTGGCAAGCTGAAAGCAACAGCCATCAAGAAGGCTTGGGACAAGGCTGCAGGTGCGGTGCCTTGTAGGCTCGGGTGGGCACCTCCAATGCTGCCTGAGTTTGTTTTGGTTTTACCAGGGGGCCCGGACTCCCACTGGCTGGCCGCACACAGCGCAATCAGGCGAACTCAACTGCCTAGGGCCCGAGGCAAAGCCTCACCAATGAGATACTCCCAACACCCCTCTGCGTTTGCGCACTCGCACACACTGGCGCACTCGTCATGATGTGTGGGGCATCATACGCCAGCTGCATAGTGACACACAGCGGCTGCGCTCAATCAGTGGTGTGCCACCCCCAGGCCATCCTGCCTGGCCCACTCCACCTTCAGCTCGATCCATGAACCCATGTAGTCAGCAGGATTTGAACCCGCAACCCTGTGCATGTCCCTCTCCTCACCTGTGCTGCCTGCCCATCCCTTCCCTTCCACCTGCAGTGGCCATTGACCAGCAGGCAGAGCTCCAGAGAAAGCTCAAACTCTCACCACGCCTGGCCGGCCGCATCTGCAAGCACTTTGGCCCGGACCGCCTCAGTGAGCTCGGCGCCCAGGACATCCAGCAAGCGGTGGCGATAAACCCATACGCCTTATACCGCGTCATTCCCGGCTATACCCTGGAGCAGGCTGAGGAAACCGCAGCCGCGCTGGGGTTCAGTCCTGCTGCGCCGGAGCGCGGCGCCGCGTACCTACAGGTTTGAGGGCGGGGTGTGGATCTGCATCCCTTGTTCAAGATTTGCCAGAGAGTATTTGATCGGCAGTTGCTTTTGCAAAGTTGGTGGCAGTGGAGGGGCATGTTATGTGGTCCCTGAGCCAGGCTCGGGTGCAATGTGTGTGAATTCTGGGTTGGCTGGGCGCAGCGGGGGTCTCCATGCACAAGCAAGCTTTTGATCAATTGATGTGCAGCAATAGGTATCTGTGCCTTCTTCCAACCAGGATTCTTTATATTTTTCCTGCAGGCGCAGCTGGTGAAGGCTCTGGACAACAGCAGCATCTGCCTGCCGTGGTTGCAGGCAGAGCAGCAGACACAGCAGGCGCTGTTGGATGCGCCCTGGCCGGGGTGGCCCCAGGGTCAGAGCCTGCGGCCTGCTGCTGCGCTTCTGCTGCAGGAGGGGTCTGTGGTGCTTGAGGAGGCACAGTTACTGGGGCCACCGCAGCTGCTGGAGCAGCAGCAGCAGCAGCAGCAGCGGCAGCAGCAGCACCCGCAGCAGCACCTGCACCACCAGCACCACCGGCAGCACCACAAGCTTGAGCAGCAGGGGTTGTTTGAGTTCAAGCAGATTGACAAGGATTGGTCTGATGATGCCTTCATGTACCTTGATGAGCTGTACCAGGCCGAGCAGGACACAGTGGCGTTCTACCTAAGAGTGTCAAAGCTTAGCTGCCAGGAGCTTCAGAACTTCCAGCAGCAGCTGGTAGAGCAGCAGCAGCAGCAGCGGCAGCAGGCGCCAGCCCCAAGCAGCCACAGGCGCGCCCGGAAGGCCAGCCATTCAGCCGCTGCAGACACAGGGAGCCTGCAGCTGCCGACAGCAGTCCTGGCAGCCAGCGATGAGTACGCAGGGTACATTGATGACCTGCAGCGGGAGCTGAGCCAGCAGTTTGGCAAGCCGATTGAGTTCAACGAGGGCCAGCGGGCAGCGCTGGTGCTGGCACAGCAGCTGCCGGTGATGGCCCTCACTGGGGGCCCTGGCTGTGGCAAGACGCTGGTGAGCCAGGCCATTGTGAAGCGGTGGAGTATGGATGTGACGTCCAATGAGATCTTCATGGCGGCACCAACAGGTGGGATTGTTTGGCAGGGGAGATGCTTTCTTCGTTGCGGTACAGAATGTGTCAATGTCTGGTGGCACGGGTGTGTGTGGGTCTTTCGAGCAGCCTGCTGCGAAGCAAGCTGTATCAGCTGGTCAACCCTTGCATTGGTAGCGTGCATTGATACGTATGGGCAGTATATGTGCCTAACTCAACAAAATTTGATGCCCCCCCCCCGGCGTACTGCAGGGCGTGCAGCGCAGCGGCTACAGGAGGTCTTGTCTGGTGAGGCTGCTGACAGCGTGGTTGCCAGCACCATCCACCGTCTGCTGGGGTACCGCAACGGCCCCGCAGCCAAGCGCATGTCAAGTGAAGGCCAGGTAGGGGTCGCCGATGCCTGCGCATCCACTGAAGGCAGTGGCTAGTAGCTGCTTGTGCCAACAATGTACCCATTTTCTTTTCTTGGTGATTGCAGTCTGGTTGCCGGCAGCACACAGTTTCAAAACACTAAATCACAAAAAAACATACCAGTAAAATTCAAGTTACCAATTGATGATATTGGGAAGTCAAATGATAGAGAAGGGTTCCCAATTTGCATGAACAGTGCATGAAAAGTGCTGCACCTTTGCTTTCTGCAGGAAACGCTGGCGGAGGACACGAAAGCAGGAGGAGCTACACTTGAGCGAGACCTGGACCTAGGCAGTCTGTGTGAATACAACTTTGACAACCCGCTGCCACGCGGTGACTACCTGGTAGACGAGGTGCCCATGATGGACCTGGCGCTGGCAGCAGCACTGTTCAACGCATTGAGGTGAGCAAGGATGGGCTCGTGCGGCAGTCGATCGCCCTTTTGGCCAGTGTGCCAGCTTGCGCAAGCTTTTGAAGGCCTGCATGCAGGCCTTCAAAAGGAAAAGATGCACTAGCAGCTGCTCTCAGTGCATCAAAATGGGGATTCTGCTGTTTACTGCGCATGAGGATAAACGATGCAAGGCACACCCTCACAGGCCCGGCCTTGCATGCCGTCCAGCACACTAACCCAACCCAGAACTTGCTGCACCTTGTAAGCAACTTCGAAGTTGCATTTACTTCCCACACATGTTGACATGATGTGTGTCCTGATGCGCTTGCATCACCGTGTGCAGGGGAGGCAGCCTGAGCTCTCTGATGCTTGTCGGTGACCCGGACCAGCTGCCGCCTGTGGGTGCAGGGCAGCCTGTTGCTGACGCCCTAGCTGAGGGCCTGCTGCCCTGCATCGACCTGCGGCAGATTTACCGCACTGCCGCCAACAGCGCCATCGTCACTAACGCGCATGCCATCAACAGAGGTGAGCAGGAGGGACGTGTTCCGTGCACAACAATGCCGGCGTGCATGCACCTTCGTGCCGTTCTGTCTGCCACCAGCAGCAACAATCCTATGCATATGGCAGCGGGTCCATTTCCACTGTTTCTGGCTCCGGTCTTGTGGGTGTGTAGCCCAAAGGCGTGCGTCATAACAACAGAGCGACTGCACCATACCATCGGCAAAGCTGTAGCTTTGATAGCGTAAGCAGCGATGCAGCAAGCCTCACTGAGCTGGCGGCTCTGTTGCCTATGCAGGCGAGATGCCGCAGTTCAGCGCTACATGGGACCTCCGCCCCGGCTATGTGGCATCTGACCTCGCACGCCACGTTGGCCAAGCAGCAGCACAGCCTGGTGGGCTAGCCATGACGGGCCAGGTGCTGTTCCTGCGCCTGCCTGACCACTGCGCTGCTGAGGATGTGGCAGATGCCATGAAGGAGGCAGCAGACCAGCTGGCACCGCACCTGGACTGTGACATGACACGTGACATACAGGTCGGTGTGACTGGCCACGTGCACATATGTAGCTTGCTGCCTTGCATGAACAGTCAAAGTTGCCTAAGCAATTCAAAGCAAACCCTTGTGAGGATGCTGCAACCACGGAAGGTAGTCTCCCAGCTGGACTCTACAGGTATGTCAACATCTGATTGGCCAGAAGACTCTGCACACATTCGCTGCTGGGCGCATTCAAGGCCATGACCAGGAGCCCTACTAACACAACATCAATGTCAGAAGCCAATGCAGCCAGACATAAAGACACGTCAGCTGTATCAGGGAGTTTTGCAATCATGGGTTGTACATGCATGGCTGGCATGAGCTCTTGAGTTTCATAGCTACAGGTGTAACTTTGATTTGATTTGATGTTGCTGTGCTGTCACAGGCGCTGTCACCCATCAAGAAGGGTCCCATGGGGATTGAGGAGCTGAACCACCGGCTGCAGGCCCTGTTCAACCCTGAAGCCAAGGGCAAGGTGCAGCTGTCGCGTGCCAAGACCCGTTACTGGAGAGTGGGTGACCGCGTCACCCACCTGAAGAATGACACGCAGGTAAGGAATACTGGCTGTCACACAACAAGCACATGCGGTCTTTTGCACCACTGGTGTCAGACTCAGCAAATCACTGTCCAAGCTGAGGGTGGAGGCGCAGCATTGAGGGCAGCCTTGATCTGCAGGTTGCGCCGATGCAGCCGTACATCCCTGCGCAGTGCATGCTCGGCCGCTCTGACCCTGACTGTGCGACTTCCCCTCCCTCCTGTCCCTACTGCCTTCCTTCTTGCGCAGGAGGATGTGTACAATGGGGACCAGGGCTACATTGAGTCTATTGACCCGACACGTGCAACCCTGGTAGTCAGGTACCCTCCCCGCGCCAAGGCGCGGCGCGCCACCAACAGCAGCCATGACGCATTTGACAGAGACAGCAACCGTGTCCGGGACGGGGAGGACAGCTTCCACCGAGTGACCTACCAGGGTGCTGACATTGCTGACATGCTGCAGCCGGCATGGGCAACTACAGTACACAAGGTAAGTGGCGCAATGTTGAAAGGGTTGTGCTGACAGGCTCTGTTGCAGGCATGCCGTGTCTCCTTTCACAGCTCCTGTATCTACCATACTCCAGCCTGGGATGCAGCCTGTTGCAGCCGATGGCTGGCCTGCCGGGTACACTTCAGCTTCATAATGCACGAGTGGCATCTCTACAAGACAAGACTGGTATGACCTGAGCATGTGGCTGACTGGAAGCTTTGTTTGTTGTGATATTCATCTCAGCGTGCTTTGGTGCGCTTGAAAGTGCTCAACCTTCCATGCTGGCTGGTCCTGTGGTACCGTGGTTTGGCTGCAACACGAGTCTGTGGTCATGTGTTTCGGCTGCAGGATGTTTGCTCATGCTCTGCCGTCCGTGCTTGACGCAGGCTCAAGGTGGCGAGTTCCCTGTGGTGCTGCTTGCCCTGCACAAGTATGCTGGACGGCTGCTGAAGCGGCAGCTGCTGTATACGGCAGTGTCACGTGCACAGAAGCTGCTGGTGATTGTGGGGACAGAGTCTGCCATCAGGAAGTGCCTGAGGGAGACGGGGTCAGAGGGTGACAGCAGCAGCTGGGTGTTCAGGGCCAAGCTGAGGTCTGCGAGGGTGCAGGCAGGCCTTCCCACCATCCAGAAGTCTGTCTTTGGGCCGGAAGGGTGGAATCATGTGTGAGGTTGCAGCGGCTGCCTGCTGATCGGTCTGTGCCACACCATGGCAGAGGGTGCCTGCAACAACCCAGCTTGCTGTACCAGCAAGGGGTGGTGTGAGTAGCCAAGCTTGGGAAGTGCTCCCACCATCAGCCTGAAAGCAGGAAGCGGCAGGGTTCACGACAGTATGAGGGGCAGTCAAGCAAGCTGCCCTGGGGATTAGTCATGATGCACATTGAACACATTGGATGCATTGGCCCCCTTGCGTCTTCTGTTGTTAATGCAGCGCAACGGCTTTCAGCAGATTTCGTGATTAGAAAGTGAAAGCGCAGAACGCTGCTGCTCAAAGCTGACCTTGCTGATCTGGTCTTGTTCCTGTCCAGGCTGTCTCAACCTTGTCACCAAACAGCCAACATGTGCTGTTCGCGTCCAAAGTATCTCATGCAAAGTATCTGAGTGATTTCATCGCTTGCAAGAGCATCAGTGTCACTTGCTAGGGTTGCAGCAGCAGTTGAATGGCCAAGGTGGCCAGAGCTAGCATTTCAGCTGTCCAGTCAGCGGCAGAGTCACAGCAGCTTCTACCTGCTCTGCAACAGCTCCTAGCAACATGTAGCATCGCCAGTAGGACAGCCAATGCAGCGGAGTGTGACGTCAGCAGCACGCACCTCCAGGACCCACCAACCTCTTCAAGCAGCCTAGATGATGCAGCCGATGCAGCCTCCTGCAGCTACTCTTACCAAGACCATGCTGCACGTGGGCTTCAGCATCACAACAACAGGCACTGGCATCGAGGGCTGTCGACTCACAGCGCACCACGCAGTGCCGTATGCACCTCAGTGGCAGATGGCAGTGCAGGCAGCGAAGGCATAGGGACGCCAGGAGGTCCCAAGCAGCCCAGCTCAACCAGCGCAACCACCACCAGCAGCAGCAGCGGCAGTCAGTCAGGAGCGAAGGCGCAGGCTGACCCCTTGACGCTGGCGCTGGATGTGTTGCGCGCCAATTCATACTCCAACCGGCTCACTCCCTCCATCATCGTCCAGCAGCTGGATAAGCACATCGTGGGGCAACCGGTGGGTGCCATCTGGCTTCTTAGCTCTGGCCAGTACACAAGCAGCTGCTTGTGTCAGGAGGCGAAAGCCAGCAGGACTGCAGGTTGCACCCACTTGCTGCAGATGTCTTGAACATGCTAGGAAAGCCCAGTGCTCATAGCGTGACGCATCATGGGTGCCGTAGTGCCCCAGGGTGACCTAGGCTCCCGTTGCACTAGTGGGACTTGGCGCTGTGGCTCCCATTGCTCTGTAATTGTGGCAGACCGGCTGGTGTGTGGCGTCTGAAACCAAGTGTTGGCTGTGTCATGTGTGCTTGCAGGATGCCAAGCGCGCAGTGGCAGTTGCACTGCGCAATCGCTGGCGCCGCCACATGCTGCCAGCAGATTTGGCTGAAGAGGTAGGCTCTACACAAGCACAGTGCTCAGCCTTCCTCAGCTGCGCACAATTCACAATGTGTCCCCTTTTGAGATGTGCACATTGTTGGAGGTGTCCCTGTGGCAGCAGCAGCAAAACTTCATTGTGCCGCAGTTGAGTTGACATTTGGTTTCTACTGGGGCTGTCCTGCAGATCACGCCCAAGAACATCTTGATGATTGGTCCAACAGGCTGCGGCAAGACTGAGATTGCACGACGCTTGGCGCAGCTGGTGTCATCGCCGTTCATCAAGGTGTGCCCCACACATGCCAGATGGTGTGGCACGTTGATTGTCAGGACGCACCTGGCATCAAATTCAGCAGCAGCAGCAGCTGCCATGACAGGCTGGCAGCAGTGCACTGCAGAAGCGCACACGTCAGTCATTCCCCACATACTACACTGGTGCACAGGCTGTCAAACGGGCGCACATGCCATGATTTACCATCATTCCTTTTTTCTACATGCGTGGTCTCTGCTGCAGCCATGCATTTCCTAGCTATGATTTATGGATCTGCATGCCCTTTCTCCAGGGCAGCACCTGCACTCACCCTCGTACACGCCCATCCTACCCGCAATGCTCTCTTCTCCTATCCATCTCTGCTGGTACCTCCACAGCACAACCTACTCCCTCTCCACCCACACCACTGCCATGTCCGTGCTTACCACACTTATAAACAGGTTGAGGCCACCAAATTCACTGAGCTGGGGTTTGTGGGGCGTGATGTTGACGAGATCGTCAAGGACCTCATGGAGGCCTCCCTCAGCCTCACACGCACACGACTGGGCGAGGCCCTGCGGGAGGTGGCTGAGAGGGCGGCAGAGGATGTCATCCTGGCAGCACTCACGGGGGCAGATACAGAGGACATGAAGGGACGCTTCAGGTGGGAGCACATGCATGGGCTGGTAGGGTTGAGGTCAGGGGTAGAGTGTGTGAGGGGTGGTGTCGCGAGGGTCGGGGATAGCACCCAGGTGCGTTTGAGTTCCAGTGAAGCTATCACATGAAGGACGTCCAACCCCACATGTTGTGGCGCCAAAGGCGCTAGTGTTTTCAAAGTGAGTGCGCACAGTCCTACCCAGCTTTTTGTTGAACTCAGCACCAGCTTTGTAGTCAGTACCCTGTCGCTTCAGTAGTGCACCATCAGCAGGTGCACGCCTGGTGTCGAGGGTGCTATGGACGGCACAGGATGGTCTTCAAAACCCATGGGCTCACGTCCACTGTGGCACAACTGCCCAAGCCCCCGTTTGGTGCTGGCTGAGGTTTCAAGCTGTGAATCCATGCATTGGCAGAGGCCATCACTGGGTGGCATGAGGTGGGTAAATGCCATTTCTTGCACTCCCTTGTGTGGAAAAGCTCAGCATCCGGATAGCTCATCATACGAGTACAGCATATGACAAGTGCGGTTGGGGTACTGTCATGCTGATGTGCAGGGATCTGTACCGTAAGGGTCAGCTTGAGGAGTCCCGTGTTGAGCTGGACCTAGATTCCCTGGGACTCAACGAGCAGGGCGGTGGCGGCGGCCTGGGCACGCATGGCAACCCCCTGCAGGCCTTTGCGGCCATGATGGAGGCCATGGCAGGCAGGGCAGGCAGCCGGGGCGGCGGCGGCCGGCAGCAGGGCAAGGCCTCTATGACGGTGAGGTGGCATGCTGGTGTTCTTTTGAGTAAAGTTGAGGTTGTTCACGGCGATGCGGCAGTCCATGGTTGCTCAGCATGAAGGTCAGCAGCAACGGTGATGCCAGGCTGGCAATGTCCATGTGTGGGACCGGCGCGGCATACTGCTGCAATTTCTCCAGGGACACAAAAAGAAATGGGCCTCGTGGTGAGGACATGTACCAGCTTGTCAACAACACTGACAATGCATGCAACTCAGCTCTGCATGTGCGCGTGCGCCTATCTCTCCCCGCCGCAGGTGGCTGAGGCGCGCAAGCTGCTGACAGATGGGGAGATAGAGCGCAGCCTGCAGAGTGAGAGGGTGGTGGCAGAGGCGCTGAGGGCTGCACAGCAGGATGGCATCGTCTTCATCGACGAGATAGACAAGATAGTGGAGACAACCAGGGGCGTCAGCGGCGCCACAAGTAAGTGCCTGTCTGGATGGTCTGTGACATCCACTGCCAGCTCAAGCCCTCCAGTCCTGAACGATCGCCAGCCAGCATACTGTGGTTTGGGTGGATGCTGTGAACTCTTCAAGCATGGTGCACTTGTGTGTCGTTTTGCTGCCTGTGTGTTGTTTTGTAAGACAGTCAGTGCATGTTCCCAGCCCTGCAGCTGCAGGGTTGACGTGGATTTTCTGTGGCGTGTGTTGCCTGACGGTGCACCTGTTCTGGTCTGGTTGCAGGCAGCAATGTCAGCAGTGAAGGCGTCCAACGGGTGAGTGTAGTCAGCTGGTGCCAATAATGCACACCACCCAGTCAACAGCCTTGACTCAGGAAGTGCAGAGTTTGCGATTCTGTCCCTTATCCACACAGCCACACATACGCAACTCCTTCCTGCTTCAGCATCAGCTGTTCAATCCAATATTGTGTGTGACATGTGGCTCCTGCATGGCTGCTGCTGATGCAGGACCTGCTGCCAATCCTGGAGGGCAGCAAGGTCCCCACCAAGTACGGCAACGTGTCGACTGACCATGTGCTGTTCATCGCCAGTGGCGCGTTCCACTCGTCCAAACCGTCAGACATGCTGGCGGAGCTGCAGGTGCGACAAGACACATGCTTTACATGTGGGCGTACTGACTGTGGCGTGTGAGACACTTGGAAGGAACACAACACTTGGAAGGAACACAACACTTGGTGTGCGTTGTGCGACGCAGTTACTGGCAGATTGTATGTTGCTGCCAGGAACCTGAGTGTGCACCTGCCCTCAGGAGTAAGCAGCTGCCCTGTACTTGTACAATTGTAAACAAGATCAGCAGGGGTCATCATGATCAGGATGGTGCAGACAAGTGCAAGTTTTTTGCATCTGTGGCGGTTTGCAGGGGCGCCTGCCTGTGCGTGTGGAGCTAAAGGGCCTGACTGCTGATGACTTCTACCGCATCCTGACTGAGCCCAAGCACAACATGATCAAGCAGCAGCAGGTGCTGCTGGCGACGGAGGGCATTGACCTTGCGTTCACAGATGGCGCCGTCAGGGCCATCGCTGAGGCAGCCCACCAAGCTAACCTGCTGCTGGACAACATAGGGGCCAGGCGCCTGCACACTGTGGTTGAGAGGGTGCTGGCCGACATCAGCTTCTCCGCACCTGAAAAGGTGGCAGCAGCAGCAGAGCAGCAGCAGCAGCAGGAAGCCTCACAGCAAGCTGCTGGTGGTGCAGCAGGAACCAGCAGCAGCCCCAGCAGCAGCAAGGGTGCCAAAAGCAAGGCGTCAGCAGCAGGCAGTGGCAGCCAGGGCGGCAAAAGCAGGGGAAAGGGCAGCAAGGACTCCGCTAGCAGCAGCAAGAAGGGTCTGGTGCGGTATGAAGTCACTGAGGACATGGTGCAGGAATGCATGAAAGAGGTCCTCAAGCAGAAGGACTTGTCCCGGTACATGTTGTAGGGGTAATGTTGTTTAAAACCACGCTGTAAACTTACCCAGGCACAAGTCCAAGCCCAACAGCGGGTGTGGCTGTTGCTGCGTGGCTGGTTCTGTTGGTGCATGTGCCAGCAGCAGTAATGCAGTGTGCCTGCTGCTGGCTGGTCACATGTGGACTTGTGCTCGTCACTTCCTTTGTCAATCTATCCACTGCAACAACAAGCATCATGGAATATCATGTCACCAATGCTGAGCATGACAGTAAGAAGCGATCTTGATCAGGGCGGGAGAACCAGCGAAAGGTGCAGCCAACTGTTCCTAAGCCTCGCTTACATTACATGTGTCTATCGCTTCGATCGAAAGCAAACTGCTCAGCCGAACGTGCGCGTGCGGTTGACCATGACACACATGCAATCAAACATGACAACAGCCAGGTCCCAGAATCTGAGTAAGCAGCACAGCAAACCTAGGCTCAGTCCAAAGCAATCTTGAAGCTTCAAAGGTTATTCCTCAGCCACATGCGCCATGCCTCTCCGCCACAAACAGTGAGACAGATGTGGCTCCCACTGCTGCTGATCGTTGGGGTCAGGTTTGCAGCAGCACAGGTCACCATCAATTCCATATCCCCCACTGTAGGAAGCCTGGCTGGTGGCACCAGGTAGGCATCATTGTCCCAGCTGGATCTGGTTTGGCAGGGTCTCTCACCAGGCACACCACCTGAGCTGTTCATGCTCTGCAGGCTTGTCATCACTGGCTCAGGCTTCAGCAAGGACAGATTCACAGGGGGAAACAGCGTATATATTGGTACCTACCCATGCACTGTGCTGAACCATAAGACCTCAGATACGCTGGTGCGCTAGCGCACTGTCGACTTGTAGGCCACCATGGCAGCAGCTGTTGCAATGGCAGCACCTGGCAGTGCATGCTGCATAGTACAGGCCACAATAATCTGATGCAGCATGCTGAAGGGACACAAGAGTACGGCCGAAACACCATGCTATGCTTGTGCTGCAGATCACATGCGTCAGCAGTGCAGCTGGACCTCCAGGCAGCCGTACTCTGACTGTCGTGGTCGATGGTGCTGCCCAGGCGACCCGCTGTTGCTACACATATTCCGTGGACTACACCCCAAGTCTGTATCCAGCACCTTGAGCACTGATAGTGTTTACTGATGCCTTGCCTACTCTCCGTAGTAGCACTACTGAGTAGTTGCAGCTGCACATGTACGCTGTTAGGCAGCAGGTGTGAATGACCTGCATAGAGGGGGACACTCAACCACCCCTGGTGCTGTGCCTGGTGGTTGTTGCTTGCAGCGCTGCTTGCCTTGTGGCCACCTGCTGGGCCTGCTGGCAGCCGGGTGACCATTTATGGCTACAGCACTTGGATGCTGGATCAGGACTGTGCCACCACACAGCTGACAGAGGGAGCCGCGCCCTCCTGTATCGGCACCATCATGTTTGGAGGGTACTTGTGCAGTCCTGATGTGAACAGCTACACAAAAGGCGGCGTCAGTAGGTTTGCAGGCGCCTGGTTGTACCGGCTGACATGCACCCTCCCAGACCCAAAGCAGGTGAGAGGACACAGCAGCATCAGACATAGCTACAGCAAGCAAACTGAGCCTGCTATGCTGGCACACGAAACCGGAAGGCTGGCGTGCTCTGGTGATGCAGGAATGGTACAGGGACATGGCTGCAGGGCATGTGGGGGTGGCACATCTTGAGCGGATGTGGCAACAGCTGTCGGCTGGAACGGCGTCAAGTGCAGGACCATACTACGTGAGACTCCAGCGTGTCTGGCCGTTTGCTGCTGCAGGGTGATCCCCAGATTGGTGTTGGTGTCGCTGGTGACGCCAACGTCACAGTCAGCTTTGAGGGCCGCTTTGCAGGAGGGCTTGCGCTCAACAAGCGTGCCTTCATGACAGCTACACCTACCAGGCCAGCACCCCGCATGTTCCAGGTCTATGCACAGGTTGATTCCGTCAGCCCCAGCACAGGCAGTTTGGTGGGTGGCACCATTGTCACAATCAAGGGCAAGGGATTCCCCAGCTCTGTTGCTGCAGGCAACAATGCCATAACAGCCTTGAGGGTGGGGGGAATGCCTTGTCCCATTGTTTTCAGTAACTTCAGCACAATCAGGTGCATGACAGAAGCTGAGGACAGGGCAAATACCCCGCCCGTAGATTCCACTTGGTGCCGTTGGAGCAGTGCTGGCGGCAATATCTCGTTGGTCAATGCCACGAGCGTCGACAGCAACACCTCGTTGGCCAATGCTACGGCGCCTGGGGACCCTGTGTGCTGGGATGGTAGCATCAAGGGCCTGTACCCAGGCATGAGGGGAATTACGTATGAGTTCTTCAACAGGTGAGCAAAGCGGCTGTTTATCAGGCAGCTGCACTTGAATGTACCCAGGCGCTAGCTAGCATACCCGGGTACTCCTGCTACAGGCCGCTATGTTTGATGTGAACTTATCATGCTTCCCCTTCCTTCTTCACAGTGTTTGGTGTGCACACACAGCATTCGCGCTGTGCACGGATGCAGGCCAGACACCACACATATGTCATAAATCCTACCTACCATGGCTTCATGATCCTGCAGGACGACAGGGTACAATGGGCTGCCACTGGTGATGGACAACTGGACTGTGACTCCCTCTGCTGGAGATGCATCGGCTGTGTTGGGGTCTGCATGGGACTCCCCTCACTACGAGAACAATTCCATATGCACCCGCACACGCGCCTTTTTCACCGCGCCGTCAAGTGGACCATACACATACTGGGTGACATCTGATGACTTTGCAAAGCTCCGCATCACATTCACCAACGTAAGTAGCCATGCCGCTATCAGTGTGCTGTGGTCTTTTGGAGCGCCTGCACGACACCTTGGGCTAGCCATTGGTTGATAGCTTGCAAGCTATCACCCGGATGTGTGCGTGTCCCTGTTGATGCCACAGGGTACCTCAGCTTACATAATCAACATCACAAGTTGGACAGGTGGGCCAGACCAGTGGAGCAATTCTGCCTCCCAGAAGAGCAGGCCAGTAGAGCTGCAGGCTGGGGAGGTTGTGTTGCTGGAGGCAGTGCACTGCAACTCGGCATCAGGGCCATCCCTGCTGCAGGTAAACTCTCAAAGCATGACACGGTGCATGACATGGCAGCTTGTGCCGCCGTCATGCTTAGTAGCTGGCGCCTGTGCTGACAGTGGCTCATAGCAATGAGCCAAGCATGACATGTGGTCCAGTGACGGAACTTGCAGGACAGGTTGCCAGCAGCTAAGACGCCGTCAACAACCAGAAAAGCACTTGACTCGACCCAGGATCTCAGTATGCTCAGCACACAAGTGCATTTCTCTTGGATGTGATCAATCTTTGGTGTTGGCTGGCCGCAGGTGGGCGTAACTGTGCCCAGCACAGTCCCCATGTGGAACAGCTTGCGCAGCATCCAGCGTGTCGACATCGTCAACACCTTTGCAAGTGCACGGAGGATGCTAAGGGTGCTGTACCCTCCTGGAAACGACACTGTGCTGGACGTGTCCATTACGGCAGGTGCAGGAGGCAATGCCAGCATGCTGCTGCATCCCTTGCTGGGCCTCAACGTCAGTGTGAATGGTGTGGGGCTGCCCCAGCTGGTGCCGGTGTCTGGGGGCCAGGCAGCAGTAGACCAGCTGCGAAGTATGCTGCAAACAGCCTTGAGACTTCCAGCGCTGGATGTTGGGGTGGAGCTGCTGCCCTCACAAGATGCTGGGGTCACTTTCAGAGTGGCTGTCCCCCAGTCCAAGGTATGTCAAGGAAGATGTGCCCATGTTGTGCTCTGCATTGTTTGGGTGTGTTGACGTCACTTTGCCTGCGGCCGAGCGCCTATATGCTACGCATGTGTGTCTGCAGATGCCTGTCTGACTTGCTGGTATTGTGCTGACGCTTGCTGCATGTTGCTGGTCCCTTGCAGGTTGCCAGCTTGCTCCTTACTGCCACTTTGGACGCCATCAACATTCAGTCCAGCACCCCACCCCCTTCCTGCCCCAATACAACCTGCTATTTTGCAACACCAGTCTGGGTGCCTGGAAACAACAGTAACCCTGATGAGTCCACCCTTTACGTGCCAACCTTCCCAACATACCCCATTGAGCATGCTTGTCAAGACAACGGTGTGGACAGTGCTGTGACTGCCACCAACGGTCAATTCGACGGTACCCTGAGCCTGGACGGGCTGAGTGTAGCTGTAGCACCGTCAACAGTTCCAGGAGTGACCATGAATGGGGCCTCCCTTGACTTCTGGGGAGCAGACCCGTTCAACACGACAACGCGGCCTTGGAATGCATCGTCAGATGAGGTGGACACGGCTATCAGATGGGCCATTCCAGGCTTCAACCCGTCTGTGACCCGTGAAAGGTGAGGTCGCCGGCTGACGCTCTGCTGAGCACCAACCTATTTTTTTTCATGGCCCATGAAATCAGGTACGGTACCTGCAGGCCAAGCACTGCGGTTGAGCACACAGCAACTCTGTGACAGAGGCCAGCTAGCAACCTACTGTGAATGGCACTGCCTTGATGCCTTCTCACGCCAAGTGTATGCTTGTCTGCGTGCACAGGGTGCGTATCGGCGCAAGGATCGGCATCCAGTGGATGCTGGCGTTCAATTACTGGACCTACACTCAGACTCCGATCCCACCTGTCACTGTAGTTGTCACGCCCAGCGCACCGCAAGCTGGTGACCCCGCCGTCACAGTCACAATACAGGACACTCAGCAAGCCAGCACACCGATGAGTGGTTCATTCGACCTTGCTTTTGGAGACTACTGCGACACCGTCCAGGTTGCTGTTGGCGAGTCTCCAGAGTCTGTGCAGGCAAAACTGGCAACACTGCCAGGCATGCCAGTTGGTGTTGAGGTGGCAAGCTCTGGAAACATCCACAGCACTCTGAGCTACACGGTCACATTCCAAGCACCTGCAGGTTCAGCTGCTGGAGCACTGCCTACACTGAGGATAGCTAACAGCACACTCGGTGGCAGCAAACCCAGTGTGTATGTCTCAGTTGTCCAAGAGGGGAGCACGGCGCTGTTTTATGCACCCATCCCAGCTGACCTCTTGCGAGTGCCGGTCCCATCAAACAAGGGCATTGTGTTGGAGGTCAATGGTGTGCCTTCGGCGCCACCTTGGAGGGGACAGATGGGCTGATGCCAGGCAGCACTGTTGGTGCAGGGGCATCGTCTGCCTGCGACTTTGAAACCAGTGCTGCTGCAACACCGGAGCTCAGCTCAGTCGCTCCAAATGGGACTATTGTTCCTGTCAATATCCTGGTGGGTGGGATTGTGAGGGGCTCTAGCCAGCAGTCGTTGTTGCCATGCACACAAGAAAGCTTGTGTAACATATATGCTATATACAGCACACTTCTTGCTAATCCCTTGATGTCCCTGAGAGTCACTGTGTTCATGCGCCACGCCCTGAGCAACTAGCCTATTCTTTTTTTGTGCTGCAGTCAGTGGTGCTGACCGGCAGTGGTATGAGCGCAACAGCTGAAGAGAACACGGTCATGCTGGGGGCCACGCCATGCCAGCGGCTGATCGTCACCAGGCGCTCCACTACCGACCCAAGCTCTGCCACACAAGTGTCTTGTGGCGTACCAGCAGACACCGTTGCTGGAATGCGCAAGGTGAGGCTGCCACAGGATGTCAACTCTATGACTGGCATAGACAGCATTTGCTATGATTCAGAGCGTTATATTGCAGGTGGCTGCAGCGTGACACGCCGACGCTGCAAAACTTGCAGATGCAGAATGCACCCATCAAGGCATGCATACTGCATGTGACATTATAATTGGCAGCCACAGAGCTGACTTGCGGCTTTTGGCTGTGTCTCCACAGGTGTCACTCAATGTTGCTGGCAAGGGGTACGCTAGGGGCAACCTCACCGTGTGGCTTGACACCCTAGCTATCAACACCTGGTCCCCTGGAGGGCGCCCACTGAGCGCTGCAGGCATGACCACACTCACCATTGGTGGACGGGGCTTTGACCCAGCACACTGCAACCACAACAGGGTGTTCATCAGTGGCATTCGATGCTTTGTGCTCGGCTGCAGCAAGTCTACCATCTCAGTGCTGTTCCCAGGTGATTATGACCTGACACTCTGCATGTACTGCTTGGCATCAGTACCTTGTTGCGTAGTATTCTTTGCAATGGACCAATCATCGTGGTGCAGTCATCCTTCCACTGATGTCCCTCAGCTCTCTTTGCAATGGCACCCTGCATAGCAGTATCTTGTGGCATGTGGGGGACATCTTTGAAGGCAGCTTTGTGGCGGACTTCGGGGTCCAGATGAGGGCAGGGTTGGGATTACTAATTTTATTAGTCATAGGCAGTGCAGTCTGACCACATGCCTGCTGTGGTGCTACAGGAGGTGCTGCAAATGGCACTGCGCCCGTTGACGTCTGGGTGCAGTCTGATGACGGCACATTTGATCCCATTGCCATGAGGACAGCAGCATGGACAATCAACGTGGCCGACGCTGGTGCTGGCGGTTGGCGTGTCGCAGAATTGCTGTCCGACCCTGCACTACCTGTTGAGGGAGGCGTGCTGCGATTCAGGGTGGAGGGGTTCACCACTAGCAACATCAGGCAGTGGAGCATACGTCTCCTGCCAGACTTCAACCTGCAGACCCTCAACTGGACAGACACACAGCAGCTGGCAAGCATCAATGCCAGCATGGTGACTGCACGTGGCATTGCATGTGGCAGCGCAGTGGCTGAGGCTCCTGACACCGCAAGCTGCAAGCTGCCAGTCCTACCTCCCGGCAAGTATTTGCTGGCGGTTACAGTGATGGGGTCGACCCACATACTTTTGCCCAGCAGTGACACCTTTTCTTCATCTTTCGGCCTCTACAGTGTCTCGCCCAACTTGGGAAGCATTGGGGGCAGCACTACACTCACACTCAAGGGCACGGGCTTTGACGCCTTACAGCAGTCAACAGCAGTGGTGGTGATCAAGGTATGCTGGTTGGAACGACGTGCATCTCAGAATGCACCTGGAGTACACGTCCAACGCGTTGCCTGAATGATCGCAGGCTGTCCCCTCATGGCTGTGGCATTGGTAGCAAACTCCTAACTGGATAATTAAGAGTTTGTGCTGCATGTGTTATGTGTTTATGGCGGTTTCTTTTTTTGGTGGTTCTTCCCTGCAGGTACCCATCAGCACTACGTTCCTCAATGGTCTGGTCCTTTGTAATGTTCTCAATATCACAGCCACTGCAGACGACAGTGCAGGTGCCTTTGACACTCTTACGTGCACGACCAGGCCTCACCTCGCAACAGATGCCAGCAGCGATGATGCCATGGCAAGAAACCTTGAAGCAAGGGCCACTGAGCCTGGGTAAGGTTTTTGGCTGGTTGGGGCATGAACGAGGGCTTGTGCCCTCGCTTGCACTATGATGCGTGCATGGGGTGGAAGCATGAAACACTTCTAGACACCAATGTCTCACCCATGTCACATCACAAAGGTTGTGCAAGTCTGTCGAGTGCAAGCATATCGATGAGCGGATGCATGTGCACGCACACAAGCGCAGGTCCGACCATCCAGTGATTGTGTCGTCCTTCTGATGTTGGTGCAGGCTGGTGCAAGTTTTGCTGTGTTCTGACAGTCCCCAGAGTGACACACTCAAGATGTACTGCTGGTCAGATCCAACGCCACGTACAGCCTGCTACAATGCCAATCCTGCGGCATGCAAGTTCAGCTACACCTGGGCAGCGACACCAGTAGTGAATTCAATCCAGCCACCAGTTGGCGCCCCGGGCGACGTGCTGACCCTCCAAGGCAACGCGTTTGATGACGTCTCAGCCGTGCTGCTGACGAACAGCTGGGGTGCCATCTCCTGCCCCATTGACAGCAAGCACAGCACCAACATCACCTGCACCATCCCAGACATGCCTGCTGGCCAGTATGTGGTGAGTGTGCTACGCGCCATTAGCACATGTGTCGTCTTTTTGTCCTGCCGGGGGCAGCAATTGCTGCCATGTTGTTGGTCCTGGATGATCAGCACACAGACAGCAGCCATAGATATCAACTGTAAGGAAGCATGAACACCTGCCTGTTGTTATTTTTCTCTTGCAGGTCAGGGTGCAGACAGCTGGTGGGGCATATGGTGTCGATCAAGTCCCAACAAGGCCTGCACGCTTCACACACAGTCCTCTCATCACGAGTGTGGGTCAGAACCTGGGGTCAGTTCAGGGTGGGCGGTTGTTGCTGCTGACGGCAGCTGCCCAAGCCTTCAACACCACGCACCCCATCAACAACCGGGTGAGCTCAACAGCACTCACAGCAGCTGTGGTGCCGAGCAGTTGTTGCCAGGACAACTTATGCATGCTGTGGACACTACAGGCTGAGCTCAGCGGGGTGATGTGGGCAGCTTTGTTTTGCCAGGAAGCGGGCCAATTCTGCCTGTGTAAGGCTCCTTGCGCCTGGCGGCCAAATACGTGGGTGGAACAGTCAAACACACGTGAATTCTTTTTGTGCAGGTGCTGGTAGCAGGGCTTCCCTGTCCCGTGGACGCTGGCAGCGTCACAGCCACCAGCATTGCCTGCAGGGTGCCATCCCTTGCTGGCCAGCTGCTTGCTGAGTACTGGCAACTACCGAGCAGCACCTTCAACTTGCCTGGCGACATTTACACCTACACAAACCCAGGTTAGCTGGGACTTATAGCCTACTGCGTTGGTGGTGATACGTAAGGTCACATTCTTGCAGTGGTCCCTGGCTGGGCTATGAAAAACACATGCAGCAGTGCTGCAGTGGGCAGTGCTAGTGTTACAGGCCTTCACTGATTGTATGCTGCTGCCTGACTGTATTTGCAGATGCCCGTGCCCTACTGAACAGTTTGTCACTGAGTTGGGGCAATACACCACCTCCAGGCCTGCGCTCATCAGACTTCTGGGCAGGCCGGTTCAGCTTTGTGCTGCTGGTGCCTGCAACTGGCAATGTCACAATTGGAGCAACGGTTGATGACGTTGTGTCCGTCATGGTGGATGGTGAAGTGCTGCTGGCCCCAGGAGGATCTCGGAGAGTGGTAGCATGGCTCAGTGCTGGCTTCCATGACGTGGTGGTGCACTACCTTGAAGCAACTGGAGCGGCTACCATGCAGCTGGCATGGGATGGTGGGGTACCCAACGCGGTGAGCCACTTGAAGTAGCATATTGTGGCACCGTTGACACCATCTGGTCCAGGCTGACCAGCCCTAGTGCTGCAACGTCATCTGACCTGCTGATGCCAACAGCTGCTGCTATGCTGTTGCATATGCTGAGCATTGGTCACCAAGGTTGGTGCATGTGCACCACCGGGCATGGTAGCAGTCAACTCAACAAGCTGGTTTGATACTTGTCTTGCGCTGCATGCAGGCCCTGGGAGCCATACCCACCGGCAACATCTTCTTGTCTCGGCCCGGCCTACCAGTGCCTGTACAAGTCGCCGTAAATGGCGCCGCAGCACGCTTGGCATGCAACAGCAGCAGCCTTGACATACCAGACACACCAGTGCCAGCAGCACCCTTGGATGGCCAGGAAGCCCGCAGATTGGCATCCACAGCACCTGACTGTGCCTACTTCCCAAGCAGCTGGCTGACGCCTGTCGTCACCAGCACAGCCGTTGTCAGCATGGGTGGGCAGGGCATCCTGCAGCTCAATGGCAGCCTCCTGACCAATATCAGTGGTGACATCACTGTCATGGCTGGGAATGTGTCCTGTGCTGTGCAGTCTGTGGCCGCAGACGGCAGCAGTGTGACATGCCTCCTGCCTGACATGGCAGCGGGTCCTGCAGAGATCACCCTGCTGGTGGAAGGTGCAGGTGCAGCAACAATGCCTGCAGGGGCGCAGTGCTGCTCTACACTGTGCCTTTGACAGTCAGCCGACCAGCTGCAGGCCCCAGGGCGTCCATGTTTGGTGGCGTTGAGCTGGTGGTGAATGGATCTGGATTTGCTGGTGGCAGTGACAGCATGACGCAGATGTCTGTTTCTGTGTCAGGCACACCACCAGGACCCATCAGGCCTGTGCTGGCAGCCTCTTCTCTCACCCAGGCAACCATCAGGCTGCCCATGTTTGCTGCCACCAGCACAGCTGCAGTGTTTCAGCTGAACCTGCAGCTTCGGGTCTTTGCCGCAACGAGCAACACTACCTTGGGTACAGCCACCGTCCCTGTCACGCTGGACCGCACCTTCACTCCTGCTATCAGCTCAATCAGCCCCAGGGACATCCAGCCTTACTTAGTTGGAAACAACCTCACGTTGACTTGGAGGGTGTCGCCGGCTGTTGCAGCTGCAGCTGGCCTTACCAATGCAACGGAGGCATCATCGGCGTCACTGGCCGCTGTGTCTCTGCAGGCAGCTTTGGGTGTCAACAGGTTCAGCTGTTCCAACGCCACTGTGCTGGCAAGCAACATGACTACCGGAGAGTATGCGGAGACTCTCACCTGCACCCTGAGCCCGGAAATGCCGGCCACGTCATACAACCTGTGGGTGTGTTTGCCAGCTGTCGGCTGTGGGTACGCAGCAGCTGCGGTGAGGGCCAACGCAAGCGTCACTGGCATCAGTGTTGTGGCTGGCAGCACAGCTGGAGGCACCCAGTTGGTCATCAGTGGTACAGGTGAGCTGTGACGTTGGCATCGCATGCCACAGCAGTGCAGTGCATTGCGTCGAAGCTAGCTGCGCGGCTGCTCATGTTTGCGTTCATGGGTCAGTGCCAGCATGCAGCGCTGCAGACGCTAGCAGCACACCAGCTTGACCAGCCCTGTGTGCTGCATACATGACAGTCGGACGTGGTCACCTGAGGGCTGTGTATGTACACTGCTTTGTTGCAGGCTTTGCAACGGAGGCATCAGAGGTGAAGGTACAATTCAACAACAGCATCTGCCAGGTGCTGGCCAGCACTCCCAACAACATCACAGTGGTCACTTCTGGCCTCCAAGGCAACATGACAGCTGGCACACCCTACACACTGCAGCTGGCTCCCTCTCAGGTATGTTACCTCTGAGTAAGCACAGCAATCGCCATTCGCAGTCACTGCAGCAGTGCCTGAGACATTATGCCTGTCTTGCAACTTACATGTCTCATAGGCGGATGCTTTCCGTGCTGCACAACAGATCATATGGCAGGTCACTGCATCATGCAAAGCAGCCATCACCTGATGCTGTGTTGTGACGTGGTGTGGTGTGCAGGGTGCTGCGCTGCAGGCTTTTCCAGGCTACACCTTCACGTTTGATACAAGCCTCACACCAAGTCTCACCCTGGTGACACCAGCCAGGGGCTCCACAGAGGGAGGGACACAGCTGACACTGACTGGCAGCTTTCCAGCCACCCCAGCAGGCAACCTGTCGGTGTGGATTGGTGACGTGGCGTGTACCAATGCGGAGCAAGTAAATACAACCACGATCACATGCACAAGCTCAAACCCCACAGCAGCCAATGCTTCAGCGCCCAAGCCTCAAGGGCCGCTGCCTGTGCGTGTGGTCTTTGCCGAATGGGGCAGGTCAGCATGTGATGCAGGGGCCAGGGCATTCAACTCCAGTGCTGTCAGCTGCAGCTATCAGTATGTCGACCTGTGGAGCGCCAAGACCACTTGGGGTGGCGGTGACCCTCCACTCGAGGGTGACACAGTCATGATTCCCGTGAGTTCAGTGTTGCAAAGATGTCCGGGACCATGTGGCTGGCTTTGAGACAAAATTCCACATGTGTTGCGTCGTTGCGCAACACGCATGCGTGCTTGTTGTGCCACAGTGTGCACTGCCCTGCCACGTGCGTCATGTTGAGCTTCTGCTGCTACTGCTGGTGCTGATGTTCCTGTTTCAGGCAATACCACTGTGCTGCTGGATGTCTCAGCTTCCCTGTATGCGTTGGTTGTTGAGGGCAACCTACTGTTTGATGATACTGCCGTCGAGGAGCTGCACCTGCAGGTGAACAGCCCTGCTTGTGGCAGGAGCAGGCATCAGCCGCCAGCTCATGATTACTGTTGCAGACCAATGGTTGCGCCCCATTTTTTAGCACGTACTGCCACTGAGGAGGCATGAAGGTGTTTTATGCATGATGCAGCACACGCTGCATGCTGTGCATGTGTCTGCAACTTGCTTCTGACGGCATGGTCATTCCGCCGGGCATGAGCAGTGGAGTGATGCACATTCCTCAAAAAATCTGTGTGTTGTGGTGCAGGCCAGCTACATCTTGGTGAAAGGAGGCAGCCTCCAGGTTGGCAGGGAGGATGCACCATTCCCTGGTGAAGCCAAAATCACACTGTACGGCCCTCCTGAGTCAAGGGAGCTGCCGCTGTATGGAGCCAAGGCAAGTGTTGAAACCTCTCCTGAATGGGAGGCAGATTTGCCTCCTCACCACGAGTCTTCCACACAGAGGCAGTGATGCTTGACCAGTGTATGTTTGATAACAAAGCGGTATCTTCACAAAGTTTTGTCCAAGCGTGTCTCCCTGCTGGCACACTTCACAGGTCCTGGCTGTCAGGGAAGGCCAAGTCCGTCTGCACGGTCAGCCCAAGCTTCCAACGTGGACCCTGCTCAACGCTACGGCTGATCCTGGCGACACATCCATCACCGTCAATGGCCCCATCAACTGGGTGGCTGGAGACAGGATTGCAATTGCGTCCAGCAGCTTCTATGCCACGGATGTTGACGAGGCAGCAGTGGTCAACGTCACGTGCCTGCTGCCGGGGTGTGAGGTGGTGCGGCTGGAGCTGGACACCCCACTGGCTTACACGCACTTGGGCGAGGTGGTGACTGTGCCTGGAGATGACAGGGGCCACGTGCTGGACATGAGGGCTGAGGTGGCTGTCCTGAACAGGTGTGACTCAGATTGGGCAGGGCGGGGGGGGGGGGGCTGACACCGATTGATTGCACCATGCAACAAGGCCAACACTCCGAGTGAAGGTGACCTTTAAGCCCCCAACAGCTCTTGGCTGCAAGCTTATACCATCATCAACGTTTTCTGTGCATTTTTCTCATAGTTCATAGTGTGGGTATTATTTGCTAAACTACTATGAACAAACTTAGCAGCATTTCCCTCATCCCCCACATTCCCCTCATCCCCCACATTTTCTTCACCCCCCACATCTCCCACATCCCCCACATCCCCCACATCTCCCTCATCCCCCACACCCCCCACATCTCCCTCATCCCCCACAACTCCCTCATCCCCCACAACTCCCTCACCCCCTCATCCCCACATCTCCCTCACCCCCCTCATCCCCCACATCCCCCGCATCTCCCTCACCCCCCTCATCCCCCACATCTCCCTCATCCCCCTCATCCCCCACATCTCCCTCACCCCCCACATCTCCCTCACCCCCCACATCTCCCACATGCCCCACATCTCCCTCATCCCCCACATCTCCCTCATCCCCCACATCCCTCACATCTCCCTCATCCCCCACATCTTCCACACACCCCACATCTCCCTCATCCCCCACATCTCCCTCATCCCCCACATCTCCCACATGCCCCACATCTCCCTCATCCCCCACATCCCCTCATCCCCCTCATCCCCCTCATCCCCCACATCCCCTCATCCCCCTCATCCCCCACATCTCCCACATCCCCCACATCTCCCACATCCCCCACATCTCCCTCATCCCCCACATCTCCCTCACCCCCCTCACCCCCTCAACCCCCACACCTCCCTCACTTCTCTCACCCTCCACATCTGCCACATCTCCCTCACCCTCCTCATCTCCCTCACCCCCTTGCTTCCCTCATCAGTCCCCTCGCTTTGCTCAATCCCCTGGCTTGGCTCAACCCCCTCGCTTCCCTCCACCCCCTCATTGCCGTCTTTCCCTTCGACCCCCTCGGTCGCCTAATTGCCCACTTGCCCTCCCTTCCCTCAACCCCCTCACTGCCCCCGTGCCCTTCTTTTACACCCCCCCCCCCACTACCCTCCTTTTACCAACCCAAAGTACTTCTGTCCCTCGACCCCCTCAGTCCGCACTTCCCCTTTTCTTCACACCTTGTCCTTGCACTGCACAACAACTTGTTGACGAAGCAGGGCTTGAGGAGTTGGGGGAGATATGAGGTTTGAGGGAGTGTGGGGGTTGAGAGAGATGTGGAGGATGCGGAAACTTAGGGAAGTGAGGGAGATGTCAGGGTTGAGGGAGATGTGGGAGATGAGGGAGATGTGGGGGATGAGGGAGATGTGGGGGATGAGGGAGATGTGGGGGATGACGGGGATGTGGGGGATGAGGGAGATGTGGGGGATGAGGGGGGTGAGGGAGATGTGGGGGATGAGGGGGGTGAGGGAGATGCGGGGGATGTGGGGGATGAGGGGGGTGAGGGAGATGTGGGGATGAGGGGGTGAGGGAGTTGTGGGGGACGAGGGAGATGTGGGGGGTGAGGGGGATGTGGGGGATGAGGAGATGTGGGGGATGAGGGAGATGTGGGGGATGAGGGAGATGTGGGGAATGAGGGGGATGAGGGGGCTGCCTGTAAATAAAACTGTTATTTTTTTCAAATCTTTGCACTATGAGGTTTGCATAACGCACTATGAGGGTAATGAGGGTAGTTGTGGCTATCTTGAGGTAAAAGAAAACGCACTATGAGGTTTGCATAATGCACTATGAGGGAAATGTGGTTAATGAGGGTGAAAATGAGATGTGATGAGGTAGAAAATGTGGGGAAACGCTGCCGATGGCATAAGTAGGTAATGCAACTCTCAGCGCGACTCGCGTGGCGCTCGAAATACCAGCCCTCTGACTCGAACCTGCTCCGACATCCTCGCTTGGCTCGGATGTCTCCGCCGGTTCTCGTCAGAGTGCTGGTATTTCTCGCTAAGCCACTCTCGTCCGCTGCTGAGAGTTGTATAACCTCTACATAACTCATGAGTTGGGCCCAAACAACGTACTATTACTGTCTGGCGTCGTTGTGACTTGACATTCTTTCAGGAACGTCCGCCTTGTGGGTGATGCAAGCTCTCCAGACACTCTGTTTGGCGCGCAAGTGTTGGTCTCCACCCCTGGGGGCCGTACCCGGGCTACCCTACAGTTCAGCCATGTGGAGATGCAGTGGGTGGGCCAGGCCTTCAGACTGGGTCGCTACCCCATCCACTTCCACATGCATGGGGACGGCTTTGGCTCTTGGGTCAAGGGTTGCTCCGTCCATCATTCGTTCCAGAGGGCCATCACAATCCACGGCACACATCGTGTCCTTTTGCAAGTGAGACAGCAGTGCTGAGTGGGTTCACACCATGCATGCATGGGTTAGGGGACACACACAAAATTTAGAGCAGTGCCAGTACAATACCTTCTTGGTACTGCCAAGCATAGTATGCTAAGCTGGCGTAGTCACACGCAACTGCAGAACTGTGTTGGGTGCTTGCTCAGGAGTTGGTGTCAGCCGGCGTCGACAGGATATGCTGCATGCCTAGCAGAGCAAACTAGACTGCACAGCTGAGTGTACTGCCCTGTTTGCGGTGTAGGACAACGTTGCGTTTGATGTCATGGGTCACACATACTTCTTTGAGGATGGCGTGGAGACAGGCAGCACCCTGGATGGGAACCTGGGCATGCTGACAAGGGTGTCAAATGCAATGCTCAACACCGACACTACACCGGCAACATTCTGGGTACGAGTTTGGTGGCAGGTGTTATCAAACACATGCATTGGTTTAGAAAGCCCCTAAGACAGCTGTTAACTCTGTTGCCATAGCCAGCCCGAGTGTTTCCTTGGTGTGGAAGGCTGTTTCCACTGGACAAAGTCTCAGGGGATGTGTGTTCGTGCCTGCAGATAACAAACCCCAACAACACAATCCGGAACAACAGGGCTGCAGGTGAGGGTTGGCAATGCCGGCTATGAATGCCTTGGTCAGACCACAGTCCCATGATCACCCTGTCTTGCTGTGCAGAAATGTTGGTTGACAGGCGGTGGGAGTCTAGTGATTGCACTGCTTCTAACCATGTTGTGCTGCCTCTTGCTGGCTGCAGGTTCAGCGGGTTATGGCTTCTGGTACCGCCTGCTCAGAAACCCAGAGGGCCCCAGCATGACGACCTCATCCTGTCCCATGTTTACCCCCTTGGCGCAATTCAAGGACAACGTGGCACACTCCAACATGTTCTACGGCTTCAGGATCCATCCTGAGTACTACCCCACCCTGCGCCCATGCGATTCCTCAACCTTCCAGCAAGTCCCAGCTGTCTTTGACGGCCTCATCAGCTATAAGAATGGTGTCAAGGGCGCAATGGCAACACAGGTCAGCCACAGGACCACAACAACACAAGTCTGCTTGTATTTTGCACACGCGGGCCGGCCCGCGTCAGTGTGCCTGCACATCTGCATCCAATCATGATCAGGTTGTCCATGTGCATGACACTAGTGCAGTACTGCTTCACAAAACTCTGCTGCCCTGATCATACTCACACCGCTGTGTGTTTGCATCTTGATGTCCCTGCATATTGCCCCTGCAACATGACCTGTCTTATCAGGTTGGGTTGGTACAGTTCAGGTGAGCGTAAAACAGCATGGACTGCCTGGTTGCATCATGTTGGGTTGGTGTGCAAGTGTTGCACTCAATGGGTGCGCATCAGTTGACTTCCTGACTGCAATGCACTTGAGTGAAGATTTGCAAGCTTACCCGGCAGGCATACAAAACAGTGGTGGTGTCCAATCTTTGCAGGAACTTCACATTGGCCGACAATGGAGCTGGGCCTGTTACGCATGTTATCAATGGAAAGGAGCATGGTGGCGGCATTGAGATTGCCTGGGTGCTGGATGACCGAAACAGATACAATGTCGACATCACCAACATGGCAGGTAGGCACGCCTAGGTCCTCGGAAGGCAGTGTTGTCATAAATGCTGCTATGGCACTGACAATGGTTTTCCGATCATTTGCCATGATGCCAAAAAGCTCCATCCGACCCCGCCCTTGGCTGTGGAATGCCTGCAGGGGTGCAAGATGCATTGATTGTGTCCAAAACGTCAGTAGGACAGCGCGGAACAGCAGGAGCATGGCCTTCAGGCAGGGGCGTCAGAGGCCTCATCACTCAGAGGTGCGGCGGTGGATGACAGTAGATGTTTCCTGGGGTCTGCTGAAGTGGCTATTCATTTTTCTGGCTGTTCATCCAGTGTTGGACACCAGCTCAGCCCCCTCGGTTGTTGTGTTGCGCCTCGCAGTAGTTCGTACAGCTCTGGCAGACGCTGTCAATTTATGCTTTATGCTATCAACTTGATAGCATCATTGAAGATCAACACTGCCCATGCTTGCGCTGCTGCTGCAGTCCACCGCCCGGCAATGGGAGGCATTCTGCTCTGATGAGTGCCGTCAACGTGACCTTTGTCAACTACTCATCTGCTGACAGCCAGTTCAAAGCCCTTGAGCACTGCGGGAAGTGCAAGGATTTCCAGGTATGTACAATAAGCCATTTTATGGCCGCAGCTTGTATGTTTGTAGGTGCAAAGACCACCGCATGAGCTGCAGGGCAGGGTCTGCCCGTACAGATTACATGCACGCTGCGCTAACCAACCAAGTGCTTCCTGCCTTCAACCTGCTCACAGGGTGGCTCAACCACTTTCACCAAGGGCCTCAAGTTCCTGCAGAATGGGCTCCCAGCCCTTGCTCACTGGTCCTGGACCAGCCAAGGATACTTCCTTGACCTAGACGGCAGCCTGCTCAACGCCGACACCCTGGCGCCGTCAGACCACCCGACAGCCTGGCCCTTTGGGCCTGGCATGACCCTGCACTCAGCCGTTGAGAGCGACCTGTTTGACGAGCCTGAGTGTGTCTACTTTCAGGGCGGAAATGCAGCCTACTGCAAAGCAGACCTGACATTCAGGCGGGTGATGCTGAATGGACATGCGCCAGATGCACTGAAGTTCAGGTGAGATTTTGTCCTAGGCTGCTGCATAGATGGGCTGCCAGTATTGCATGGAACCTGAACATGTGATTACAGTCAACACATGTACATCAACATATGTTGATGGCTATGTTGACGCCAACTGCCTTCGCCAGTCATGTGTGCTTTGCTGCTATGCAGTGATCTGCTGCTGACATCTGACACCACCAATCGCACGGCACGCTTGCACTTCACCAAGTACAACGAAGAGGTGTGCTGCAGCTGTGGGGTGCACTTGCAATCTTGCAAGCATGCCCGCAGTCGAGCAATCGAGATTACACAGGCGCTGGTATTTGTCCTGATCTGATTGCTGCCGTGGCATGGTTTGCCTCCTGCATGGTGTGCCTTGCCACCAAAATACACTCAGTGACAATCAACAGAGTCTGTTGATTGGCAAGCAAAGAGTACATTTGCCTGTGCCGTAGCCGACAATGATGCTTGCTGCCACATCTTGCAGGGGTACCAATTCGTGTGTGCAACCCTGCGGTCCTACTGGCTGCACTGGGACACCACTGTGGCCATTGCACCTGACACCTTCAGCCTCCACAAAATGGACCCCATGAATGCGACGGCAGGCTGGCTGTATCTGTCTGCAAAATGGCCTCAGGTGACCAACCAGCATAGTGCATTTTCTCTGCAGCCAGGGGCAGCCATGAGCTCATGGCCCTCGAGGGGGTGCCTCTTGCATGCCATAGGCGCAAAGTGGCTTGGAAAGTCTTGGCAGGCTTTCAGTGCAGCTGCTGCTAGCGTGTAGGTGGATTCACACTGGAGTGGTTTTGTCTGATAGCAAGTTGGCGACCGTCGGTTAACCAACACATCACATGACTGTATGCTTGCAGGTGTTTGACCGGGTGGAAGTGAATGGCAGGTCTCCTAGCCCAGCCTTGACTGCTCCACCTACCAGCCTTGCTGTCGCCGCTCACGGCACCCTGTACTACAACAAAACCAGGGCCCCGGTGGGATGGTACTGGGGTAACGAGACTCTTGACATGACCACAGGGCAAGTGCTGTTGGCGGGTGCCAGTGCTGCCACTCTGAGGGTGGTGCCACAGGCATGCCCTGTGCGTGGCTGCAACGTACTGCCTCCTGTTGCAGCAGACATCAGGTGAGCATCACCAACAGCCGTGGCAGTCCTGCCAGCTCCCTGCAGATGCCAGAGCCTGTACTGCAGGTGGCAGGGCAGGTGGCCAGCTTTGCTTGGAAGGTGCAGCCAGACAGCCTGCAGGCATGTAGTGGCATTGGTATTGTACAGCTATCAACGCGCAGCATGCTTTCACACCGTCTGCAAACCCACGTCTGGACGTCCACTGTCATGTTGCAACCGTCTGCTTGCTGCAGGAACGGAACACTGCTGTGGTCGGACAACAGGACATGGTAAGTCAAGCTGACCCAACATGATGTACATTCGTGTTGTGAAGGGGGCCTGACGGGTCCGTTGTTTGATGACCCTGCCAAGAGCCCGCCTGGTGGGCCGCCCTTTTCCACCACCATCTTTTTCAGGCCATGGTTGCCAACAGGTCGGGATGCCATCAAAAGTGCGGTTGTGTTTGCAGGCAACACAATGCAGTGCTGCCGTTCAACGACCCTCTGCGGCAGAGGGTCGATTCAGAAGCTTTTGCTGCACCTGACACTGCTGCCTGTTGTGCCTGCAGGGTGAACACCACTGGAGGGAAGCCAGTGGCTGGCAGCAATGTCACAATACCTTTTGGCTGGCAGCTTGTCATGGATGAGAGCCCACCACCACTCAACCTGTTGCTCATTGAGGGCGCTGTCAGCTTCAGCAACGCAACCAACATCACCCTGACAGCAACATACATTGTGGTGCAGAGGACTGGGTCGCTGGCTGCTGGACAGCCAGGCTCCCCACACCCTGTACCAGCCACCATCCTCCTGTCAGGGTCACGAAACACTCCACAGCTAGCCATCACAAGCAACCTTGTTTTGGGTGCAAAGGTGGGTCAGTGAGTGGTTTGGGTTTGAGTTTAGGCTGACAGTGAATAGGGTTCAGCAGCCTGACATGATGTTTGTCAAGTTCTTGAATCTAGGAGGAAGTCGGACTGGGTGGCATGTGTGCCCTGGATATCCTGTGATAATTGCGCGTGCTGCAAGCCGCCATGCACTGGCACTCGCCACACGTGCATTGAGTGGTGTGTCTCCTGCCTGTTTTGACAGGTCCTGGCAGCCGTGTCAGGTGGGCGGCTGTCTCTTCATGGCCAGCGTGTCACCAGACGCTGGACACGCCTGGCTGCCCCAGCTGCTCCAGGCGCCACCACAATCTCTGTGTTGGGTGATGCTGCCGCGCTTGCTGGCTGGTCAACCGGCAAGGAGGTCCTGATCACCAGCAGCACCTTCAACCCTGAGCAAGCGGAGACTCGCCGCATTCTGGCCGTTGACAGCACTGCGCAACCCGGCCAGGTGCTGCTGACGTTGGATGCTGCATTGCTGTGGGCTCATGGAGGAACAGAAAACAGGTGAGGCAGCTGTTTTTTGGCAAGGGGCATTTGCACCTTGTTTGAGTCTGTGTTTCTGCGTGTCTGCCCAGCTGGGCTGCACCTTCCCCAACACATACACGCCATCTTCCTCCCCCGTAGGCGTGCTGCAGCAAGACACCCTTGGCACTAGTCATGACTACAGCCTGTGGCCTGTCTGACACGCTCCCTGCTTGGAGGCGTCTCGTGGCTGTTGAGAGTCTGACCCTGCTGCCCTGCTTCTTGCTTGCATTGCAGCTATCCTGGGTCTCAGTACACCCTGAACAATAGGGCAGAGGTGGCCCTGCTGGACTCCAATGTTGTCATTGCGCCCCAGGACGGTAACACACAGTACCTCACTGGTGGCGGCAAATTTGGTCCACGAGTTGTAGCTGCTGGCAATGCCACAGCACAGCTTGACAACATACGGGTTGAGTTTTGTGGGCAAGCTGGGCTGGACAGGGCGTGTGTTCAGTTTGATGGGTGAGTGCAGGAGCAGGAGTCTAGCAGTGACTAGCGCTGGTGTAAGCGCGTCACATGCACAAACAGCCGCTGCAAACAGTAGCTGCTAACAGCCGCTGTCTTGTGAGGCAGCCGCACAGAATCGCCCTGTAAAACGTGCCCAGCTGCACCGCTTGAAAGTGCGCGGTTGCTCCTGGACGACTTTGTGTGCTGTGTTGCGCAGGCTGACTGGACAGCCACATCACAGCAGCTACCTCACAAACTCAGTAACCCTGCGCGGACACGCCCAAGCAGTGCGCACACTGCCAAGTACTGTCACACCTGCACTCACTACTGGAGCGCTGTTGAGTGGCAATGTCCTTGTGGAGAGCTACGACACCAGTACGGTTGTGCTTGGCGGCCATCATGGTCTGGTCAAGGCGAACCTGGCCCTGGGCACAATCAAAGACTCAACTGGTGAGCAGGCTGAGTTGGGTGCAGCCTTTCTATTCTGGGCGCCTGTTTACTGCCTGTGCACTTTCATGCCTTCCTGACACTGTGACTATTGGAGGCTGTAACAACAGGACGGCAATGACATGAGCCAGACGCTCGGCAGAGTGTCTGTATTGAAAAAATTACACGCACCTAGACTACCGGTTGTGTCTGATGTGCATGAATCCCTGCCCTGCAGGCAAGTCAAGTTTTGATGTGCAGCTTCCAGCCACATACGAGGTGCTAAGCACCGCTGTCAACACGAGCCTGGTGGACAATGTGGCTGCAGGGAGCCACCGACTGGTATGTGGTAACAGTGCTAGGCCAGCATGGTCACCAGCCATGGTGGTTGTCAGGGCCCTGGCGCCTTGCACGGCTTGCAACATGTGCGAGCGCTTTACTATAGCTTAGCCGGTGGCCGTGTAGTTCTGCAACATGCACATTACCTGCCCGGCAAACCTGAGGTCCGCTTTACACAGCCGGTGTTGATTGATTCTGCCCAACTCTTTGCGGCTGCTGGTTGGCTGTGGTGCTGCAGGGCTTCAACGTTCCTGGAGATGCCTGCAGTGCATTGCCCAGCACATCAGACAGCAAGGGGTCGCTCCTGTTTGTGAACAACGCTGCCCACAGCAACCTTGTTGGGCTGGTGCTGAGGGCGGTGGCTGATGGAGGGCCGTGCACTGCCCTTGCCAACTTCACCACCTACCTCAACTGGGACTTTGGCATCATCACACTCAAAGGCATCACCACAGATGTGACCCTGCGGCATGTGGTTGTTGCAGGTGCGCTTGCTTGCCTCGCAGCATCAGGAACCTCAGTACCTCTTCTTGCAACTTGGCAGTGTAGCTGCCATGCAGCTGCCAAGTCTGCACATGACCATGAGGGTGATGTGTTTCAAGTGCCTCTGAACAAGGACATTTGCAAGTCGGCAATCTTGCCTTGCTCTGCGCTGTCCACTGGGGCTGTAGCCGCTGACCTAGTTTGCAATGCATACGCTGCTGTGCATGCCACCCGCAGATACACGCCATGTTGGGATCATGGTCATGAGGAAGGGAGGCATGACAGAACCGTCACAGGTCAATGTGTCAGGGGGACTGCTGGTGGGGCGCAGCAGCCCTGCAGTGTGTGCAGCCTGCCGGCGCCGTGCTGGCGTGACAGCAGATGGGGCCGACCCTGGCTGCCACCCGCGCTTGAGCAGCAAGAGCTTCGACAAGTTCTCACCATTTGGGCCCAGTGTGGGCTTGGCGTCCCCTGTGTTTGCACTTGACTTCACCGTTGGGCCAGGTTGGTACTCAGCGCTCCAACCTCATGATATGCAGCAGCATGCAAGCGGCTTGGGTTGCAGGCAGCATGGTAGACGGTATGAAAGCTGCATGTCTCTGAGCAGATTATGACGTGAAAAGCAGTTTAGCGTAAAGTGCATGCTAGTATGAGTGTTGCAGACAGACGGGGTTGAGGTGAAGTTTTGTGGTGCTGTCTATCTTGCAGAGATGAAGCCGTATGACCATGCCCACGGCTACCAGACAATTCTGGGCAACACTCAAGTGTCCGGCCTGACTCTGGCCAATTTTGAGGGGCCTGCTGCATGTGGAGGCGCACCAGATGGCCCAGTGCACGCATTCAGCAATCACCTGAATGCACCAGATGCAGCACACCCTGTGTTCATCAAGCAGGTGTGGAACGGCCTAGACAGGCATGTCTTGTTGAGGGATACAGTTACTGCACACCACACATGTTGGCCCTGCACATGTATACAGCCTGTGTCCACTGGCTGTCCTTGTTTCCCAGCATGCAGAATTGCCAACAACAATGCAAAAGTCTTGGGTGAGCCACACGAGCAAGCCTTGTTGTGCTGGTTGCTAGAAGCCAACTGAGCGTGGCATGTCTTACACTGGGCGTGCAGGTCACCAAGGCTTCTGTGACAGATGAGGGTATGTTCCACATGTACGCACCAGACCCAGACTGGCGCAACGAGGCTGACTGTGGGATGGCTGAGTACAAGCGGCCTGACGGCAGCACCCTGCCACTCAACTGTGCTGGGCCAAAACATGCCTACTTCAGGTGCGGGAGGACAAAACAGGGTGGGTTGGTAAGCACTGCATAGGAGGGGGAACTTGACCGCCCTCTCAGATCTCAGATAGAGTCCGTGCTGCAGTTTGTGTGCACTTCAGGTGAGGGTGCCACCAGGCCTGGCCCAACTCAACACTAAGTAGCCAGAGTCAACACTAAGTAGAGGCCCTGGGGACATGCACATGTGGTGCTGCACACCCCGGCATCTCTGCTGTCACAACGTTGCCAAGGCAGAAGCCAGTGCTAATGGTTTCGGTTAGGCAACCCACACACGCAATGCACCTGACCCGTTGCTCTGCCTGCAGGGATGTGGATGGCAGCTTGACAGGGAGCAGGGCCTCAACAGTGCTGGGTGCCTTCACTGTACCCCGCTCTGCCAGCAACTTTGACCAGGGCAGCGGGATCATCCCGGGGCCCTGCAGCTGGAGCCCAGCCTTCAAGTGCTACCACTGCAAGGCAGGTGCCACCACCACGCAGCTCAGCAGCGGCTGGCTGCCCAGCCCGATGCCTGCAGCAGGAATCTGGGCTGACCCTCAGTTGCTGGTTGTGGAGTCCAGGTGGGTGCAATGGTCATGGCAGCGGTGGACAACTTGTACTCAGATACGGATCGTATGATCATATGATCATAGCATACGCCGCATTGTCATAGCATACGCCGCATGATCATAGCATACGCCGCATTGTCCTGACGTACAGGTAGTGCAGGAAGTTGTGCAGACAAGTTGTGCTGTCTGAAGAGCGGGCCTCAGCGACATACGTGTGCCCACTGTTTGACCCAACTGGGTGTGCATCTTGCTTCTGAGAAGCTTGCTGAAAAGGCCTTGGCTGTGTGTGCACCCTGTTGCCCTGCAGGGACTCAGACAGCGAGGACCGCAACTTCTCCCCTGTCTTTTTGGAGGGTGGCGGCGTTGTTGACCTTGCCATATCTGCAATGGACCAGGGCTGGTGCATGCAAGCCTACACCTGTCAGAAGCGCCTCAGGTTATTTTGGGGTTCATACCGTCTTGCACTGTGTGTTGTTGTGATTTGCGATGTTTGTCCTGCTTTCAGACACTACTAGTGTAGTACATCACCATACGTCGGCTACAGTCAGCCAGACACCAGTGCTTCAAGCGTAGTACGCCAGTGATTGGTGTTGCATGCCGTGTTGATTGCCAGTGAGCACTGCTGAGAACACTGCTGCAAGGTGCCTGCGATTGCTACATACCGCCATTGCTGTGGCTGCTAGCTGACCCAATGCCCTCTTTTTGCCACGTGTTGACTGTCTGGCCTGCCTGCAGCACCTTCTGGCTGACGGCCGCCATGGGTCAGACCATGAGCCTCAACTTCACAGGCACACCCAGCAAGGTGCTGCGGATATGGCTGCCATACGCAGACCCCTCAGCAGAGCTGGTTCTGGTAGTCAACATGCTGCAAACACCCAACAGGCGGTTCGCTTGGACGGAGGGCCGCCGCCGCATAGACCCCTTGCCACAGCCGCCCCGGATTGGGGATGCCAGTGGGCATGGTGACTTCTTCTGGGACCAGGACACTACGTTGTTCACTATGAAGCTCAAGGGCGGCGGTTCGAGCGTTGAGATCCGCAGTGAAAATGCCATCGCTGTTACACAGCGATTGGCGGTCTCAATCAACGACTTCTTTGACACGCAGTCTAGATTCCTAGCCAACCTGGTGAGCGAGCACCCAATGCATGGCATGCATGGATCAGCCACAGCAGTGCATGCATGACTGATTCTGACAACAGGACACGCGAAGCTTTGCCATGCGCCTGCAGGCTGCAGTCCTTCGAGCAGCTACAGCTGTCACCATGTTTGGTGACACCTTGACGGCAGTGCGTGCAGTCAGAAGACATGTTGTCACCCCACTCGTTGTTGGCGGGGAACGCTGTGCTGACACATCGACTGCTGCTGTGTGTGCAGGCCTTTGTACTAGGCATTGACGTGTCCAGGATCAAGGTGGTGAAGATTGTTGCTGGCAGTGTAATCTTGGACTACTTGAGTGAGCACTTTCATCTTTGTCTTCAGTTGCGCCTTGGGCGACGTGCCTACCAACTGCACTCCACAATGCCTTCAGCAGCCAACTGTGTTCTTGCTGGGTGTTTTTGCATAATGTCTGCAAAGAGGCATTGGCAAAAAGGTACTGGTGTTGGTGTCTGTTGATTGTGTCGGTGCCGTGCTGTTCCCTGCGTGCAGTCCTTGAGGATCCCACCGTGTCTGCGGCGCCCCTACCAGAGGCCACTTTTGACACCAGTAACAACGTGGACACAGAGACAGCCGCGATGCTGTCAACACTGCCGCCAGACCAGCAAGCCCAGTACCTGGCAGCTGCAGCAGCTGTCAAGGAAGCTGACAGCGGGACAACTGGCGGCTCAGGAACAGGCGCATCAGGTGGCTCAGCAGGGTCGGGTGGCAGCACCGCACACCCAGTCAGCAGCAATGCAACACAGGCTGCTGCAGCTGCTGAGCTGCTGGCAGTGTTTGAGACTCTGAAGACCAGCATTGCAGACGGCTCCATGGAGCGCAACACTGGCTACCAGACCCTCGACTTGAGCGCAACCGTCATGTAAGCTGCAGTGCAGGTGCTGGCTTGACCTGCATGCCAGTGCATGTAGATCCGAAGCTGTGCATGCTCTGGGCATCAATGCCCTGTTGCCATGCGTACTAGATGAAGTGACGGGGCCTTTCAAAACAATGGCTGCTTGCAACAAAGTGAGTTTGACCACTGGGTGTGTGCTGTGTTGCTGCATTTGGTGCGCAGGATTGCTGACAATGCCACAGACGCACAGAACATCCCCCCCACTATCACCCTGGCAGACATACTACAGGGCCAGCCAGAACGGCCAGTCACCCCAGCCCCTCCTGCCCCAACAACTCCTGGTGAAAGCGGCAGCACAAGCGGCCCACCTGTACTGCAGATCGTGCTGCCTGTTGTACTGGGTATGGCAGTGCTTGCTGGGTTGGGTCTTGTGGGCTTCAGGATGATCAAGCTGAGGCGTGCTGGGCGGGTGGTGGCGGCTCCTGCACCAGCCACCCTGCAAGGCGTCAGTGCGCGTGGTATGCTAGGTAAGCAGACACGTGTGGTGCACAATGGAGGAGGCTAGCACCGTAGCTGTAGCGTCTGCATCACTTGTCTGCATCAGCTGTCATGTGGTGTGTGTGCTGAACCACAGTCAGCGGTATCAGTCACCATGCTTTCTGTTACGCTGGCCAGCTCCCATGAGAGAGCGAGGCCCTGCCAGTGCGCATGTCTTGATGCTGTTGTATCCAAGCTGCAACACTGGCTTGGCTTGCTTCTGCAGTGAGCTTGTCGCGCAAAGTGTACCGGCTGACATCGCTGGACAGGCTGGAAGCTGTGGGCTTAACGAGCCAAGTCACAACAACCGTTGACCTGCCAGGCACGCCGACACCCTCGACCACTACAGGCCAGACTGATAACCAACAAGCCCTGGCAGCAAGCACAAGCTCACTGGTAGCTGCAGCCATGCAAAACACTGCAGCCAAAAGGGCCGGCAGTGTCAGCCCACCGCCGCCCAAATGGCCTGGGCTGGCAGAGGCTGCAGTTGCCCAGGGAGCGCAGCAGCTCACAAAGGGCCAGCGGCAGCGGCTGCCACCTTTGCAAAGGGTGAGTGCTTGCAAGAGATCGAACGGATGTTGCCGATTTCAGGTTCTACAGCATGTCTGCAAGGCCTTCTGCTAGGCTGTCACAAATTGATGACAGCCTGGCTTTGGAGGGATGCTTGCGATCGCGGCACACATATGCTCGAGTTGCATCACTACTGTGAGTTCGTGGCCAGTGTTGCAGTTGCTGCCAGCTATCACGTTGGCTATTGTTACTTGCTCATGCTGAAACACACTACTGGTGACTGCATGTTTTGTGGTGCATGCAGGGGAATGCTGTTGTGCCAGTGAAGACTGAGCCAGAGTTGGACCAGGCACCTTCATGAGCTGCATGGCAACCAATGCTTGGCAAAGCTTGTGCATTTGAAAAGTTGGCTTGTACATGTCCGATGTCACTGATGCCCTTGTTGTTGCTGCTAGTGTGGCACGCTCTATCACAAGTAAGCGGCGCCTGCTTTGTTTGCCAACCTAGGGGCGCGGTGGCTGGGCCAGACAACAGTGAAAAGTGTGGTATTGGGCACAGTGTGCTGGGGTTGTGTGACTGTGTAACAAATCAGTCCCGTCACACTCAACCCGAAGTAGCCTGAGATAGGCAGCTCAACGGCCATTTCCACCACGCATACATGACATCTCCCCTACAAAGCAGCACCTGGGGCTCCAACCTAGGCATTCGGCAGCCGGGCTGCCCACTGAATGAGCAGGCAGTTGCCCCTTGCTTCAGGGCCAGTCCTTTCTCACAGCTGCAGGTGCGCCCAACATGCCCCTTGTGCCACCTTGTTGAACCACCCATGACATCGTCGTAATCGCCCACAGGTGTTCTCCCTGCTCCATGCCGCAAAACATGTAGTGACTAACACAGGTCAGCCTATACCCCTTGTACAGCCTACTTTGTTGGACAAACTGGCTGCAGTCATCCATAGAGCCAAACCACAGAAAACAGCTGAGGAAGTACAGCTGAAGGTCACACTGCTTGATGGCTGCCACAACAGCAGCGTCTATTGCTACACAGCATACTATACACAACCTGACATTGCAGCAGCACCAAATGCTTTTAAGAAGCGCCTGCTTGACAGGTGAGCCGTGTACAGTGAAGCTCCATGCTTGCTTCAATAGAGCAAGTCAAGCAAGATACACTCCAAGTGGCGGGTTGGCCTAAAAACCGCCACTCACAACAGGCACACCAGCGGAGTAGGGCACACAGCTGGCCGCCTAGAGACGCTAGTCGTACAGAGGCATGTGCACATGCGTGTGCACACTATGTCACACAAAGACGCACAGCAAGCTGCCACGCTTGATGGTACAATACTCAACACGTCAATGCCAAGGGAGGCGCCTCGGCCACTACAGCTGTCAGCCGCGCATTCACCGCAGCATACAGCCTGTGTAGTGCCGCCTGCTCGTGAGCCGCGAGCCCAGGGTCTGCCGGCGCAGGCAGCTCGGGCCACTGCTGCCCCAGGAACAGCAGCAGGTCGGCCGCCAAGCTATACCCGTCCAGTGCCGCCTGCCAGTTGCCCATGACCTCCTCCACAGCTGCTGCCTTGCAGCAGTCCAACGCCGCATGGTACAGAACCCCGGCAGGGTCTGGCAGGGGCAGCTGCAGCAGCGAGCCCACCACACCAGCAGCAGCAGCGGCAGCACCAGCTGCCTCCCCATCCGCACCAGCAGCACCCCAGCAGGTGCTGCTGGCTTGATTGCGCAGGCCACCCTGGAAACCGCTAGCGGCAGGAGCAGCGGTAGGCCCTGCTGTTGGGCTGCTGCTGGCCTGCTGCTCTGCCAGGGCTGCTGTGTGGCCCTCTGCCAGCTTCAGCAGGTCCAGCACTGCTGCCATCAACTGCTCGACATCAGCCTGGCTGGCAGATGCCAGCACCGATGCAAGGTCACACTCCACACCACCCTCTGGGTGGTCCTCACCCCCACCCCCACTACCAGCAACTGCACCCTCCTGCTGTTGCGCATGCGGCTTTGCAGCATTTTTGCTAGCACCCGGACAGCACAGCAGCTGCACCACCTGCAGTGCCAGCAGCAGCAGCGCCAGCTGCTCTGCATCCTGCAAGGAGGGCCGGCCGCCAGCATCCCTGCCGCTGCCGCCTCCAGCACCACTGGCCCCCTCGTGCCTGGCCAACAGACTCACACAGCCCCGCACAACCTGCACCAGCAGCTGCACACGCTGCAGGGGCGTGGCTGGCAGCTGCAGGTTGCTGTGCTGCATGACACTGCCTCCAGGAGCCCCTGCTGCTGCAGCTGCGGCCCCAACCACCACCCCAGCAGCCGACATGCCCACAAAGGCACCAGCTCCTGGGGAGCCATGAACCCCAAAGCCTCCTGCTGCTGTGCTGCCGAGCTGCATTGACGCCCCCGTGCTGACCTGTATCAACCCATAGGGCTGTGCCATATGCCCTGCATAACCAACAGCCCCTGCTTGGTGGGATGCACCTGGTGCACCAGCATGCATGGGGTGCTGCTGCTGCTGCCGTTGAAGCTGCTGCTGTACCTGCTGCATCTGCTGCTGCTGCTGTAGCTGTAGCTGCTGTAGCTGGCTCGGCTGGTGGGGGCCCACCGCAGCCCCCTGGGGTTCCTGCCAGGGCCGCCTGCCTGCCTGGCTGAGCAGCTGAGGTGTGCCCTGCAGCACTGCTGCAGCCTTGGGGTCCGCCAGCCCACTGCTGGCCTTGCTGGAGCTGTTGCTGGTGCTGCGGGTGTGGGGGGTGGAGGACTGGGGCGTGTACACCACCACAAAGTCCCCCTCCATGCTGTCACTCAGGGCCTCCACATCACCAGGGGCCTGCAGGGGCTCAGCAGCCAATGGGTGGTGACTCACCGGCTGAGAGACCAAGCCGGCCAGGTATTGCTGCTGCTGTTGGAGTTGCTGCTGATGCTGCTGTTGCAGGTACTGCTGCTGCTGGTGGCTGGGGCCAGGCGCTGCTGGTGGTGCTGCTGGGGCCTGTTGCTGCTGTGTCAAGTTCACAGGGCTGTGTGCTGCATGGGCTGCCAGCTGTGTCCGCTGCTGCACAGAACCCACAAGGTGCAGCTGGGGTTTTGCTACACTGCTGCTGCCGGCACGTTGCATCCTGGCATCAGCTGCTGCTGCTGCCGCTGCCGCCGCTGCAGCCTGCCGCATGACGCCTGGCAATGCCCCTGCTGCTGCTGGAATGCTGGCAGCCGCTGCCACAGGCTGGGGAGGAGGTATGCCTGCACTGGGCCCTGCAAGCACACAGCCAGGAGAGAGGTTGCGATAATGCTCTTGTGGCCACGTGCTTCTGGTGTGATTGTCCAGCCTTGGGAATCAAACCCGCTGCCACACCAGCAACAACACACTCACGCCTCAGTATAGTAAAACATGGCATGCTGCGCCCATCATTTTCTCCCTCAATTCATGCTAAATGTTTCTTCTCGCACCCACCCTGGTGCCCATCGTCGCCTGCCAGGAAGGGGTGTGCAAAGAACTCCTCAAAAGTGATGCGCTCCACTGGGTTGCGCTGCAGCAGCCGGCCCAGCAGGCCCCTGCAGGCAGGGCTCAACCGGGCGGCAATGTGCTCGGGCAGGCGCGCCTCACATGCGTCAATGTTGCGCAGCAGCTGGATGTGGTTGGCGCCGTTGTATGGGGGCTTCCCCACCAGCAGCTCGTACAGGATGGTGCCAATGGACCACAGATCGGCCTGGTCGCAGCAGAAGGAAGCAAGGGCGGGGGGGGGGGGCGCAGGCACAGGGACGCGACTCAATGGCTGTGGGTAGCGGAAGCACATGAAACAACAAGAAGGGCGCCGGCACACAGTCACAGCGCTTGCGGCCTGTCAGTGGGACCCCGCCCACCGTGGCACACAACAGTATTAGGGAGCTGAGGGCTGTCAAGGCCCTGGTCAACCCACACACCAGCTGCTGCTAAGGGGCTTCGGGTCTGTGGGACAGTTTCGTTTGGACTGCCCAAAGGCAGTCAGCCTTTGGGCAGTCCAAAAGGGTGGGTGTTGGCAGGCAGGCATGCAACGCAAGGCGGCGCTGTCGAGGTGGCTGCAGGCGCAGTACCGGCATGTCAGGTCAAACGTTCCCCCGTCAAGGTCCCCACCCCCCACCCCCACCCACACACACAGATGGTTGATGCATTGGCTGGATGCACTCCCTGTTTCTACACACAAGGTCCCCCCCCCCCAAAGATGCAGGTCGCACCTTGGCATCATACTTCTGGAACTGCAAAATCTCGGGTGCCATGTAGAGAGGGGAGCCACACAGCGTCTCTGCAAGGCCCTGGGGTGCCAGGGAGCGGGCGAAGCCAAAGTCTGCGATCTTGAGCAGTGGTGTAGAGGTGCTGTCACTCAGCAACAGGTTCTGCGGCTTCAGATCACGCTGCAGTAGGACAGAGGGCAGAGGGGGAGGCAGTGTTGAAGACATTCACACTGCAGGGACTGTGCGGAAGCAGGTGCTGCACAAACCACAACTTGCTGCTGACGCCGCCAAAAGGGCAGCGCAGGGCAAGATATGATGCCATCATAGGGCGCATTGCTCCATGTGATGTTCACTGAACAGCAGGGAGGTTGAGCCAGATTCCACCTGTCAACCGCTGCTGCTGCTGCACCTGCTAACAGACATGGATGGTGTGGACAGATGTGGTGAAGCAGGTTTTGGTTCGCAAGTGCAGCGTGTTGCTTTGCAGATGTTGTGCAGTTCCCCAAGTGGCTTTGCTTTACTCTGTGGCCCTTGCTTGTGGATTATGCCCTATGAGCCTAGTTTGGCTCCAGAAAGGGCGGTCAGGCGTGGCCCTGACCCAGTTTAGTAGTAGTAGTAGTAGATATGAATGAATGTGGAGGTGTGCAGGCTGTGAGCCACCTTGCCGGCCAGCCATGCAGCTCCTACGTTGGCGTAAGAGTGCTGCTTACGTGTATGACGTTGTGCCTCCTGAGCTCCTTCAGGCCCTCAGCCACCTGCTGCAGGAAGTAGCGGGCGGTTGCTTCAGACACCTGCCTGTAGCGGCGCAGGTAGTGGCCCAGATCACCACCAGCACAGAACTCCAGCACAAGGTACAGACGGTTGGCATCCTGCAAGCAGGCATGGCAGTATGAGCAACAGCTGAGAGGGTGAAGTGAGAGAAGGCACAACAGGACTATGCACGTGTGGCAGTTGCAGACGTGCCTGCAATCAAGTCCAGGCATTGAAGGTGCCAGGATGGACTGTGACAAGCAGCACGCCTTCAGACCAAGCAAGGCCCTCAAGGTGCCTATGGTGACGTGGGTAATGCTGACGGAGCACTTGCAAAGTACGCACCTTAATCAGATCCAGCAGGCACACGATGTTGTGGTGCTGGGTGTGCTTCAACACCGCCACCTCAGAGGCCAGGCTCTCCTGCAGCTTCTTGCTGAGTTTGTCAAGGTTGATCTCTTTCACTGCAGCGACCTGCTGAGTTTGCCTGTGGCGTGCTGCCCAGACCTTGGCGAATGACCCGCTGCCAATCTCCCTCTCCAGTACCCACTGCCCTGCCTCGCGCTGTGCCTCGCCCATGGTGTTACTGGGGTACCAGCTATCTGCTGCCTTGAATGTGATGCTACCAATGTGACTCAGACTGGTGCCGTGAAACAGGGGGAACCAGAAATTGGGGATGATGTGGAAGCAGTCCCATCAAGGTCAGGGTCAGGAGATGCTCCTGCAGAGCATACGTGCCAGCGAGCCTGGACCGTAATTGCCACCACCAGTGAGCAAAGAAAAAGCACTCAATCTCAAATGATCGAACCTTCTGACGTTTTGCTGACGTTGACAAAAAGGGTGAGAATGTATGACATGCCAACCGCCAAACAGAGGAAAGAAGGACGGACGGGCACAGATAACCTCTTAACTCCGAGCTGGAAATCATTGTGAAAGCTGGATACGGTACATACGTGTCTGTTCGCGCAGCTGACAAATTTGGGACTTCAAGCCATGTCCACTGCAAACGGCAACCAGACCGAGCCAGTAAGCACTATACGGAGTATGGAAATGATCCAGTTGCCAGCGGCCTGCCACGCTGCACGGCCAGCCTGCGTCCCACACTGTTGAGCTCCTCACCAGTGGCAGTTTTGTGTCGACAGGTCTTCCTGATCTTCGGCAAGACTGGCTGGATCGGGGGACTTGTTGGCCAGTACCTCAAGGAGCAGGGAGCCAAGTTTGAGTATGCCAACTGCAGGCTGGAGGACAGGGCTGCAGTGATCTCAGAAATTGAGCGGGTAGGTAGCTGTACAGGCTACCATACTATACCGCTCAACCCCTTGGGCTGTGGGAAAGAACAACATATCCAACATGGTGCTTGGTTGTGCCTGCAGGTCAAGCCAACCCATGTGCTGAATTGTGCTGGCCTCACGGGCAGGCCCAACGTTGACTGGTGTGAAACCCACAGGGTAAGTTGCTGGTCCCCTAGCAGGTCATGCACAAGTTGTGGTGTGAGGAGGATCCTGCTCAGCAGCTGCCTGCATATTAGCGGGCCCACCATGCTGCCAAGCACTGGTGCAGTGCTGACTCACCACCCGCACCTGCTGTAAATTACAGGTGGAAACCATCCGCTCAAATGTGATCGGCTGCCTGAACCTGGCAGACGTGACGATGCAGAAAGGCATCCACATGACATACTACGGCACCGGCTGCATCTTCCACTATGACGACGAGTTCCCTCAAGGCAGTGGCAAGGGATTCAAGGAGTCAGACAAGCCCAACTTCACAGGCTCGTACTACTCCTACACCAAGGTGGGTGTGCTGAGGATGTGGCACGCATGTGCTGGTAGCCCCGCACAGATGGCAGCACAGCAAAGCAGCTTATGTTGCTGCATGCTGGAGCCTGCAGGATGGGGCCACGGCCCACTGATGACTTGCATGAAGGGGTGGTAGTCTTGTACTGCAGCGGAGCATGCCCACACATGGCTCCTTATCCCTGAAACACAGTTGCTACAGAGGTGATTGTCAGAAGAAGTCCCAGCTGCGCGCATCGGCATAAGCTCCTGCTGTCCCCTGCATGTCTGCCCGTGTGTGCGCAGGCTATGGTGGAGAGCCTGCTGAAGGAGTTCCCCAACGTGCTGACGTTGCGTGTGCGCATGCCTATCGTTGAGGACCTAACGTACGAGCGCAACTTCATCGCCAAGATAATCAGATATGACAAGGTGAACTTGATCGCAGCAATGTTGGCTGGCTGCATGGGCATCACGGGCTGCAGTGGAGTCCGTCCAGGCGGCAGCGCTGCTGCGGTTCAGCAGTATGGATGCTTTCGGCTGCCATGCATGCAGTGTTGCGCAGCTCGATGTTGTTATTACAAGCATGTTTGGTATGCTGCCGTGCTGGCTGCTGCAGGTTATCGACATCCCCAACTCTATGACTGTGCTGCCAGAGTTGATTCCATACTCCCTGGAGATGGTGCGTACTTTGTTCGAGGCGTCAACAAACGCAACAAAAACTCCTTGGACAGGAGTGCTGCAGCACTGTGTTGTCAGCTGTCATCAGTAGCCTGGGGACACGCACTGCACATGTGATGCTGCCAGCGTACGCTCTAGAAAGCTGTGTTTTAATGCATCAGGGCAACACGGCATCTCTCTCAGTCCAAGGTCTCTGGTGACATGAGGTGTGTCTTGCTGCTGTGTGTGTGCTGCAGTCTAAGCGCAAGCTCACAGGCATCATGAACTTCACCAACCCAGGTGCCATCAGCCACAATGAGGTGAGCTGAGCGAGTTCGGCTGCTGTCAGCAATCGGGCGGTGCAGGCAGCAGCAAGCAGCCTGGTACTGGTTGCTCAGTTTCCCCATCGTTGTCTTCAGTGTTGCTGGCATGGCGGCAATCGTGGCACGCTGACTCTTGCTCGAATCGCTGGTAGGGGTGGCACGCGTTGCAGCTGGTGGCTGCAAGAGTGTTGGTATGTGTGTATGGTCTGTGCTGCAGATCCTGCAGCTGTACAAGGACTACATCGACCCCGACTTCACCTGGTCCAACTTCACGGTGGAGGAGCAGGCCAAGGTCATTGTGGCACCACGCAGCAACAACCTGCTGGACACGCAACGGGTGAGCTTGGTTCCGCGCAGGAGGGTGTGCGCAGCAGCTATAGCCATCTAGGGTGATGGCGTGCAGTATCAGCCCAGTTGCCCCACTTGCCGGGCTCGGCAAGCCTGTGCACTGCTGAGCACACACGCACACCAGTGCAGGCGGTGTGTGAATACGTCGTTGTTCTATGCTGCGCAGTTCGAGTCGGAGTTCCCGCAGATGCTGCCGATCAAGGAGTCGTTGATCAAGTATGTCTTTGCGCCAAACGCCGCCAAGGTAAGCACGACCATCAGCCGCCTAGGTTGCTTTGGGCCTGGCGGCAACCACCCCCCTGTCTGCCTTGTGTCCCTCAGCAGAGTATCACTGGCTGTCTGCATGGGTTTGCAGTCGAAGCACTGGGTCTGCCAACATAGCTAATCAGGTTCATGTAGCAAATGTTTGCCTAGCCAGCGCAGAACGAATGGATGTGCGCAGTGTACTGGACTGATGGTTGTGCTTTTCCCTGCCCCTCTGCAGAAGGACGAGGTCCGTGCTGCTGTGAAGGCTATGCGTGGCCGGTAATTGCTTTGGCACTGGCAGACTAAGGCAGCAGCAACACGGTACCGCTTTCCAGCAGGTGCTGATTGTACAAGTGTGTGTGGCCCCAACTACTTTTTGTTGGCCAGCAGTCATGTCCGAGTTTGTTGGCTGCCTATCGTCATGCAGCCTGCCGCGTACACCTTGTGTGTTCATGCTCACCTTGGTTGGTCTGTTTCAACTTGCTCCCATGGCCTCACTTCCCCGGTAGTGGTGATTTGGTTTGCTGTGGCATGGCAAAAGGACTGCTTGCAAGTGCTCATGGGCCCTCTGCCTGGAGTGAACTTCATTGAATGCATTTGTAACAGGCAGTTGCTGTGAGATGTAGCAAGTGACAAGACTTGTGTCAAGTGCGGGTGGGCAGCTTCTGCTTTCACTCCTCTTGTTGGGGGCTGACGTTCCTGTGGTGCCAAGCTTGATGATGTGTGTGCTAAAATCTGATGGTGTGCACGTCACAGCTGTGTCAAAACGCACCCTCCTCAAACCTGAGCATTGTTACAACAAAAGCACACCGTTGAGGAATGGTTGGAAGATCTGGTGGGCACTGCCACCACACAAGCTGCTCCAAAAGACGTCGCAGGCATGAGGATGAAACCCAATCACTGCGGGCAGAACCATAATTGCAGGTACACCAGCTAGTGTTGCACCTGCTTATGTACATCGATGCTGTGAACTGCTTCGCCAACACCACAAAACACACTGGTATGTTTCAGGCACATGCTCTGTGCCATAACATGGCTGTACAAACAATTTCACTACCACCAAAACTGAACGAGCTGCTGCAGCACTGTCGGTGACACAGTGCAAAGCTGTACATGCACCTGCAACAGCTGCTGGTACAATGATTGCGTCTGACCCAGAGGCCAGCAGCGCAGCAATCTGGTAAACTTGCGCACCACCCAGCTGAAAAACCACGCAGCTACTCATCTGCAGGCACAACATGGTCACACACGTGACAACGTGGTGATCATGAGCCAAGCTGTCAGTCACCATCGGCTGCATGGCTTGCAGCCTTGGCCAGTGACAGGAACACCCGCTCCAGACTGCTCTGTGCTAGGCTGTACTCGGTGATGCAGAGAGCCTCACGGGCAGCCTCCACAGCCTCAAAGGCATCAGACAGAGTTGCAGCCGTCTTCTGCTGCTGCTGCTGTGCCATGCTGTGTGCTGCCTGCGGCTGGTCGCTGGCGTTTAGTCTGCTGCTGCCCAGCGGAAGCCGCAGCAGCAACCTGCCCGGCTCCTTCTCCAGCAGCAGTGTCCCAGGCATGACAGACTCAAAGTGAGCCTGTGCGCGCTCTGTCGCTGCTGCCAGCAGCTCAGTGCCCGTGCTGCCCACAGCCTGCCCCATGCTGTCAACACCCTCCGCTGACCCTGCTGCTGCTGCTGCCGGCCCTGCCTGCAAACTGTGAGCGCTGGCTACCTGAGGCTGTGCTGCCCCAGCAGCTGCATCAGCGCCAGGCAGGGATGCGCTGGCGCCCAGCCGCAGCTCCAAGGTGTACCCGTCGCCAAACTTGCTCTTGAGGTGTTGGGGTGTGCCCAGGCAGCGTGCTGAGCCTGCAGCCATGATGGCCAGCCTGCTGGCGAGGGCATCAACCTCCTCCATGCTGTGGCTGGTGAGGATGATGGTGCGCCCCGCTGACAACACCTGGGTCTGCAGTGACAACATCAACACAGACACATATGTGCCGACGTCAGCACCATTGGCAACAAAAAAATGCATTGTGGAAAGGTGTTTGATTGCACAGACACACAGGCTGAACTCAGACTCAAGAACACTGCATGCGCTCATCACTGCCCCTGAGCCCCTCATCACCTATCATGACCCAGAGTGACATCCACACAGCGCCAACACGCACACTGCTGTTGCTGCTGCTGCTGCTGCTGTAGAGCACAAATACACATCGCTGGACATGACGCAGGTCGAAGCGCCATTTTGTCCCGCACCCCTCTCCCACCTGCAGCACCCTCCACAAGAAGCGCCGTGCAGAAGGGTCCATCCCTGTAGAGGGTTCATCCAGCAGAACCAGCGGCGGGTCCCCCACCAGCGCAACAGCAACACTCAGCTTGCGCTTGTTGCCGCCACTGTAGGCCCCACACGCCACATCTGCATACTGCACCAATCCCAGCTGCTGCAGCAGCTGCTGCACCTCCTGTGCTATCCTACCAGCTCCTGACATCCCCCGCAGGCGAGCATACATGGTGAGCACCTCCCGCCCAGTCATCGCCGCCGGCAGGGCTTCAAATTGTGGGCAGTAGCCCAGCCGCTGCCTTGCTGACGCTAGCTGAGTCAGCACAGAAAAGTGTGAGACCAAGGCGTCACCAGAATCAGGTGTGACCTCGCCAGTGAGGACCTTAAAGGTGCTGGTCTTGCCGGCACCGTTGACTCCCAGGAGGCCGAAGCACTCCCCTGGCCACACCCGCAGCCAAAGGCCCCTGACAGCTACCACAGGGGGCTGTCCGGGCCCCTGAGGGTACTGCTTGTGGATGCCATCCAGCACAACCTGCATGCAGGGCAGTACAACACCACATCAGGGAAGGTGTGAGTGACCATGACTAAAGCATAGGAGTGACTCACTGACAGGTCACTCAAGTTCGTCCATTGAGGTCGGGGACGCGAGTCACTGGGTGCCTCCGATAGCCTAGTATTCTGCTCAAGGATAGCGGCGCTTGGACTGTTGCAGCTGTGCAGCAAACATGCTGTGAGCCAGCATAGCACACAGCATGGCATGTGCAGAGCTTCCCTGCTGATGCCTTAGAAACATGTGCAGCACGACACATACCACGCAGCACGCCAGTACCCTTCTTTCAAGTAAAATCCCAAACAAGCAACCACAGCAGCTCACCATGGCTTGCTCAAGGCCCTCCCCTGCCTCCACCGCAACCCGCTCTGCTGCAACATCCGCATCAACACCAGCGACACCCCCATGCATCCCATGCCCGGGTCCTGGCCCAGCCTCAACATCCGCACCATCAGCCTGACCATCGACTGCTGCCTGATGCGTGGCTGGGTTATTGCTGTGGTGGTTGTGATGCGTGTGGGACTTATGCCGCCCGGCATGCTGCATGCCGGCCCATGCCCTGCGCAGGATCTGCATGACACCGACATCCAGCAGCACTGCTGCAACACCAAACACCACTGTCTGGGCCAGCAGATGCACCACTGCGCTGCCCAGCACAGAGTATGTGAAGGGGGTGGTAGGGCCGTGTGGGAGGCCTGGGATGGGCAGGGCACCTGTGGAATTTGAGCACACCAGCATATGGCAGGGGGTTGGATGGTGCGTGTGTGATGGTGGCCCAACTTGCAAGTGACGCAGAGTGTGACCATACTTCCTGCATGCTGCCAAACAACCGCTGCCTTGATTGTGCTAATCAGCCACAATCTGGCTGCGGCGCTGACCTCTGACACTGACTGGCTTGCACGCTGTACAAGCTAATGCTGTCCATGGAAAGAAAGCTCCGTCCAACGAGCAGCAGCGACACGCACACCCCAACAGCCAGCCGTCACAGCCAGCCTGCACCAACCTGAGCCGGGTGCCGTGTTGCTGATATCGTACAGCCCCTGTGCAAAGCAGTAGTGAGGGGACAGCAGCCTTAGCACAGCCTTGGTCCTGTCAGCAGCCGCTCCCAAGGAGGGCCTGGCCAGGATGGTGGCTATGAGCCCCAGGATCCAGGTAGTGAGGAAACCCAGGTAGCCTGTCAGGAAGTAGATGGTGTTCAGCCGCTGCAGGGCCTTCATCTCATCCTGTGGCAGGAAAGGACGGCGTTGCACTGGTCAGGAGAATGAGGGGGCGGGAGCAGGTGTTTTTTTGGGGGGGGGGCTGTGGCAGGAAGGGAGGGCAGAAAGAGGCAGGCAGTGACATACGTTACTGATGGCTCCCGTACAACTTGTGACTAAAGTGTGGTTTGGGGTGCGCTCCCGTTGCCCAACACGCGACACAGATGGCTGGCTATCTTCAAGCAGGTGCAGGGGGACAACATGTCCGCGCCAAAAGAGCTACGAGGGGTGAAGCAGTGCTGGCACAGCCGCTTGTCGTACAGCCCTGTTTGACAGCGATAGGGCCCGGGGGGGGGGGGCTACAACATGCAACACAGCTGCACAACCTCTATATGCACTGTTTGCTGCAAGCGACACCACACTCACCACAAACATGAAGTGGCAGAGGTAGGTCAGGTTGATGCCAGCCCCACCAAAGGCCAGCAGCAGCAAGGCCATTGCCACCAGCCGTACCCCTGACAGCTGTGGCTGGTGGTACCACCACACCAGCAGCACAATGCCAGCAGCAGGCAGGCAGTAGCTCAGCACGTCCCAGCCGAAGTTGGCCAGCCAGTAGGCGGTGGGGTGTGCCCCGGATACAAGCTGCAGGTGCTTGGAGTTGTTGTCAGCCTCCCTGAAAACAGCACAGTCACACATGCAGACACAACAGTAGTCAGTCAGCAAGGGGCATTGGCAGGGATGATGGTGGTGGTGGTGTTCGACGAAACGCAGCACTACCTGGGTTTATCGAAACCTCCACCAGATGAGATGCAATATGCGGGCCGTGACAGTGTGAAAGGGGCCCCACACGTCAATCTATGCGCATCATTTTCAAACTTTTTCTGGCCTGCTGGACCTCAGTTGGGCTAAGGGTTTGGGATTTGAGGTTTGGGGCAAGGGCTCTTTCCTGGAAACTCAACTTGAACGCAGGCCAGCTGAACTTCCATTCAAACCCTACAAGCTTGAAGAATTCAACCATTGTCTTCAGGTATGAGCAACCTCAAGCCAAAACCGTGCAACTGGCAACTAGTATTGCATGTAGCACTCTCCTGTTGACATGTTTGCCCCTGTAGCTGCAGGGGATTCACCGGTTGCTAGTATAAATTATTGGGAGGTTTCACCCAGGGGGGGGGGGACTCCCACAGGCTGGCCACACACACAGCAATCAGGCAAACCCGACTGCCGGGGGCCTGAGGCAAAGCCTCACCAATGAGATACGCCTGATACCCCTAGCTGCAGGAAATCAACATGTCGCTGGTAGTGTCTCACCTGACAAGGAAGACCACAAACGATGCCGACAGCACACTTGCAGCCAGGGTCATGCACAGCACCAGCATCAGCGCCCCCGCATCCTGCCGCACCCGCTGAGCCTTCTCACCCTCCCTCAAGGGCAGCGGACTGCTAGCTGCAGTGATCACGGGCATGCAGGAGGGCAAGTGCCCACCACCACCACCAGGGCTACCACTGCTGCTATCACCGCTGCCGGCAGCAGTGCCATCACCACTGCTGCCATCACTGCTGCTGCTGCCCTGATCGTGCCGCTGCGTTGGATGTAGGTGCTTGCGTGCGCTACTTCTGCTTCTTCGTTCGGTCAGCTGCTGACCAACAGCATCCACTGCGCCAGGGGACCCGCTGCTGTCAAACACACCACCACGAGAAGCAGCCGTAGTGCCAGGCGCTCCATCTCCGTCTGCTGCCTCGTACAAGCCTCCCCTATCCCCCAGCTGTGCTGCACTGCCAGTAGTACTGGAACTTGGCAAGGGGCTGCTCTTTGCCCCTCCAGCTGCCACCATCAGCCTCAGTAGGGCACTAGTAGCCTGATTGAGTGACGCAGGCAGCCCACTCACTGCCGATTGGTTGACCAAAAGAGTGAGAGAGGGGCCAGGCCCAGCCAAGCTGGACAGCAGCTGGTCCACTGGCGGCATGGCCTGCAGGAAGAGTGCATCGTAGTGGGGGCTGCCGCTGCTCCACTGACTGAGCAGCTGGCCCTCCAGTGTGAGATTGAGGGCAGGGCCGGAGCTGCCGTGGTAGAGGTGGGTGTAGGGAGTCTCTAGGAGGTCTCCCCTGTGATATGGTGATGACAAGGCACACATGCATCGGATGGGTGGCTGTTGGAGCAGGTGGCGATGTACTTGAGTGCTGTGGGTTTGACCAAGTATGCCTCAAGCATGATTTGGAGTGACTGGTGGTCACATGGGGCAAAGCAGCGCTGCTAGCCCACGCCAACTACAGCAGCCCTTTGCTTGGGAGGTCAACGGACAACCGGGCATGTTCTGACGCAGACCAGCGGGCCAAGGCAGCCGCGGGGCGGCCAGATCCCACTCAAACATCCTGCAGTTCCTGACTTACAAGCAGATGCTGTTTGCAGCCCTGCCTACGCATTCATGCCAGCGATACTGCCTTCACACCCACCTGGGGTACCCATCCATAAAGCCATGTACCTCCTGCTGCTGCCTGAGCCCAGGAGCAGCCGCCAGCAGAGCAGGCTTGTCCATGAGGCAGATGTGGCGGGAAAGCTGCAGGGTGGGCTGCTGGGGCCGCTGCGTCTCTAGTGTTGACACGGCCATAGCTAGAGCCACTAGCAGCAGAGGCACCAGCAGCTGCGTGATTACGGCCAAGCGGTCACGCCTGCGGGCAGCAGGCAGGGTACAATAGCAGCAATGCTTGGTGATACCAGGATCCTGTGTGGTTGTTTGACCTGAATCCGAGAGGGTTTGTGCTGACCACAGGCAGAAAGCTGGACAAAAGCCGCATTTATTTGTACCGTCTATACGTATACAATGCTGTCGGTATACCGACAGCATTGCAGTGCCCTGGCTAGAAGCCCTTGTACCCTCAACACTCGACAGACCCTGATAGGAGCTCGCATGTGTGCAGCCTGCATTCCCACTGTAATGTGCTGCAGCACGCCATGCTGCTGTGCTGGAAGTGCTGGGTGTCCTGCAGCACTTCAGCTCCATGCATATGCAGCTACACCTGCATGTTGGGGAGAAACAAGTCCAATCAGATCTACAGCCTCACCTGGCAGACAGCGCTCGCTTGACAAAAAGCGCCTTCAGCTGCTGAAGATACAGCGGCACACCTGACAACACCTCAACCGCTGTGCTGCCCTCCACTGCCAGCGTGCCAGATTCCTCACATGGACCCAAGTCACCACCAGGCACTGCAGCCGGTCTCCTGCTGCTGCTGCTGCTGCTGGTGGTAGTAGTAGCGACACCAGGCTGGCTCCGGCTGCTGCTGGGGCTGTTGGCTTGCTGGCTGGTGCTGCTGTGAGCGTCGACTCCGTTGACACCTTGTGCCACACCACCCCGCTGGTGCTGCTGCTGTTCGTGCTGGACACTGCTGCCGCATGGGGGCATGGCAACTGCCTGATCAGCAATTGAGAGGAACACCTCCTCTAAGGTCGTAACTGACAAGCCATAGCTTGATACACCCAGCTGCTGTGCAGCATCATCAAGTGCCCGAAGAGCTGCAGGAAATGCAGAAGCCTCCTCCTTTGGTAGCCGCATAGACACTTCCGAGCCAGCAGCAGACAGCAACTGAGCCGATGGCACGTGCTGCTGCACGAGCTGCAGCAGGCCGTCTGCTGCTGCCTGTGCTGCTGCTGCCCTGCTGTGTAGCTGCCTCACATCTCCAGCACTGCTGCTGCTCGCGAGGCTGCTGCTGCTGCCGCGATTGCTGCCGGCCCCCTGCTGGAGGGCCCCTACTGCTGCTTGTGGCTGGTTGCTGGTCTTTGCTTGCTGATTGTGACGAAGTTGGGGCTGCTGCTGCTGCTGCGATTGCAGTTGCTGCTGCTGCAAGACGACAGTGAGGGTGTAGCCGACACCATAGCGTGCTTTGAGGCTGAGGGGTGACCCTGAAGCTGCCAAGCGGCCCTCGGCCATGATGTGTATGTCATCGCACAGCAGGTCAGCTTCCTCCATGCTGTGGGTGGTCAGCACAATCACAGACTTGTGCCGCCTGCAGCAACAGCCACGGGCAGCACACGCGAGCAAATGAGCTCAGCAACAGCGGCAACGTGCGACATCATGCGGCACACTGTGTGTTGCATGTTGTATGGTAAAACCAGACAAGACTGGCTGCACGACTTTGCATGCCTGATGAGCTCTGAGGCGCACCAAATGCAAACATGAGTAGGTGGATGCACCTCGGCCGCCATCTCAGTCAGACACTCGGGACAGTGAGGCACACCAGTGAGGCACACACTCTCATACCGCCCAGTCTATACCACTTGGGCCTGAAACCCAATTCAGCACGCTGTTGCTGCTGCTGCTGCTGTTACAGCATCACCACCCTACCTGCGGCGTATGACATCCCATGTGGTCCGCCTGCTGTATGGGTCCATGCCTGAGGTGGGCTCGTCCAGGAACACCACTGCAGGCTGACCAAGGAAGGCTATGGCCACAGACAGCTTGCGCCGCTGACCGCCAGACAGCTCAGAGGCCAGGCAGTGCAGCTTGTCCAGCAAACCAACCTGTGGCCGCAGCAGCAGCATTAGCAGCAGCGCAAGGGAAAGATACCGCAGCACCATCAGCACAGGTCTTGGGGATGCAGGGGCACTCGGCAGGTGCTCCACAACCCCTGCGAGACATACTGTCAAGGAGGGAGCGCATCCCTGCAGGACCATCGTGGTGACACTACCTTGCTTTAGAGGTGTGCTGTGGTGTCAAAACCAGCACCAAACACACCGCTATTGTACATAGCCAGGTGACAGGTGCCTGCCACGTGACTTGCATTGCACACTTCCAGCACAGGGGCGCCAACAGCACACTGCCAGGTGAGGCATGCATGATTCCTGTTGGCATTTTGTGCTAACCATGGGTAGCACAGGCCAACAGTTACATCATGATGCAGGATTCTGGTTGTTTATAGCAAAGAAACATGTAAAAACTCGATAAGTATGGCTGCCATGTGGGAAACAGAGCCTGTGGCTGGGCACACCTCAGCAGCTGCCTGCTGTGCTTGCACGCCAGCCTGTGCATATGTGGCTCCCTTGATGACAGCATACAGCTGCAGGTGCTCTGCCACTGTGATGTCGGGCCACAGGATGTCAAACTGCGGGCAGATGCCTAGACTCTCACGGATGGCTGCCATGTTGGTGCGGATGTCGTGACCACCGATCAAGGCTGTCCCTGAGGTGGGCTGCAACATGCCTGCACAGCACAGCACACAGCACAGCACAACTCAGCACAGGACACATCTGCCAACACCCTGCAGGCCTCAGCACAGGACACATCGAAACGCACTGCAGGCTCTTATGGAAAAACATCATGCACACTGACACCACAGCAGGTCCATGCAATACATCCAGCTCAAGCCAGCCAAGGAAACAGGAAACAACACTTGGCACACCCTACGTTCACATGATGACAGCAATTTGTGCCTGCAATAAGCAACTGACACGTACCTGTCAGCATGTGGATTGTGGTCGTCTTCCCCGCTCCGTTGTGTCCCAACAGGGCAGTGATGCGTCCAGCACTCATGTCCAACGAGAGGCCTTCCACAGCCACCCTCACACTGCCCTCGCTGCCGTGAAACACCCTGCGCAAATCACACACCCGAACATACGGATCCTGCACCCCTGCATCACCAGCTGCCACGGCTGCTGCTGGTGTACCACTGCCAACGAGACTGCTGCTGCTGTTGCCATGGCCCGCTGTAGCAGCACCCTTCCTGTGCCTGGTGCTGCGCAGGGGGCTAGCGCCACCTGCTGAAGCAGCATCAGCGCCCAGCAGAGGCTGCAACTGCTCTTCCTCACCACCTCTGCGCCTGCCATGCTTTGTGCCGCTGTCAGCGGAAGCACTGCCTGCACTGTTTGCGCGCCAGTAGCTGGGCATGAAGGGGAACCAGGGCGGCAGGCTTTGGCCATGCGGTTGAGGCACCACCTGCAACACAGTGCAACAAGCCACCGCCATGAACCTCAGCTCATTGGCGATACAGGTGGCTGTTGGCAAGCCTAAGCGCTTAGGCTAGCCTGCAGTGAGTCTGTGGCAGCCCCAGGCCATTGGGCAGTGGCTGTACACGTTGGTAGACATGCTTCCGCTGAAGCTTGCACTCCCATGCTAGCTGTGATTGCAGCAGGTGCGCAAGGCCAACCACACTTGGAAGGTTGTGTTTGAGCTGTCAGCACAGCATCACTTAGCCCTGCACCTGCTGGTGCCCTGTCTTGATCCTCGCCCAACAATGCTTGTCACCCCCCGTAACCAACAACAAACACAACGCCTCCCTTCATTCTGACCCCACGATGCGTACCTTGTCACAGTACCAGGTCAGTGCAGCGTACAGCAGCACATCCAGCGCCAGGAGCCACAGCACACTGCCCACACAGAAGCTGCTCTCAGGAGTGACCGGCAGCCACATGGTGTCACTGTTCACACCTGCTGCCAGACGCTCCCAGTTCACGAGGGCAGCAGCGAACAGACTGGCTGCAGAAGTGGGGGACAGGCCAGCCACGTACCAACTGATGCCGCCATATGGCCGGATGAACGGCAGCAGAAAGCTGCAGTACAAGCAACAAAGGTGAAGTACAGCCATTTGTATAATATTGGTATATTCATATTTGTTTTATATCACTATTCTTAAAAATCAACGGCAGCAGGAAGCTGCAGTACGAGCAACAAGCAGCAGCTGGTGGGTAGTTGTGGTGTGGGGGTGCGTCAGTCTGTGAAAGTACCATACAACGCTGCATAATGCCAGACTATGACATGTAACCCCCCTGCAAATGCTATGCCTGGGCACACGTTTTTTTTACCTACTGTGACGTACATAAGATACATGTGTCCTTACTCTTGATACCACCAAACTCAATGGCAATGCCAGTCAGCAAAACCCTAAACCCTAAACCCTAGTGACAGCCACTCACCCAGGTATCATGGACAGTGCATAGATGAACTGCGTGGCTGTCCCTGCCACCCTTGACGCACTGAACAGCGTGCTGAGGAAATACGAAAAAGAAATGAGTGCTGCACTGAACAGCCAGTAGAAGGCCAGCATGAGACCAAGGGAGCTGTGCCTGAAGGGGTATAGCCCCACTAGCCCACACAGCAGGCCTGAAGCTGCCAGTGTCAGCCAGTGGGTCACAGACCAGGACCACCAGTAGGCAGCCTCCTGCATGGAGGGCACAAGTTTTGCAGGGTAGAAGCAACAAATGGCAGGGTGGAAGCGTGTGTGTCCAGCTTTTGGTCGACCGAGTGAGGGAACGAAGTGTGGAGAGCCCCGCCCAGCGGTGGAAGTATCCACTTGTAACAACATCCCTAATAAAGAAGCATGCCCTTGGGGTAAACCCTGAACCCTTGAGGTACCTCTGTACTTCAAAACCATTGTGAGGGTTCGGCAGAACCAGCAGACACGATATGGCCATGGCCGAAGCAGCAAACAGTTTATACAGTACAGCTGAGGCTCCATATGCCTTGCAGTGCTGGCGCTGATAGGAGCCAGCGACCTCAGTGTGCAAGGCAGCAGCTGCCTGGACATGCAGACATGACAGCAGATGATGTTGCACTAGCAGGGTGAATGTATGTGGCGCGTGCAAACGTCTTGTGTGAGAGTGTGATCCTCACCGACAGGCCCAGAATCCTCATGCCCTCCCTCAGGCGCAACTCCTTCTCCCTCACTATGCTGCCAACAACAGCCTGCGGCACACAAGCGAGGCAAGGCACAGCAGGACACTCGGCATTCAGCAATGCATGCACAGGGGAAGGCACATTCACTCCTCCTGTGTACACTGTGGGCCACATGTGCTGTCAGCACACACTCCTTGAACCAACGAGAAGACATTCACACGACCACATCACTGATGCCTCGGGGGCAAAAGCTACACAGCAGCAGACAGACACAGGCAGTGCACAACCACTGCAGCTCCCAAACACCCTGGCCAGCCCTGCCAAGTGCCCTGCCTGCGCCATCTTCCCGCCTCCCTCCTGCCCACTGCCCCCTCTCCCTGCCCCTTCTTCCTGCCCACTTGCCCCCCCCCCTCCTCCCGCCTCCTTCCGCCCCCCCCCCTCTTGCTCACCCTTGTGGTGCCATGAAGGCGTACACCAGCAGCAGGTTGAAGAAGGCAGCAGCAGAAGCTGCCCCCAGATCCTCCTGCCGTGCTGGCCAGGGGAAGGGCTTGATCTTGATGTTGAGTGGGGCAGGGTACACACCTGCACAGTCAGCAATAGTGTAACCAAGCGTTACTTTGTCATTGCCTCCCTCCGGAAGCTTGTGACTCCTTTGGGTTGGGTTGGGAAAAAACAAAGTGTGCAAAGCTTGTATGATGGCTGTGTCACACGGGCTCAGTCTGCGTGCTGGTGCAGACTGACAACCAATGTTGTCACACTGCTTGTTCGACACACCTTCAGACTGCTGGCCTCCCAGCAGCGCCCTGTCAATGGCCAGCTGCAAGTTGACAAAAAACCAGTACTTGCGGTACTCCCTGCAGCAAACACCCACAAGCAGCACAGCAGGCACACTGTTTGTTGCCTGTGCTGCTGTAGCCGACACCACAGGTACTGCTGTGCTGCAGTCCCTAAGCCAACCCATGTGCCTAAATGAGGTTGGGAGACATGATGCTTACAGCCTTCGTGTAGTTGATATGGACTGCGACCACTAAAGACACCTCGCTGTCGCCACGTGAAAGTTAGAGCATGCTGCATGGGCGGGTTACAGCTGGCAGGTGCTTCTGGACCACGACACCAACTGCCAAACACAAACTGCCAACCCGACCTTGCACTATAACGCTGACACCCTCTGGGCAACAAGCTCACCACAGGAGGTTTCCTGGCAGGGGCATGACCCCAGGAGAGACATCAAACAGGTCCTGCAGCAGCTGTGTAGGCGGCACATCGCTGCTGTTCATGCGGATGACATAATCCAACAGCAGGCCATCCCCGTCAGGAGGGCCAGGTGCCCCACACCCCACCAGCTGCTTCTGCCCAGCTGCCTTGCTGTCCCTGCCGCTGGTGCTGATGCCTGCTGCCTTACTCCCCCGCCTGCTCACGCCTTTCGTCACGTCAGACGCATGCACCCCTGCTGCTGCAGATGCTGCATGCTCTGATGAGGGTTGAGGTGATGAGGCGTGCCCAGTAGGTGCTGCTGCAGCTGCGTGTGGGAACACTACCACAGCATCCAGGCTGTGTGGCTGTTCGTCCAATAGGGCCTCTACTGCTGCTTCATCCCTTAACAGCAGCAGATGGCTGTCCAGTGCTGGCTGATAGCACTCTGCTGTCATCATGCAGGCCGTGGCATTCTGCACATACACACATACACACGTGCAGCATGGCCAAAAGCACAACACAAGAAGTGATGGAGAAAGTCAGCAAGCAGGGCATGACAGCGACAGCGTATGGTGCACAGTTGCTCAAGGCGTTCTGACTGCTGCTATAGCACCACATTGACCAGATCCTGGCAAGTGAACCCCCACCCCCACAGAGAAACGCACATGCATGAACACTACTAACAATGTCACAGGGCTTCTCAACTGCTTGCTGCTTGTCAGCGTACCCAGCTCACAAGCCATCAATCCCCTGTCACCTGGCACTGTGGGGGTGCCTGCTGCACGCCAAACAGGCAGGCAAAGGTTGTCACGCTGGCTGTGCTGCAGATGCGCTTGTAGGCCTCACTGGGACACGACACAGCCATGGCCAGCCGCCGCACGAGGGAAGCCACCTCTGGCGTGTCTGGCACAAACGCGATGCGTGCCTTCCCGCCAGCAGCCAGAGCGGGGCCTGCAAGGTTGTGCCAACAACGAATGAGCTTGAGCATGCATGGGGTTATTGCAACGACACACTATGCCTGATGGACATCACCAATTAGTGGCAGTGGGCGGGTCTCCCCCCCCCCCCCCCCCCCGCCGCCCTCCTCCCCCCCCCCCCCCCGGGCTGCCAGTGCTGCTGTGGAGGAATCTGAGCGATTCCCTACTGCTGATGCTGACTGCCATCCATGCAGCCCATCATGCAGACCAAACGGAGAGGGGTGGGTGTATGTGTGGCAACCGAGGTTACTTGGTTGCTCACCTTCATACGGCGAGGCCCCTGCCCACCAGCGTGTGTCAATGTCACTTTCGCTCTGCTGGAGGAACACCGGGTGGTCGTATGGCTGGATGTAGTACTTGGGGATGCACATCAGAGCGAAGAAAAGCGCTGGAAGGGAGATCTGCAGCAGTAATGCTGGCAGCCCTCCAAGCCCCAGCAAGGTGCGGCGACCACGGGTTTGCAGAATGAGGTTTTTCTGCAAGACTGCTGCGAACTGCCGAGCTTTGCTGACTGCATGGGGCTTCATTGCTGCTGAATAATGGGTTGTAGTGTGACTATTGAAGCTGCATTAGGCGAGCTTTGGCCCATGCCATGCTGCCATGCTGCTTGGCTCTTGACAGCATGCCACAGCTGTCACCGCAGGCACGCATTGCTGCATGGTGCCCCTGCTGTAAAAGAACTGTGAGCACACTTGCCAAGGCTTCAGAACCGAGCCCCTTGCAGCTGATGCCTGAGAGCTGACAAGCGGACACGATCAGGTGTCACTTGGGATCAGGTATCCAATGGTGATGCATGAAGAACACAGAGTAGCCTCGGACTTGCCGGGATAACTTGAAATTGGACAAGCAATGTAAGCGCGTCCTGGAAGGTGGTGCAGTGAAGTGAAGTGCACCATGTCATCAGTTGTCAACCGGACGCGCAGTCAATCGGGTACTGCTCCCCCAATGGACGGGCCGCTGACCCTCCTGACGATTTGGGCTCATTTCTTGATTGACTCCCCCCCCTCTGCGAAGATGAGGCTGCCCCCCCCCCCCCTTTCCTCCCCTGGGCTTAGGTTTGTGCACAAACACCACCCCCTACAAGTGCGTCAGGGCTGGTCAGTCTGGCTCCATGTCAATATTTACTGTGTCAGCTCTATCTCTGTCAACATATCTGATGTTTCTTCACATCATTCGGAAGTGGCATTTGTTTCGTCGGCTTCTCTGCCAGGGCTGGAGTGCACAGTGTGAACTTGCAGCGGGACAATTCACCTCAGGTAAGCCTTTGACTTTATTGCTGGCCTTACTGGTCTGAGTTGCTCTATGCATATGCTGCATGGAGCAAACCGCTCAACCACTTGCCCGCGCATGGCCAGCTGACCGCATGGGCTCATTCCGTATAGCATGAACCACGTGTGTGTCGACTGCAGGTGGAGAATGGTGTTCTCAAGCTGTTTCGGCCGCTGTTTCGGCAAACCGTCTTCTAACGCCGGAGCCTGCAGGGGAACCAGCTGGGGGGCCCCCCGGGATGGATCCTTCCGCAGCAACAGCAATCTGGGCAGTAGATTGAGCATGGTGGTGTCTGAATATTCCACAGAACACTCTTTATATCTTGGCCAGTACCGAGAGCTTATGGACGAGATGTGCGAAAAAGTTTTGGGTGGCGCTCAGGGTTGTTCACCCCCGCGGGGTACCCCGTAAAATGAAGCTCTTCACGCAGCTGCCCCTTGCAACGTGGCTCAGCCCGTCGGGGGCAACCCGCCAAAAAAGCTACCGATCCCTGTTTTCCCGGGGAGCGTATCTTGCTGCTTTCAGCCCCAACGCAGTGCAAAATGGTCATTTTGTGACCTAAAATAGCGTATTTGTTGCTACAAGTGCCGCTGGAGGTCCCTGCGGGGCCTGTTGTCAGACAGAAAGTCAGTTACCCTGGCACTAGCTGGGGCCAACCCCTGGAACTCCCGTGAAACCATGAGGTACCCTGGCTGTGACGGGGGCTTCGCCCCCGGCAATTTTTTGGGGTTCACGGGGCGCCCCTGTCAGAGCAAATGGCTGCTGAAAAACCCTGGTGGCGCTACATTCGGCAGGTCGTTCTTGCGCCCCAACATCAGCTTCCAGGTTTCGTTGAGGTGTAAGAGCGAGCGCATCCCAGCTCCGCCAGAGACCTGTGGTGCAGCCGCTGCTCAGACGCACGAGCACAGCACCACCAGCAGCCAAACACGGTGGGACCCCAACCCCCGGTCCAAACCAGTCAGGATCTGAGGGTGGCATTTGGCTGCATGAGGTGGAGCTGGCAGGGCACTTGAAGCACAACTCAGCCACACAGTTTCAGCCCCAGCTGCACAGGCAGGCCGCACCTGGCCAAAGGCAGCAGCAGCAGCAGCCTCAACTCAAGCTTCTTTCTTGGGCGGGGCCAGCGGCGCCAGGCCCCATCAGGAGTATACAGCACTGGCGGAATGAGGGCCAGCCTGGACTGATTGCAGAGGCTGGTGTTTGCTGAGCCCCAGATGTTGCATTCTCTCAGTTTGTTCATGGCAGCAACTGTCACCACCGGTACTGCTAGTCCCAGCAGTGTCGAGTATTGGGGTGGCAGCATCGATGTCCCTGATATCAGGGACAGCAATAGCCTGGTCCTGGTCCTGGTTCGCGCATGCAAGCTTGCATGCTGCTCAGCTTTTGAGATATTCATATCGGATTGCATATGGGTGATGAAATTGCCAGTATCTTGGTGTGTTCTCTCAGACTCTGTTAGACTTCAGAGGTGGCCTGTGTGCAGGGCACCAGTGTGGGATTGCTATGGCCAGAGGGCTTGTGTCGAGCATGGTCGTGTGGCACAGCCCATTAGGGCTGCTGCTGTTGTTTTTGGCTTGTGTTGTTGACACTGCAACTGTAGCATGGCACAATTTCAAGATGTGTGTGTCAGGTATGTCAGGAATTTTCAGCAAAGCTACTGGCAGCGCTGTCATGGAGGCCCCCTGAAGGCCGTTGACATGGAGGCATGCCACCACAGTGCCACATGGTATGTACCATAACGTTTCGTGACAATAGCAAAAAAAATGTAACATGGGCTATGGTTTTGTGTGCCAAGAAAATGTGCCCTGCTGTGTTGTGTTGCCAAGAAAAGAGCATGCGTTCACGGCTCGTTTGGCAGACACTAGCCTCCTCTTCAACCACTGCCTGTATTACAGTGCTCCAAGCTGCACGACAGTGCTGCTACAGCAGCTGGCCAGCCCAGCACGCAGTACCACCAGCAGCTTGCACCAAAGCACCCGCCGGGTGCTCTCAAGCCTACAGTTGCTGTGCACTGGGAATGCAACCAGCCCGCACCCCCACACAAGAGGAGCCGACATGCAGCATGTCAAATTCTCCTTGAAGTAGCATGCCATGCATCCTGCCTGATCAGCCCACAAAACATAAGCTGCAGATGCTAATGATGCCTGCTGCCATTCAGACCCCATATGAGGACCTGTGGGATTCACTCATGTAGGGCAGCTGTGCGGGGTGCAAAGCCTGTGTCCCCAGGGCACTAGTCAGCCAGCTGCCATTCCATGCGACCGAGACCTGGCCTCAAGTCAACCCAAAAAAACCCAACTGCACCAGGCAGACTGAGCACCAGCCACAGGCTGTTCCTTGAATACCACAGCAGTGCATGCGTTGCAGGCACATAGTAAGCCTGAGCACACCAAGCACATGCTGTCACACAACCTGACAAACGCTCGAGCTGCCCATCTGTGGCGCAAAGTCAGCGCCTCTTGCAAAACATGTCAGCGTCATGTTGACACCCTCTCCCCACCCTGCACCACCCTGCAAACATGCTCTGCCACTGCAACCATGCCTCACCCAGTCACGCACCCTCCTGACCTCCGCAGCCTACCCACACAAAAGACCCGCCGTGCTGCCGCTGCTGCAACCCCCAGCAGCCGTTGAGGTGGCGTGCGTCAGCACACACTGCCTCCCTGCACGTCCCCAGCAGCTCCCAGCCTGCTGCTGTGCACTCAGCAGTCTCCACTGAATGCTGGCCGCAGCTCCCGATGCTGCTGCCGCTGTCTACTTGCGCGTCATGCCTGCCACCACGCGCTCCTTCATATCCTCTTCGCTGAGCTCACTGGGCTCATTGGCCTGCATCTCAGCACCGATGCCGTCCAGGAAGCCCTTGAAGAAGTCCTTGGTGGAGGCGTACATCATCTTGGGCCGCATGCCGCAGTTCTCAGGCGCCCTGCGGGGAGCACAACGGGCCACGGGACAGCAGCCGGGGTGAGGCGTAACCACAGGCAACATGACCACGCGGGAGCGCGGCTGTACTTGACTGGGGTGCATAGATTCATGGCGATTGCTGCAAAGAGGGTATCTTGACCCAGGCAGGGACAACAGTCTCAGCACATGATCATCCGCACACGTACCATAGCAGGAACACCAGCTTCTTGAACGTGCCGCGCTCAGGGCTGGTGTACTCGTAGTCATACACTGCACAATTGAAGTAGCAGCAGCAGCAGCAGCAGAAGACCATCAGCTGGTTAGCATGCGTCTCACACGGCGGCAACCCCCTAGCCGGCCCAACATGCTCAAACTGCTGCAACAGATCATATACCTGCAGTGCTGTGGGGTGACGATGCTGCTGCTTCTGCTGTACTTCAATCTGCTCGCACCTGCGTAGCGGCACTGGTTGTCTGGCAGTGCACAGATGAAGTCGTTGTAGCTGGAGTACTTGTCACCGATCTTGTCCGGCACCACCTGCATGCAGGCACAGCCCAAGCCTAAGACCAGTCCTGCACAGCACTGCATTTGTGGGTGGCATGCATCATGCAGGAACCCTACTACGTGCTGTGCTGACGTGCAGGAAGTGCTGGGCCGCAGCCTATGTACATGTGTTGCTGTGCAGGTTGCACTGTGCAACTGTGATGCGAATGCTGCAGTTGCTCGCAGTAGCGTTGCCTGACAATCAAAGGTCAGCGCAACTTCAGCAGCTCACCCGCTTGCCAGAGCTGTCCACCTTGAAGATCAACCACTTGAACTGCAGGAACACAGGCATGCACACAAGCACACAACACAGCCGTCAATCACTAAGCAGCATTTCAAGCATGCCATGCAGCTGACATTGACAGCGGCTCTCTGCTGCCAGCTCAAGCAGAACATACTCTCTGTTTGCTGCTGCCACTGCTGCCACCAGACAGGCTTGCTAAATAATGTCTGTACAGGGGTGCACTGCAGGCTGCTGCAGCCCGCCTACCAGGGCTCAGCGTGTGCTGGGCGGACACAGTATACTGCTGACTCCCCCTGCTGCTCACCGAGCTGCGGGTCTTCATGTGCATGAACAGGTTGATGCAGGTCTCATCCAGCTCAATGCCAGACATGGATTTCTGTAGCCACAACAGGAGCATCACAGGGCAGGAGCAGACAGCAGAGAGTGTTGATGTTGGGCAGCCAGGCAGGGGGCAGCACCCATTGCGACAGGACATCCTCCAATGCTGCTGACTGGCCGTGCTGACTGCTGCAGGCAGCTTACAGCCTACCAGGCAACTTGTGCTGGGGTGCAGGCACGCCAACAGTAATGTATGCAGGAAGATCCCACCTTGCCCTTCGCGGCGCCCTTGCAGTAGTCTGGGAGGTCAGCAGGGATGTCTGGCCCTGCCTCATCTGAGCCCTGCAGGCTCAGCGGGCTGTTGGGCTGGGTGTCACTGTTGCCAGCCCCATTCAGCAGGCCGCCGCTGCTGTTGCTGCTGTTGCGTGGACGCATGCCAGCCGCTGCTGATGGCCGTGCAACAGCTGCAGGTGCTGAGGCTGCTGGTGGTGGTGGTGCTGCTGGCGTCTGCTGCGGTGCTGGGGGTGGCATCGCACTCTGAACCACTGACTGGCTGCGGCTCACAGGCTGCTGTGCTGACATGCTTGGTGTGGCGCTTAGGGCTGGTGCTGGGTTGCTGGACGGGACCGCGCTGAGGCTTGGCATGCTAGACAGCAGCTGGAAGTCCAGGGCATGCAGGTATGCATCAGAGGCCCTCTCATAGGCTTCCTGCTTGATGAAACCTGCATCAAGACCAGCCTTGATCTGCTGGGCCCGCAGGAAAGCCACCTGAACATAAGCAGGCAGCAGAAGGACATAGTGGACGTCAGGTCTGGCAATGGCCTCCAAGGGGATACGATCAGCTTCAGGGTGCAGAAAAATAGCAGCACCACCAGCAGGTACCTTCACACAATCAAAGTCTTGCTGTGTGATGAGCTGCTCATCCAGAGCTTGCTTAGCAGCCCGGAGGGCGCTGAGGTCTGCCATCTGCCGGTCAGGGTCAGTTCCTGTCTAGCAATCAAATCAGCTGCGCTTCTGACTAAACCAGCTGCTGGGCAGAGGCAGCAGCAGCACCAAGGTTTGTAGTCAGTATGACAGTAACCGAAAGGCCGCGTACAGCGTGGATGGTAATTGAGCGTATCTGTGTCTATGGCGCTTTTCAGGAAATCCTTGAGACTGGGAGTCGTTACCCCTGCTAGCAGTAGGTCACACACAACAGGTTTTGAACGAAACGCAAGATGCCACCCAGAAAGCCTGGTTTCTCTCAGAAGTCCGGCCGCTGCACACACCCACCGATGCACACCTCACCACCACCGGGGGAAGGGAAGAGCCTGAAGAAGGGAAGGGAAGGGAAGAACCCCCCCCCCCCCTTCTACTACTACTCCTACACACCTGCTGCCATCACAGAGATAGCACAACAAACCAGAAGGAACAACATACTGAGGATCAAAACAGAGAAGCCTGACGCTTTGATGAGGATGAAAACTTGCTACAACTTGCTACACTGTGCTGACCCACAAGAGAATGTCACAACTTTGATCACAACTTTTGAGGCAGTGGACAGTAAGGACAGTAACCGCCAGAAACCGTACAAGGCTATGACTATATTGTGGCTGCACCACATCAAAAATCACTCGTCATCAAGCATGTACCTGCATGACGCGAACCGGACAACCTGCTGGCCCTCCCCTGCATCCGCCGCATGATGTGTTCTTGGGTGTGTGATGATGCTGCCACTAGAAGCCAGTGCACAGCCAATGGGTGCTGGCAGGTTCACGCGGGTCAAGCTCATTGGGTTGGTAGGCACACATGCTGCCTTGCTGACCAGCACATCCTGCACCACGTCACAGCAGCCCCAACTGACTGGCAGGTAAATAGGCTCCACTTGAAACCACCCAAGTGCCTCTGCTGCATGTGGGTGGCCTGGCATGGGGACACTGGGGCTGTGGTGGGGTTGAAGGCAGGATCTCACGGGGTGGCAGCAGGTGTGTAGGAGTAGTAGTAGTAGTGGGGGGGGAGGGGGGCGGGTTTCTTCAGGCTCTTCCCTTCCCCCGTGCTTGTGTCCCCCTCTGCCCTGGGCAAAATGTACAGGGACACACCCGCCTCAGCACTGGTGGTGAGGTGTGCATCGGTTGGTGTGTGCAGCGGCCGGACTTCTGAGAGAAACCAGGTTTTCTGGGTGGTGATTGGAGCCAGAACAGAGAAGATTAGCATGGCCCCTGCGCAAGGATGACACACACAAATCGAGAAAAGGTTCCAACATATTTTTTTTCCTTCTTCTGAGCTGAACTGAGGGGGGTGGGCGGCTGGTGCTGAGGTGGGGTTGAAGGCAGGATCTCACGGGGTGGCAGCAGGTGCCCCTCTGCCCTGGGCAAAATGTACAGGGACACACCCGCCTCAGCACTGGTGGTGAGGTGTGCATCGGTTGGTGTGTGCAGCGGCCGGACTTCTGAGAGAAACCAGAAGGCGTACTGAGTGAGAGAGGTCACACACAACAGGTTTTGGAAGAAGTCAGGCTTCGACCAGCCTCACACCCGTGTACGCTTCGGCGCGGAAAGCCTGCTTGCACTGCAGAGCCACAGCCGGCCCTGACTGTTGGCACTCTGTTGGGGTCCCTGGCATTATCCTCAGGCTGATCAGTCCAACATAATTCACTGAGGGCCCAACATGTGTCTTGCTCCTGCTCTGCGGCAGTGGCTGTGACGGGAGGAAGAACGAACGATGGGGCCACACATGTGGTGGCTTTCCCGGCATAGCATCAGCATTGTACCGCCCTGAAGGTTCTTGTACTGCTGTGACGAGCATCACAGTGTTGGTGAAGCTGACGATAGCAGCTCACAATAGCAGCAGGGGCGTAACACATGCTGTAATGGTGATTTTCAGATTCATATTTCTTACAGTATGGTTACATTAGCAAGCTCACACCAGACGCCAGGCACACAAGCATGCCTGAGCCTCCGTGCACCATACACCCAGTTGCTGCATTGACCAAGACAACTTCGCCAATCTCTGAAAACGGCTGCTCAGACAGACCCTTGCCACTCGTGTACTGCACTGACCCAGAACTGAGCCCAGCTGCGCACAGGGCTGCTCAGACCAGCCCCTTGCCACTCATGTAAACTGCTGACTCTGCAGCAGCACTGACTGCAGCACAGTGCTCGTTGAAGGCCTGCAATGTCTCTGGGGACGTGAACCTGCTGCCGGGCACACCCCGCACTTGCTCAGGGTAGTTGTTGGACCACACCTGAAAGTTAACACAAGCACACCACAGTGCACAGCGAGAATGTCAGGCCTATGCACGTGCACACAGGCGCCCTGTTGCCGGACACGTCCGTGTGTGCTGACATGCCCAATATGCAAACCACATGATGGCTACATTGCCAATGGCTCAACCGTAGTCACATGGCCTGCAGCTCTTCAGCTGCCTGTACAAGGATCAGCCCAGCACAGATACATTCAGCTGCCCAACAAAGGTCAGCCCAGCACATATGCACTCACCTGAAACTCCCTAAACCTTGCCTGCAAGTCATCGCCTCCTGGCAGCTGCTCCCAGAATGCCTTGAAGCCTGTGCTGAGCTCCTGCATGTTGGCCATGGTGGATGCATAGTTCTGGATGCTGGTCACACGCTGCACGCGTGCGTCCTGCAGCACAGCCAACAGCCCACGGTTGTCCGACAAGCAAGCCGAGCACCACATGGACGTGCGTTGACAATGCTAGTAAGTGCTGTGACCAACAGATGCAACGGCAAACTATGACGCTGGCTCGACTACGCTGGGCACTCGACATGTGCATATGTCAACCATCACATGTTTGCACACAAGCACAGCGAGTACTGTACTTGTTGTGCTTGAGGGAAGGCGGGAAAGGTGTCTGATGGAGAAGCAACACGCAGGTGTGTCAGTGCAGACTCTCGTCGTGCCCTTGCCTCAAACTGTTTTGCCACAGCCGCTGTGTCAGGCCAGTGCTGTTTGAGAGCCAGCATCAGCTGATGAGCATCCTCAAAGGCAGTCCGTGCACCCTGGCCAGGACCTGCAGCACATCCCCAGTGACAACAGACATCTGGTGCAGTCATGTGAGCTCACGATGCCGCATGTGGTCGGCAAACACAAGCCCTTGCAAAATGTAAGCCTTCTTCCAATGGACAGGGAGGTGCAATGCAGCGGGGCCTCAGTTGATCCTGTGCGTCTGGCTTCCTACCTGAGTACATGGCGTGTGCTGCATCCCCCATCAGCACCACGCGCCCCCCTGCAGCTGACCAGCTCTTGAGCGGCACCCTGTCCCATGTGGCACGCTCGTAAATTGCTGACTCATTCGTGTCCTCCACCTCCTGCAAGCACCCAGTACAGATGCATCGTGGTTGTAAGTGTTGCTGCTAAAGGCTCGTCCTTGTGACATCATGGCATGCCATAACGGCGCTCACACCAAACATGACAGCTCAGCCACTTGCACATCAAATCCAACAGCAAAGCCATCATCAGGCACTTGAGGCCTCAGCATCAGGCCAATCTAGACAGGCAACCGACAGTCAAAGCAATCCACAATCTAGACAGGCAACCGACAGTCAAAGCAATCCACAATCTAGACAGGCAACCGACAGTCAAAGCAATCCACAATCTAGACAGGCAACCGACAGTCAAAGCAATCCACAATCTAGACAGGCAACCGACAGTCAAAGCAATCCACCACCACAGCGCATCATATGGCCAGGATGAGGGATGCACATTTGTCAAGCTTCTAACAAAGGTGCATGGCATGATGCTCCCATGACAACGAGTCGTTTGCAGGATGCCGTTACAGCTTTCAGACCTGCTAACTTGCAATGGCAGAAGCCAGCCGCAGTGTGGTCCTTTTTACCTTGATAACATCCTCCCAACCATGCTGCCTGAGGCGCTCAATGACGCGTTCCTTGCTGCCTGGGATGCCTCCGCCTCCTTGCTTGTCAGTGGTGAAGCTTGGCTTGTCAGCAGTGACGCGCAGCTGCACCACAAACACATGGCAGCCAGCAAGCATGAGGTCGTTTGCAAGAAGCATTGCAAGGTTGTGAGTCAACTTGTGACCATGTAAGGCATCAGTGGTAGACAATGCATGACGCCCAGGCATGTCAGCAGCGACATAATGCTGGCTTGAACTACCAGGCCAGCTCAAGGACCAGGCGCCCATGCATCTGCATCCCATGAATGAAGGTCACGCAACCGAACCAGCCTGGCTGCTGCACTGGGGTGTCTCAACCGCGATTGTTGATGCAGCCTGAAGCACTGTGTCGGTGCATGCGACACACACCTGCCAGAACATGTAATCACAGCCGGCATTGATGACCATCACCTGCACACAACAGAAAAGAAAAATATTTGACCCCCGGCAGCCAGCTGCCAATTCGGCATAGAAGTGTGCCCACAGAGGTCTTGAAGAGGAGTGATTGGAGGTGCAGCAGTCACAACCCAGCAGTTTGGCAGGCCCTTATCAGACCTGCTGATCAGCATCATGATCCATAGGCTGTGTACAGGGTATTGGGTAGTAAGCAGGCAGCGTCCTGCACTCACCATTGCAGTGGCGCCCCCTCGCTTGTCTGCAACAAACTTGATGGTATCAGCGTTGGGCTGCGAGCTGCTGCCTGGCACATGCCGCACCGCATTCCAGTTCATGAAGCCCTGCTCAGTAAGGGACGCACAGGACACCGCCAATCATCGCTATGACTATAGTCAAGCTGTAGGCAAACCAGCAGCAGGCATGCTGTGCCATGGCACTGTCGGCAACCAAGGGCATATGTCCTCATGTTGACCGTTGCGACCAACTAGCGTGCATTTACAACAATGCAGGCAGCCCACACATGCTGCAAGAATCCAAGCCAGCTGCACTCACTGCTGTCACAGCAGTCAGTATGATACTCTGTCAACTGTCAACTTGGGCAACAGCCAAGCAGCGCAGAGCACAGCCTATGCCTAGGGCCGAAACTTGTCGCTTGATAGGCTCAAGTGATAACAAAATGCAGCTGCCGCTTGCTCACCAGGAACCGTGGTCCTGGGTCTGTTGGGAACATGCTGGCCCTGACAGCTGACCTCACTCCGTCAGCACCCACCACCATGCGTGTCCTGCAGTAACGCAGCAGCATCATGCACCCAACGCAACTTGCCTGCAGGACCCTATCTCCCAGTATGTCCACACACGAAACAAGTGGTACTGCTAGGAGGCTGGTGGTGTGGAGACATGTAACTAGTGGTGTTGGCGGAGTGACCATGGGACAAGCCACACTCAGTGCTTAGGGTGCCCAATATGAGAAGTGACCTGTGCACTGAGCCGCGCCAGGGCAAATTGCCTGTTGCTCTTACTTGATGTCAGGTTTGCCCTTGAAGTGGCAAGTGATGTAGTGATCACCATCTTGCTGGGACTCACTCCAGCCGGTGCATTTGTGGCCGCAGCGCACATGTTGGTGGTTCACCTGCGGCAGGCCGGGCCACAACAACGCATGTGGTCACAAGCAAAGGGAGGACGGTCACGGCCGCCTGGACCCAGCAACTGCAACCAGGGGTAAAGCGAGGGATTGGTGCCTGAGGCCATCCAATAGCTCTGAAGCACAGTGCCTATATGAGGGTTTCTGGAGGTCCTGGCTTGGGTGGTGAAGCTGCTCCTGAAATTATAATATTTAGGAGCACAGCAGGCACTCGATGCAGCCAAAAAATAGCAGTACTGCTAGAATTGATCATGATGTAGTGACACCCTGCGTCAGACTGTGTATGCACCTTCATGCCCCCACCTCATCTGCAAGCAGGTTCTGCATGGAGCCCCACCGCACGGTGTACAGTGGGCACACCAGGTCTGTTGTCTTGAGCTCTGCTGCTGGTGACTCAGGGTCTGCGGGGCGGATGTGGGTCTCATTGCGGCGGCTCAGCACCCCAACCTCCCTGAGCCAAGATAGCAGGAAACAAGTGCAAGGTTGGATGAAGCAGTGAGAGGCATCAGCGGCAGGCAGGTACTGCTGCCTGCTGTGCACGTTACGGGTACTGACGGACCAAAGCGCATGCGCACCTGACGACACTTTCTTGCTGGTGCTGTCTCTGCTGGCACCTTGCATGCCTGTGCCCTGCATAAGCATCCAGCACTGTCCGCATGCTTGCTGCAGAGACCCCGGTCTGGTCAGGGAGCCAACATGATGCCTTGTGACAGGACTCACTGGATTTTCTCCTTAATAGTGGGGCAGATGGCCTCCAGTGCATGCATGCCATTCCCTCCTATGCCAATGAGTGTGCCAGTGGCAGTGCTGCACATCACACATCAACGCTCTCCATCAATACGTGTGGTACATGTGGTTGTGCTGTTCCAGCAACTGCCTGGCAACTCAGCATCCAGGACAATGAAGTGTGCAAGTGCAAGAAGATGCCTACGGCATGCTGGTGCTGCGGGCTTCACAATGGATTGCAAAAACCACAAGCCAAATTACTTACCGCAGCTCCTCTGCTGCCTCACACAACTGCCAGTCAAGCCCCAGCTCCTGCAGAGCGATTGCTAAGGCCAATCCACCAAGCCCCCCACCACATATGACCACATCATGCACGTGGTCTGTGTCAACAGTCATTGCTGCCCCACAGAAGAAGTGACACGGGTAGCAGCTGCACTGAGAGGTTCCTGCTGGGGAGTAGTGATCCTCACAGGATGGCTGTGCTGTGTGTCAGAAGCCCTGCTCCAACAGCAGACAGCTGTAGCACTGCACACTGCTAGGTAGAGCACACTGGGGCGCAGAGAGCAGAAAGACAATGATTGGGTGCACAAGGTCGACAAGCGATGTGTCCCGGCGGTGTGAAGGTGGTCAGGTAATGCGCAACTGCTACAACCGTTACACGTTTGACCGCAGCTCTGCGTCGACAAGTACATGGGACGCGGGTTCCAAGTCAGTCTGTGTGGCAACCACTTGTCGTTGCAGTAAGATCGCAGAGGCTGAAGCTGCCGTGTCTGTCAACGAAAAGAAGTAGTTAGTGATGTATATGCACTGTGTGGGAACCACTTGTTGTTTCATCGTTTGGCATTGCATCTGCCGTTCCGCAGCGACTCTGCCAGACTTTGAGCACCAGCCTGGCAGGGTGGGGGACCAGTCCTTGTTCCTTCCAAGGACGGCGATGTCGATGTGAATGCCTGCCCTGTGGCTGGGACAATCAGCTGGCAGGAACCCCGATTCGAGACACATGTCATAAAGATGACACAACACTCCAAAGCTCGCATTGTGTGCCAAGCAGGACATTACAGCACTGCTCCACAGCTCTCACAGTGTACAGCCCCAGAGTATTTCGAGACCAGCATGTACCACATATTAGCCTGAACCCTGCTGAGCCCATCACACACCATTGACACCCGCTACACGCCAGCAACCTGGCGTGCGTTATTCAAGGGCAAACCCTACACAACCTTTCTGTTTGCCAGTGCTAGCCTCCAGCTCAAACCAACGTTTGACTGGGGCTTGTCACAGCCACCTGTGCTCACAGGGCCTGTACTGCAACTGGGCTTGTAACAAACGGCAACAGCAAACAGCTGCTGCGGTAGCCCTCACCTCCACCCAAAAAAGCGGAGCCGCACTCAACCAATAGTTGCCCTCCGCCCACAAGCAAGCCACAGCTGATTCGGACAGATGTCGACCCTTCCATCCCAGGAGGCCTAGGGCGTGATCTAGGGAAAATATATGTACTACTCCCCTGAGGGCGACTAGCAGTCACCATCAGCCCAGGCAAGACAACGCCATGTTGACCGGTGACCTTACCGCCACACCCTTCAAGCACGACTGTGGTGCATGTAGGACACAGGCATTCCGAGCACAGCGCAGTGCAGCGCCCCAGAATGTACAAAGCCATTTCCCTGGGTTGAGTTGCTCTAAAAAGCACCTGTGCCAGCGCCTGACATATACACACCCCTCCATGTGAGGACACACTGCCGCCACACCCAACAGACAGATTTGACAGACGAGGCACACACAACCCTGGTCCCCAGGCCTGCAGGTGGTGAAGGGATGAAGCCAGACAAGCAAGCATGCGCAGGTGGGTAGACACAAGGTGAAGCATGCACACAAAGACACGTCAGCAGGCGCTGGCAGCTAGCCAGAGCACAGGCGCAAGCACAAGTCAACGCAACCGCATCAGCTGGCCGTGTCCTACACTACACATGGTGCGCAGGACGCACATGTGTGGACACAAAGCAACACATACGCAGCCGTCCAGATGCCCGAAACTCCTCCTGCCAATAATTCATCCCAGGACAAGCAGCCCACCAGTGACGGTTTGTCTCAAGCCAGCCGTTGACTGTGACCCCACCAACAACAAAACCCAGACAGGATGCAATAGACAGAATGCCAATTGCGTGCTGTTGAACAAAAAGCCCTGCTGGCATCCAAGCCCAAACCTGAGCCGCCCGCGCAGTCAACCCACACAAAGGCCACCTAGGGTGACCGGCACACGTGCTGCTGAGGACCTCTGAGTCAAAGGGCCAAAAACAGCCGAAGATACACAGTATCCCCCGCCAATCAAGGAGCAAGACAGCATACATGTTGTGTACAAACTAAGTCTGCAGCAGAGCAGTAAGGGATACTTGGGAATGGGCAAATCAGCAGCCAGGATACATGGGTGTGGTCTGCATGCCGCACACCCTTGTGCCTGCCAGAAAACATGGCAGGCACCAGGCAACCGGCATTGCAGCAACTCAACTCACTCCCTTGTCAGACTGGTGATGGTAACACACCTCTGACCAGTCCATGTTTTTGCGGTTGGTGCTGGGAAGCGCCTCCTGCTGCTGCTGCTGCACCAGCCCTGCAGTCTGAGCTGCCTGCTGCTGTTCCTGCCCCTGCGGCAAGTGCGCTGATTCCTGCTGCTGCGGCTGCGGCTGTGACTCCTGCTGCCTGCCATACGCTGCCAGCATAGGCACCGGCCTACCCTGCTCCATCTGTTCCAGCATCGTGAAGATGTCGCTGATGGTAGGCCTGCACACACGGTGTTGACAGACACCGGCGCCATCAGTATCTCTGTCAAATCAGGACTCAAAGCGGTCTACAGAGCTCTGCTGGTGACTACATCATTCTGGGTATAACCCCCACTGTCGTGCCTGCCTACCATGGCATGATCTTTAGCTGCTTGCATGCTGCTGTCACGGCCACATGTGTGTAGACACAGGGAGTGCATCCAGCCAAAGCGTGTTTTAGCTGCCTGCATGTTGCAGTCACGGCCACGTATGTGTTCTAGCTGCCTGCATGTTGCCGTCACGGCCACATGTAAAAGCAGCGTGAAGGAGTGTACAACCGCACAATGCTGACTGGTCCACTACCCCACCTTGCTTGCGGCTCCTGCTGCCAGCAGGCCTCTGCCATCGCCTGCAGGTCTCCGTACTGGGGTGGCAAGCCTGAGGGCCACTTGGGCCGCAGGCCCTTGACGGCAACCTCATGAGGCAACAGAGGGATGGGCACACCTGCAGGCACACACACATGTCATGATGACATTGACATCATGTACCTGCTTGATGCAACTCATGTGTTGACACACCACAACGCATTTTGTGAGACCAGCCTGTCAACATTACGACTGGTCATCATGACATGCACTTGTTGGATGCAACTCATGTGTTTGACACCAACATCCCCCTTGTGTGAGAGGCAGCCGTCAAACAGAGAGTATATATTTGACTGTTTGTCACACAGAGGCCCCAAAGGGCCCCTTCAACCCCACGTTAGCCCAGAGACCCATGCCATGTCCTGCCAATGCAACTCAACCCTTCACCACTGCCCTTCGGTCAGCAAAGCCAAACAGCCGCCATCATGTGTTCACCTGCGTACGCCCGCTGGCTGCTGATGAGTTCATGCAGCAAGATGCCAAACGCGTAGACATCGCTGGACTTGCTGACATGCCCGTTCATGAAGATCTCAGGGGCCATGTGGGTTGGCGTCTGCAAGCAACACAGCAACCACACGGGGCTTGAGCTGCCGAGCAAAGGTCGCACCCCGCAACAGAGCAAGGCTGGGTGCACTGATGAAGGGTCAAGTACAAAGAGCTGCAAATGCCCGGACCAAGTCGCGTTCTGTGCCGGCATGATGATGGCGCACAATGCACGCCTGCAACATGGCTCCCAGGGCATGGCTCAATCCTGCTGCTGCCCGCCTGTACAGGCTACACGCCTGCCTCCACGTTTGTTCCGTAGACTTACCCCCTGCACACATGCAAACAACACAGGGGAAAGAAACAGCAGCAGGGGTCAGTCAGAGATCACTTGGTGCCGCCTAGTGCCTGATCGCTGTCACTCTAATCATGACAACCACCACATGTGATGCCTGCGCCCAGGAGCGCCTTGAGGCACTGTCCTTGGCACATGTTGAGTCAGGCCGAGGACGCTGCAGCTTCAACAAGCATTGATGGTGCCGACTGACACAATCATGCACCCCAGCACGCCAGTCAATCCTGTGCTCACTCACCCGTGCTGCCAGCGTCGCATGCGTGTCTGAAGGGTCCAGCGGGAGGGCCAACCCAAAGTCAGCCACTTTCGCCGTCACCTGTCACGCACCAACAGCATTGAAAGAACCACCAGCAATACTCAGACACCAGTTGCAGTGCAAGGCTGACCAGCAGTGGCTGTGACAGCCTGATGCTGTGGGATATGCCTGCATGCCCGTGCCCATGCGCCCATGCAGCACCTTGTACTGAAAAGGCTGTACAACACCCATTACACTTAATTTGGCATAAGGGCGGAAATTTCTACAGTTGAACGCTCCACCGCTGGGCGATGCTCTCGAGAACTGTCTCTTGTTTTGTGTGCGGCAAGGTGCAGCAGCTGTTGCTGGGTGGACCCAGCAGGGCTGCCTTGAATCACCCACCTTGTGACCGTATGCAGCAGCCCAGACACTGCCCTGGTCTGCCCCGCCTTGTGTGAGCATGACGTTGGCAGCTTTCAGGTCGCCGTGAACCACACCTGTCACCACAACACAGGCACAACCAGGTCAACACCACAGCCCCTACAACTCATCCCCACCGTGACAGGCACTGCCCAATCTGTCACAGGCGGCACTTTAGCAACTGCGGTTGCGCAGCTGTCAAGGCACCCTTTGCCTTGCATCCTGTTGCCAACAACAACAGGATGTACTGCATGCATTGTTCAGCAGGGCTTACCTTGGCTGTGCAGGTGCAGCAGTGCTGCCGCGACGTCATGACACAGCGACAATATACTGTCCAAGGGGAGGTACTTTTCACCCTGCGGGTGCAGGACCCGCCTGTCCAACGCCTCGCGCAGCGTCCCCTACACCACGCAAAAATGAGCAGCACACAGCAACAGACAACATCCGGTCAGCTTGCAGCCTACTTGCGGTCTGTTGTGATACCTCACAAACAGCCCTCACACAATCCAAGTGGCTCCCACCACCACCTGCCAGCTTGCAAGATGCTGTTTTGCGCCCCTCCACAAGTGTTTCCGGGGATTCGTTTCAGTGAGCTGCTGCTTAGGGCTGATGCCAGCCGCATGGCAACACAAGACCACATGACAAAGTTTGCCCCTGACAAAGCAGAGGGATACCCACCGCATTGCACCACTCCATGATAAGCTTGAGCTCCCAGCCAGTGATTTTGCTGTATGGCTTTGCTACAGGGGACTGGCCTGCAGCTGCACCACCTGGGAATGGGCCGCCAGCTGCAGCAGCAGCAGCAGCCGCAGCTGCGGCGTCAGCAGCAGCCATTGCACCAAACGCCGTCTGGTCTATTGGTGAATGGCCGTCGCTGTCCACCCCCAATGGGTTGAGCATGTAGGTGTACACCTGCACCACCTGCATAATTGACAGCATACAACAAGACCTGAGCACGTGACGGGCCTCCCTGTGGCTACATGGCAGGGACACCCGCATTCAAGGCTCACCCCTGCTTGAGCGAGAATTGCAAAAAGCAAAGCGCATGCCGTGCTGAGGTGGCTAGCTGCCTCAGCCACTTGCAGCCCTGCCAATATACAGTGCTGTACAGACCGCTGGCCTGCCCATATGGCCCCTGCCTGGTGCTGGTTGCAGCTGACTGCACTTACATTCGGGTGGCTGACGGTGCTGCTGAGCACGGCCTCCATGATGGCCATATGTGGTGGGCTGTTGGCCTGATTCTGCGCCATAAGCGCTGCAGGCGCCCCGTCCTCCTCACCAGAGAAGGGCCCAGTGGCTGGCAGCTGCATGATCTTGCAAGCAACCCGCTTGCCTTGCCAGGTACCTGCAGGACACACAAACACCCAACCGTTGGCATGCAGGACACGCAGCACGGCAGCACCAGCTTGCGAGGCACAAAGCTCGACTGCATCTTGGCAATGCAAGCGGCATTGCTAACAGCACGGCCCTGCACCAGCGCCCGCTGGGGCGATGACACCGCAGCTGTGGAGCTTTCAGAGTGGCTGTGCCATTGTACCAGCGGGCGCCTGTGCAGGGTTCGTGCTGTTAGCGCAGCCACTTGGTGTGACAACGCCATTGCGGCTTGCCCAATCCCACCTCCCCACATCCAGACAGGGAGGACAAGCCAAAGCATGCAGCAAAGTTGCTACCACAACATTACAGCCACAATGAACAAAGCCACTTATTGGACTCACCTAGCCACACACACCCAAACGACCCTTGCCCAATCAGCTGGTGTATCTGCAGCCCCGTCGACTGCTGCTGCCCTGCTGCCCCGTTCCCTCCAGGCGCGCCCCTGCTGCCGCTACCCTGCCGCGTCGGCCGGCTGCTTCCGCCTGACTGCGTCCGCACACTGGTGTTGCAGCTGCCGCTGGATGCGCCCCCCTGCACCATCTGCATCCTCCTCTCCATCAGCTGCATGGTGGTGGTGCTGATGGCCGCTTTCCAGCGGTCGAGGCCTAGCGAGATGCTATCAGAGGAGCTGCTGGGTGCTGCACATGAGCTGGGGACAGAGGGTATCGACGCCGCAACAGCGCTGCCGTTGGAGACTGCACCCATGCTGCCAGCCGCCACGGCCGCCGGCACCGACCGCCTGCTACCTGAGCCGGCTTGCTCCAGCCCCGCGCATGGCAGCGGCGAGAGCAGGTCGCGCGTGGACACTGTGTCAACGGCGACCACGTCTGGACCCAGCAAGGCAGGATCCGTAAGGCCGCCAGGCTTTGGGCTGCTACAGTGTGATGCGCTGCCGTCATGCGGGTAAGACCTGCTGCTGTAGGCGTGCTGGCTGCCCTTGTCAGCTTGCAGGGAGGCATGCGGCAGCAGCATGTGCTGCGAGTGACGCCTGCGCTTTCGGTGCCACACCGCCAGCAGACCGCCCAGCACCAGCAGCACAAACCCAACACTGCCCAAGACGATCCCAGCAACTGCGCCACCTGGCAAGCTAGCACTGGACTCCTCAACCAAGCTGCGCGCTGCTGCTTCGGGCCAGTAGTAGTCGGGCGGCAGCTCCCCGGTCGGCATCGCCCGCAGTTCGACATTCGTGCCAAGCAAGCCCGGCCCGTCTATGGACTGCGCAGTGACGATACCGTCTGCTGCAGTTGTGCTTTTGAAGGTGAGGTCGTCATCACCTGCAGGCACCAGCACAACACGCCATATTCTGTCAGAACACGAACACAGCGGGTGCACAAGACTTCCATGACGCACACTAGATGCACGGCAGGCCAACGGTTCAGCAACAGGACAGCTAGAAACAGGAAGCAGAACTGGCAAAAAACATCAACACCCTCCACTGCTGCTGTGCACGCTACCACCTGAACTCAAGACGCAACTAAAAGGGCACACCACCTGGCAGGACTACAGGACCGCTGGCGACACAAAGTGGGAGCTGATGCATGACATGTAGCTTTGACTGCATCTACCCTGTGCTGCACCCACCCATGAGCTGCACCGCAAAGGAGCTTGAGGCTGCTGCTTTCTCAGACAGGAATGCAAACTCTGGCTCTGGCAGCAACATGGTGACATCCTGGACATACACCGCGTCCGTGCCCTGCTGGCTCCTGCAGGAGACAAGCACACAGCAGCAGCATACAGTCGGCATCACAACCATTGCCAGCAGTCGTACACAAATGGAGGAGGACCTAACACGCATACACCCTACGCACATGCGCTAAGACAGCACCACAGCTGATCAAAGCATCGCAAATGGCCACAGATGCAGCAACACAGCGACAAGGTGCAGCGGCAACAGCCAAACCAATGCAAAGCACAGTCCACAGCCCCAATCACAGCAGACGACACGCGGCGAACACAACAATAAACCCCAGGCCTCCTCTCACCTTGTGACGGCCCACATGAGCAGCGTGAATACATCCGGCTGCAGCCTGCCAGGGCTGGAGGCTGCCTTGGCATTGGGCCCCTGGGGCAACTCAATCAAGGTGGTGTTGAAGATCGACAAGAAGCGGGCCTCTGCTGTCTCTGGCAACACCAGCGCACCCTGCACGTAGCCAAATGCCAGGCTGAAGGTGGAGTCTGAGTAAGCTGACCTGGCGGCTTCATTTGGCCTGCCATAAATCTGGCTGGGGTAGCGAATGGTGCGGTTCTGCCAGCAGTCCGGGTCACTCTCTGGCACAAGGTCGATGCTGTCGAGAAGCATCCACACGTGCAGGCGCGTCTCAACTGTTTTGTAGGCCATGGCCGACTGCAGCAAAACACCACGACAAGGTGACACAGTTGAATTGTACGTGAAAAGGTTAATTCAGAACCCGCATCAACTGTATCCATCCCCGGTACAGTCCTAGCGGGCAAGTAACACAGGATCTATGATGTGGCGGCCGACTGCCTGTGACACAGCATGCCGGCGCTGCATCACGATCAACCACAGCGTGCAGCACAGTGCTGACAGACGGCAAGCCCAAGTAGGTAGCAAGTCAGCAGGCAAGCAACGCAGTTACTCACAAGATTTCCTACCGCACCAAGTCATCACAACCCACCTGGAGACTGCTGCAGCCCTTGACTGACTGCACCAGGGGTCCTGCTTTGGTGGCTGCAGTGATTTGGGGGGCATTCTCAGGGAAAGGCAGCCTCTCCGCCACTGCTGGCTGCGTGGTGAACACTGAGTTGTACAGGTCCCACGCCCCACACGTCAGATTGTAGAGAGTCATCCCAACCCCGTAGGGACCAGGACCCATCTGCAGCAACAGGGGCACAGCTCTTCTTCAGCACAGGGACACCAGGCAACACAAACCTCGTTCTCACACACCACAACAAGCAGAGCAAAAACCTTGGTGCGTCAAACTGCCTTGAACGAGGTACACACTAGTGTGAGCAGCCGTGAGCTACTGCTGCGGCTGCTGACAGGGTGCAGGTGGCTGAGTAGCCATAGTGCCAGCTGCCCACACTCACCGCAATTATGACGCATCTCAGCTCTGTATGGTAAAACGCTGTTGCCTGCCGCATATTGGGCAGTGGGGAGTTGAACATGGAGTACCTGCACGCCACACATACAGCCCACACCATCAAAACGGTGGGGTCACAAGAAAAGCTGGCATGGCCCAGACCACTGCGTGTTGCTGGTGCGCTGCCCTGCAGCCCCAGCAGGGGCTGTGCAGGGGCTGGTACAGAAGCCAGGCTGGATCAGTCCTGCAGCACTGAAGGCAGCCTGAACAAAAACTCAAGCCAAACGCACATGTAGTTCAAGTAGTCCATCTCCTGCTGTGATGCCAGAACAACGGTGCTGTTGTGCAGATTCAAGCAGTTGCGCGACCTGCGGCAAGAGGCAGCAGTATATGGTACACTTAAGCTGATATGGGCTGTTATCCCTCAAAGAACAGCAGTCAAATCCCCCAAATGGCAAGTGCCCCACAAAGTGTCGCATGTCACATTTACATGGCCACTACTGCAAAACACCACCTTACAGCATGGCACGGGCCTGCCCATGCACCACCACAGTCATGAGTGTCACACAGCCCCGGTGTGGTGCACATATGTGGCATCAGATGCAGGCTCAACTTTGGTAGAAGCACTGCTGCTGATACATTACTGCTTGCACCCGTACCTGTCGCAATACACCGCAAACACATTTGCTGACACAGCGGATGACATGGGGCGTGACAGCAGGCTGCTCACGGCGTCACCAGGAGCAGCATTCTCAATAAAAAGTGACAAGAAGTAAACTTTTGCGTACTTGCCTGCACAGCAACACACAGACACACAGGTTCAGCGGTGGACCATCTTGAGTCAAGCTGCTGTCATTAGGCTTGGAGACGACACAAGCTGCTTGTGCCCTGCTGCCTTGGCCAGCCAAGCTGCTGCACAGGTTATGACGCATGCCACTGCTCTGCACCCACATCAATCAAAGTGGCAACCTCGCAGCCAGCTGCAGGCCAACACGTGTAACCAGCTGCTAATGGTGATGCTGCTGTTGCAAGCCTGCCGACCTGCCACCCAGGACAGCAGCAAGGGTATGTGCACCCTCGGCACAGCACTCACTCGTGGCATTCAGCTGGTTGACGACCATGTACATGTTGATGCTGGTTGGCACAGAATACAACCCCACAAGCACCACAGGCCTGTGAATGGGTATGGCGCCTGCCTTCAGGCCGAAGCCCAGGCTGACGTTGGCTGTGATGAACACCAAGAGCGGCTGAGGCGTCGGCACGCCGCCGAACTCAGCCAGAGTAGTGATAAGCGTGGAATTGTCCACAGAATGGACGTTGCAGCCATCTTGCTTGGCTGCCAGTAAAGTGCCTGCGAAATCTGCGTAGCTGGATGCATCCGCTGCCAGACAGCCACCTGAAATCAGTGTCACTGAGTGGACGCTGCTCTGCTTGCTTTCCCATGCTGCCACATGCACAAATGTCTTGCCATCCTGCAACAGGGCAGCACCGCGACAAGAGCGCAAGCAACAGAACATAAGCGTTGAAGTCTGTTAGGGCCTGCGCCATCTGCTGCTGTGCGGTAGCATGGGTACATGCCCATGACCACTGCTGCTTGCTTCGCCCAAAGTCACACAGCAGCCCTGCATCATACAACTGACACAGATTCTGCAAACTGTAGGTCTCTACAAGACCACTTGAGTCTCATATGCTGAACATCGTCTGCACCAAGTAATTTCAAGCTGCCGAACATGCTCCTGCACAGCAGCCCAGCACTCACCGTGTAGTACTGCGCAACTGCACGCGGCAGTGTCTGCATCAGCGCTAGGTAATCCTGAAGGACAGCTGCATCCACAACCAGCCTGACATCTGAGATGTTGAGCCCAGTCCCAACTGTATCAAACAGTCCAAGGGGCCAAAAGGGGGGCCCATTCTGACCATTTGCAGCTGTCAACTTGGACCCTGCTATGACCAGCCGCTGAAGGGTCAGATGCAGATCTCCTGCAGAGCAATCCACAATACAGCATGAGGCAGGCGAAGGGCAAGCAGTCCATCTACTGCAGTTCTATGTTGCTGTTGTGGTAGGAGCGTCCAGGTACCGATGTAACACACCTGCTGCAGCATCCTTCCCACTGCTCACAAGCACCAGGGGTAGCTTTTGGGTTGCACTGGCCACCCTTATCGCCCCTGCAGATACTGGCCTGCTGCCTGCCCAGGAGCAGTTTCTGGTGATAGGGAGCTGCACTGCCCCTGCCACTTCTGGGCAGATGGGAAGCTGGACGCCCTCAACGCCCTGGACAACCACCAGTACTACCAATAGCACATTCAAGGACAAACGAAGCAAACCGAGGCCTGTTCCACCGGCGCCACGCATCAGAAGTTCAGCTCGGCATCAAGACCAAGACGTTCTCAACACGAATAACTGCAGCCGCCCTTGAACTGATCCAAATCTGTCTTGATGGAGTGCACACCGCTCAGTATCGTAAGTTACGATTCGTAACATAGGAGGGCAACCATGAGTTGAGAACCAAGGGGTCGATACAATGATCAATATGTTTCTTTGAACGAGGGCAAGCGCGCTGGTTCCCCTCCTGCATGTTGTGCCGTGGAAGGGGCTGGAGTACTAGTGGGGATCGACACCTGCTGCTTGGGACATGGATTGACAGGTGAAGGACGGTATATCGCCTGCTGGAGCCTTCTCTGCTTAGCATTCTTGGCAGCAGGGAGTCTTCTTGCTGTGAGAGCACAGCTGTCCCCGCTCCAAGGTTTGTGAGACAGTGCCCGGAACCGGGGAGGTAGCAAGATTTCCTGTGGAGACACTGGGAACACACAAAGATGGGAACACAGAACACAATGTGACTAGCACTGGGTCCCCCACCGCCACCCCAGGCAACGAAAGCCTAACAAGGCAACCTCACAGTACAATAGAAGGCGTCCAGACCAACGCTGTGAGTCCAGCAGCCCCATCAAGCCTAGTAGGATTACCTGCAAGCAGCACCACCACCACCGCGCAGCGAGCGTCAGGAACAGCCCACCAGGATGCCAGGCAGGAGCATGTAGGCACAAGGGGGGAGGGTGGGGGTCCTCCCCCACCCCCAGCGTAGGCTGGCAGCACCAAGTAGGCCGTCACCGTGGGACCTGAACAGGCACAGCAGACAGAAATAACACAGGACAGGCGGGGCACACAAAAAAAACACAGACAGCCGGGCGGCAACGAGCACAAGGCACAAGAAAAACCACCCTGCCACCCAAAAACTTAACGCAGCACGGTGTGAAGTTAACCACCGACGGGGCAAGAAGCCCCGCCGTTGCTAAACGGTGGTACTGACACTGCTACAGGAACGCACCGGGCGCAGCCCGAAGAGAGACAGGTTGAAGAGATATGCCTATGTTTATGAGTGACAGCAGAGGTTTCATGTAAGGGAGTGGGCACAAGGGGAAGAGAGGGTAGGAAGAAGGTTTGTGTCTTGGACAAAAAGATTCACATCGGAGCACCATCATGTGCGTGTGTGCTTGTGTGTGATGTGTGTGCGTTGTTGCAGCGGCATCCTTCATGTGCTGAAGCCCCTATATCCTTTTCAGAGCGGCATGGCAGTCGCAGCTGTGTTACATCAAACCAAATCACCAACTTCCACCTGCCACAACCATCAATCAGGCCCCTTCGCAATCTCGAGATTTGCCTGGCATGTCAACAGCAGGGTGAGAAGGTGTGGAATGTACATATGCGGATGAAGCCAGTGACACTCGCAGCAGCCAGGTTGCACAAGCAGCAGGTTGGGCAGAGCTGGTTTTGTGATTCCTCCTCCACGGTCACAGAGCACATTTGGCCACTTTTGTGATTCCTCCTCCACGGTCACAGAGCACATCTGGCCACTTTTAAGACAGCGTGGGTCGTTACACAATGATGAGCAGCAAGAGATCTGCAGAGAATAAGCAGCACCAAAAAAGCTGCTGCATCTACCCTGCTCTTCACTGTCACCTTCTCCGCCCCACCACAGCACCAAGACTGCCAGGCAGCTACACCAGCAGCAGCTGTGCACAGGGAAACAACTCCAACGAGCCCAGCGTCCTGACAGGAGATGGTCGCGAACTATCTACTGTGCCACAACAATACATGTCATTGCTGTTGGCTGGTTACTATTCATGCGCACAGGCGCATGCATACCATGCATCCAGCATGTGGATGATGCATAATATAGCATGCTTCGCCTGCACTGTATGTGCATGAAGCATGTAAACACTCTCCACACAGTCGTTCGTTGGTTGTGTATGCCATTGCAGCATGTTGACCAGAACAAGGCACAGGCCCCTGAGTATGCAGGTGCAGCAATGCCTGAATACTGTCAAAACAATCTGTGGCCCGTTGGCCTGGCAACCCAGCACATGCAAGCCCCCCAACCCGCCCCAACCCCCACATCAGCAAGTCCTCAACTGCGGACCCGCCCCGTCCTTGCCTACTCGCCCGGGCTGTCACTGGAGTGTTGCACCAGGTTGGGCTGTCTGAACCAACCAATTCTGCATGCCTGTCTGCCTGCCTCACCCACACGCATACAACCATACACACTGATACAGCATACAACATGGCACACTCACACCCAGGTGGCACATGCAGGCTCGACGAGGCTGTTTCGGCCTACCATCACAAGCAGCTGACAGTGTAGCTACTCACACAAGCCCCTTGCCACACTCCACACATCACCCGATGGGCTGCACACGGGGCAAAACCAACAGGCCTTGCGTGTATTGCGCCCGGGCAGTAAAGAATGAAAGCTGCAGGCCAGGGCCTGTTTACAAGATGATGCTGGCGGTCTGCACGCTCTCCTTGATTTCCTTGTGGGGCAGCACGGTGGCACCGTTGAGGTAGAGCTCATTCTTGACACCCACATCCTCACCCAGCACACACTGGTTCTCCAGCCTGCACCAGCTGCCGATCTTGCTGTCCCAGCCGATGATGCTCTTGTCAATCTGCAACAGCAGCCAAGCAGCAGGGTCAGAAGAGTCGCAGCGCTGTCAAGTCCGTGCACAACCAGCAGCATTACTTGGGGGTAGCCCTACATGCAAATTGTCTTGACAAGTAGCATTCATGGGGAGAGTGTGACACACGCGTGTTGGACAGTGCTTGCTGCTGCCTTGTGAGCACCTGGCTGCAGGTAAAGCAGCAGGCATATACTCTCCAAACCCAATACCTCAAATACTCCGCCCATGTGCAGCAACTGGCTCAAAAACCGAAACTGCCTCATGTTGAAACTAATTAGTATCAATCAGTATCATTAGTCGCGACTGGCACCAGCCCACCGTTCTGCAAGCTCAGTGGGGACATCTAGCATTACATCTGCCCTGCCCCCAGCCTACCTTGGTGTGGTGGCCAACAGTGACGCCGCGCATGATGACGCAGTTGCTCAGGCGCACGCCGTCACCAATGACGCAGCCCTCGCCGATGCTGACATCAGGGCCCAGCTTGCAATCCACACCGATCTTGGCTGTGGCGGCCACCAGCACACTGCCCACAACACCTGGCTGCTGGTACAGCTCCTGGGGCTGCTTGATGTTGAGGGAGTCCAGGTGGAGGGTCAGGCCTGAGTAAGGGTGACATTGGGGTTTGGGTCGGGATGCAGCACAGCAGGACGGGGAGCAGGAGGGCAGAGGTGAGAAACGGTGCAACACAGCAAGACAGCCTTGAGCTTCATCCATTGGATCTCAAGCTGGACATGGTGCACAGCTCATCCTGTCACAGCAGTGTTTGACTAATCGGCATGACCACTGCACATAATCCTGTGCACTGCAATGCTGCGCAGCGGCAGGCAGGCAGGGCGCAGCATGCAGCAGCCACCCAGTGTGGGCAGTGCAGCTCTCCCAGCTGATCCCCCATCTTCCCATCCTGTAAGTATGCATCACACAGCAGCCTGAGCTTGCCAGCTGGCCTACAGTTCCCCCCTCCCTCCCTCCCCCCTCCCTCTTTGCTGCTCACCCTTGAGGTAGTCCTTGGGCTGGCCCACGTCCATCCAGTAGCCGCTGAGGGTGTACGCAAACAGGGCGCCGTCAGCTGCTACATGGGGGAACACCTCCTTCTCAATGCTGGTGGGGCGCAGGGGGATGCGCTCAAGGATCTTGGGGCTCACACAGTAGATGCCTGCGTTAATCTTGTCACCAACAAACTCCTGCAGGAAATACAATACAGACGGCATGTTCGTCAATGCCTGCTGGTGGTTGCTGTCAACAGGAAGTTGAAGCACTGACAGTTGTGTTCAAGCCGTGAGTAACATCAGCGCATCAGATCCTACTTCGGTCGTACTTGTTGCAGTAACTTTGCGGCACAGAGCGCTAGCCACGAAACTGTGGCAGCTCCCTGGTACTGCCCAGACTACGTACTTACAATACACCTCCAGCTGATTCTGCATCCATACCCACAAGTTCACTTCGGAAACTAGGTGACAATACACCTCCAGCTGATTCTGCATCCATACCCACAAGTTCACTTCGGAAACTAGGTGACAATGACGTGTGGCTGCCGCCCCTTCCAACTTGAAATCCTCATAAATCCTCACCTTGGGCTTCTCCACAAACTGCTGCACGCGGCCATACTCGTCCAGGATGATGACACCATACTTGGATGGGTCGTCCACCTTGGTGACAAGGATGGTGGCCTCAGCGTCCCTGGCCCTGTGGAACTCCAGCATCTCCTTCAGGGGGTAGTCGCACACAACATCGCTGCAGGGGACCAGCAGCAGCAGGGACAGGGAGCAGAGCCAAAGGGCGTGTCAGGGACGCAATCTGCAAAGATGCTGTGCAAATGCCGACCACATGAAGGCCAGGGGGCACCAAGAGAGATAGGCATAATGCACATGCACGCACAGCAGGGAGGAAGGGAGAGGGGGGTGAGGGGGCAGGGAGGGGGGCAGGGAGGGGCGCTGGAGAGGGAGGGAGGGCACACAAGCACCAGGAAAGCGCACAGCTAGGCACACTCGTTCGCGTGTGGTGCACACACATAGTTTGACCATCCTTGTAGGACTATGTAAGTGTCCCTCCTGAATTGCTTGCATGCGCCTTGCATGTTCATAGCACGCTAGCTACACATGCAACCTCTATGCTTAACACACTGCCCGCGAAACCCTATGCTCCCCTGTCGTACAACCAGCGCACTCAGCATACCTGTTGAGCACGAAGAATGGCTGTCCACTGCCATCATCCAGCAGCTCCTTGGCCAGGGCCAGAGGGCCAGCAGTGCCCATGGGCTCCTTCTCCTGGCTGCACACAATCTTGACACCCAGCTTGGGCTCCCACTCTACAGTTCCCAATGCAAGGAAAGCAGCAGCCTCTGTAAGCATCTACTGGTGGGCTGGGTGGTTCACCCTGGCGCTTGATGCTTGCTGTATAAACGGTGATGTCAGCCGTCCCATCAGCATTCAGTGCGCTGTGTACATTGAGGTGCCTCCTACCCAGCTGTCCATCTAGCCTGACTGCACAAGATACCCACCTGCGATGAAGCCCATCATCACCTGCAGAGCACACAGCAGCAGACATGCGATGCAATTGGTATATGCCTGCAGATGACTTGATGCACATGTGATATTCAATACTTACGAAATCAAGTAGTTCAACCGTTCACCACAGCCCGGTGGGAGCGGAAGGCTGAATGATGCATGCTTTCCACAGTCAACCGATGCCGACTGCAACGCACCTCGGGGCGATAGTTGATCGCCAGAATGACCTCAGTGACACCTGCAGCCTTCAGAGCCTGCATAAACAAGAGAGGAGCGCGTCAGCGACGCCTCTGGCGGGTGACCCATGGTCTGGGGTGACCCTGGGGTGAGGCATCCAGCGCTACTGCTGTGGTCGCACCTCGATCTGGTGCACACTGCATAGAACAGCACAGCAACACCACGGGCAATAACAGCATTGTCAGACGAATGTTGTGGTGATGAACGGCACCCGAACGGCTGATGTGAGGACAGAACGGCAGCAGCATAAATGCATCACGTCTGTTGCACACGAGACGATCGCTGCTCAGCGCTGCCCTGACCCGTTGGATTCTATAAACGTGCATTGAATTGCAATAAGCACATCCCCTCACATCATAGGCTTGTTGCAGAACTCCACCAGTGGCTTGGGGCATGTCAGCGTGAGGGGCCTGAGCCTGGTGCCGAAGCCACCGACCAGGATAATAGCCTTAAGGTGTGCTGATGTAGCGTTCGTCATGGTGCTGCCTTGATACAATCGGGCAGCGCAAGAGCGGGAAGTGCTGGAACCAATTTGCAACAACTAGGAATGCTGAGAAGCCAGTGGGAGAAAGAACTCTTCACTAGGCCTATTGGGTGCCGTTGACGGGCCTTCCTTTTCTGCTCTTGAGCAAGGTTGTCACTTGTCAGTTGTGGCGCAACGGCAGTCGCGTCAGGGATTGGAGCAAGGGACACAGCTGACGCAATGGGTAGACAAGCGCGTCAGGTTAGATGGCAGGCTGCGCTCGCAGTTGCATGCAGTGGTACACCCGCCATATTGGGTGAAGGAGGCCACGACAGGTTGGTGGTATATACCACCGGTATGGAAGCAGCCCAGTGTCACCTAGGTAGTGTGATTGCACATTATTGCTGCACAAATCACTCTCTTCCCCCCACCATGCTTGCAGCTCCTGCTGAGTACGCACTCGGTGACTTGCGCGCGCAACACCTGACTGGCAATGCAGACAGCAGTGCCGCACTCATGGCGTCAGTTGTGGCCATGTGCCACTGCGATTGGACACTGCAGACAATTGAAAGTGCACATGACCACCGACGGCATCAGCAAATGTGCGGTGGATGAACCAGCGTCCTGTTACCATGACATGCAGTACCAGGTGCAGAGCACGCTACCTAGCCTAGTCCTAGGGCTCTTGCTTGTTGCAGGATGAAGAGCAGCAGGCCAGCTTAACTCGCAACTTGTGTCTCCCGTGTCAGTGCAGGAGGTAAGATGTCATTGACTTGAGGCCCCAGGGCCCTATGGCCTGCGGGCAACACACCACATCATCTGCAGACACAAAAGCCGCTGCTGCGCACTGCCATAGGGCAGGCATTCCCACCCCCAGTGCACCCAGCCAGCCCCCCTAAATACGTTGTGGGGATGATTTACTGTTTCAACCCACAAGCACTGGTCTGAAGGCCATCCAAAGCAGAGCGCTTGACAATTCAACTTCTGCACCTGCATGAACGACCTACATCAGCGACCTACACCTCACCACCCAGGGAGCTGGCCCTCTGGCTGCAGCCAGCAATCGGCTGCTGCAGCCACCACTGGCACGTACAGCATCTGTTTGCCAGTTGCTGTGACCCCACGAGCTTCTGCCAGCTGCATGTCAACCTCATGCTGAGCTTGTAGCTGCAAGCCTGCGCTTGCTCGTTGTTGCACCTTGGCGCATAGCACCCTGCTCTGACTCAGTTACACTTCCCCTTGCACACTAGCGTCCCAATAACTCCCAACTCCAACCTGCAGCCACAGCCCATATGAGCACACAGAATCAGCACCCTGGACGGCAGCCTGTGCAAGCATACTCATGCCAAGCTTCTCCAGGCTGGCGGCAGTGCAATGGCGCCCCACAAATAGGGTGCTCCCTGCTTTCTCTGGATACTCACAAAGCGGGAAAAGGCACTGCGCAGAATTCAAACGCTGAACAAATGCTGGGGTGCTTGTTGAGGTGTCAGCCATGCTGACATGCGGAGTGCCATGAATGATGCAAGGTTGCCGCCCTGGACATCAGGGATACAACCCCACCCCCATCTGCACTGACATGCTAGGAAACTTCCCTGTACCTCGCGTGAACACCCGTGATTACGATTTGGTTCAGTCATTGTGACACACATATCAGCATTGCCGAGACGGCACACAAAGCGACAAGGTGTTTCGATATCACAACTTGACGATACTCAATCAATCGGAAAGCAGCTTCATTAGACACACCTCCACAAAAGACCTTTCGTAGCAGAGCCGGCAGCATATAGGCACCCGTTTTGTCACGTCGGCACCACCAATTTGGTTTTGTGTGCCGTTATTTATCCGTGGCCTGTACTTGGTGTCCTTTCGAGGTCGAGGTAGTAGTGCTGAGGACAGGTCAGGAGATGATGTTGACAAGTGCCCTTGCTGGGGTTGCTGCCCATGCAGCCCATGCAGCCCCTGTGCTCAGCCAAGCACTAGCCGCCTCAGCAGGCATAGGTGCAGCTGCAGCCGCTCCAGTCTTGAGTGGGATGCTCAAGCTGGTGCGAACTGTGCGCAGCATGAGCCAGGTGGCCTACGCAGCAACAAGCGATGCAGAGCCATCACCCATACCAGAACAAGCAGGCCGCATCCATTCAGTTGACTCGTTCTCTGCTGTGGACGGTCCTGGCGTGAGGATGGTGGTTTTTGAGCAGGTGAGTTGTGATTTGAATTGCTCACTGTGCAGGTCTGTGGCCTGTCACCCGTCTCAGGCTGCCTGTGCCAGCTTGCGCCAGCTGTATGTTTATACGATCCCTCCTGTGCCTCCTGGTCAGCAACTGGGTGTCCAGTAGCTCCCTTTGTCTGCAGCCACTCTGTTGCATGAGAACTCCCACTGAGCATTTGATGTGCGGTGGTGGTTTGTGTGGTGTGCGCTTGCAGGGATGCGCGATGCGGTGCAAGTTCTGCAGCAACCCAGACACCTGGAGCCCATGCGCAGGCGATGTGGTGTCCTCTAAGCAAGTTGCTGCTCAGCTGCAGAGGTAAGTGGCACAAGTGGAAAGACACTTCCTGCCCAGTTCTCTGCTTCGATAGTAATTCTGGCAACAGCAACAGCAAGGGAACACAGGCAAAGTCCACAGATGTGCAGGCTCCTATACTGGCAGCTGACAGGTGCTTTTGCCGTTGCTGTTTACCTGTGCAGTGTTGCACCATACTTGCGGCCTGGTGGAGGGGGCGTGACCTGCAGCGGCGGCGAACCCCTGCTGCAGCCACAGTTCACAGCAGCAGTGTTCCAGGAGGCTCACCGGTTGGGCCTGACGACATGCCTGGACACCACGGGCCAGGGCACAAAGCGGCAGCACTGGGACCATGTGCTGCCCCACACTGACATGGTGAGGGTTTTGCGTGTGTGGACACTTCAGCCTGCATGCGTGTAGGGGACAGGCATCGGACAGCCTCGCCAGGATCAAATGGTGGCCTGTGGGCTGCCGGTTGGATGTGGAAGAAGGCCATGGCAGGAGAGGTGCTCATTGCCAAGCCGTGTGTATAGCCAAGCATGACAACACAGCATGCCGTCACAGCTCTGGTAGAGTTGGCAGTTTGCTGTTTGCCGCCCTTGTGAGCATGCCAAAGTTGTGGCAGAGGCGCTCATGGTCATGCAGTCACCCCTCGAAACATGCCAATTGCATGCTCACCTTCTTGCCTCCCTATGTGTGTCCCTCATGCAGGTGCTGTTCTGCATCAAGCACCTGCACCCGGAAAAGTATGCCAGCCTGGTGGGCCTGCAGCAGATCGGTGCGCTGCGCTTTGCCAAGGAGCTGCAGCAGCAGGGCATCCCATTCTGGCTGCGCTACGTGCTCATCCCTGCCCACACAGACGATGCTGACGGCATCAAGCGGCTGGAAGAGTTTGCACACCAGCACCAGCCCGCCCTGCAGGTGAGGACCAGCTGGCGCCCGCTGGTATTGCTGGGTGGCGGCATGCTGAAACATCATGCCAGGGTGTTGTCAGGTCCTGCAAGCATGTATGTGTGGCGGCGGCAGCTGTGCGTTCAGTTTGCAAGGTGTATGGCTTCCTACCACAGCAATTGTGACCAGGTCTGCCGGCTGTGGATTATTAGCTTCCTTGTGTGCACGTCTGATCATCAGCTTCCTCCTCTGCATGTCAGGTATGATCATTCTGAGCAGTGTGGCCGGCAGTTTATGTGCACATTGTATTATGCTGCTCACGGCATGTTGCTCCCTCCCCTGTGTCCTGTGCACTGCTGCATCCTGCAGGGTATTGAGCTCCTGCCGTACCACCTGCTTGGCCGCAACAAGTGGGAGGCCCTGGGCTTGGCGTACCCCCTGGATGGTGTGCAGACGCCGCCCCTGGATTCTGTCCTGGAGGTTGTGGGTCAGTTGGAGGGCAGTGGGATCAATGTGATCTGTGATGCGAAGCGGCAGGCTGCTGCACAACACCAACAGGGGCCAGATGCGCTGTGATGCGCATGCGGTTGGATGGTCAGTCAGTCAGTCAGTCAGTCACCTCAGTCAGTCAGTCAGTGTTGTTACAGGCAGGCCGCAAAAGGCCCAGCCAATGCAAGCCCTGGGACCCAGTCCTTGGAGCAAGATATGCATGCAGTGCACGTGGTGCATCAAGGAGGAGTTGCTGCGCTGGGATGCGCAGCCCTCAAGCTGCACTTGATGTGCTGTCTGAGCTTTCTTGCTGTGCTGCTGACCTTGTGTTGGTGCCTGCAGCGGCCGCTGGCCGCGCTCTTGCACATCTGGGGTTGTTGTGGGTTGCTTGGCAGCTTTTTACAAGGGTGCAGGCGTGCAGACTGTGTGAGGTAGTGAGGACATCCCATTTGCTGCACTGAAGTGTGCTTCTCCTAGCGTCTGCATTGTTGGTGGCAAACACAATCAATGCGCGAGCACTGCATGTGGCTGCAGGGACTGCAGTTCACTCACAGCACACATTGCATTCCTACTAAGCAATGCAGCTTTGTTCAGCATGCCTTGCCAGGGCTTGGCCCTATGCAGCCATGAGGCTGGGCCCTGGCACACCCTTGCATTCTTCGTGTTTACCGTGTTTACCGACATGGACACATTGCTCTGTGTGCACATAGAGACGGCAACTGATCTGTGTGCGAAGACATATCCTACGTGTGCAAGCACATGTGTGTGCTTGTGTCCTGTCGTGTGTGTGTGCCGCGCCGCTGCGTGGTCAGTGCATGCTTTCCTTAGCGAACTCAACGCATCGGTGCACCCTCCAGTGCAGCAGCAATGCCAAAGCTTGCAACAGCACGCCTGCATGTGGGACTGCTTCCTTTACGATTGCTGGTTGCGCCTCCCTTTGTTACCTCCCTTTGTTACGGATCCCAGTAAAAGGTCATCTGTCAGTTTTTGGGGCAGTTTTTGGACCCCCATATCTCAGCAAGCACGGGCGCGCGAGCCTTGCAACTCCGTGTGCGTTATCAACAATCAAAAGTACCAAGAGACTTTTCAAATCAGCCACTATGCAAGCTTGAGCTGCAAATGCGTTTGATGTCAACATCTGCATGCTCTGCCCAATGCACAAAAGCTTGTAAAATTCGTTCTTAACGTCATCAATGCACAGAAGCGACTGGACGGTCACACAGCAGCAAAGACAGTGCATATCGGAGGACGGAAATCGTAAAAAACTCTGCTAAATTCACACCATCCCGTGATCGGTCTGAAATTGTCGTAGAACAAAACTATACTATGAATACGTATTTCAACGCGTGCTCAAGTGCTGCAGGCGAGCAGGTGATGCACTTGTCCTGCCCAATAACAAATGACACTTGTACGCTCGATGCACAGTCAAATGCAAAGAACCTATGAAACAATAGAGTGATTGAGTCGTAGAAGGCCAGTTCATGCCTCAAAACATCACTTGCACCACGCTACGCGCCATCGTAACAGGCAACATGAGGCACTTCGCTAGGGACAGTCAGTTTAGCCTTGATCTTTTGAGAGTTGGTGATTGTCAGCCGTAGTGGTCACGAAGAGCAGGCGTGCTGCTCATGTTGAAGCACCAGCTGACAGCCCAGCAGATGCATGCATGTGGACCATCGTCCATGGTGGGCACCAGCAGCAGCACCTGCTGCATCTCAATCTGATGCTTCTCCGGGGCACCTCAACATCACCAATCACAGCACACTCACTATAGCATACGCACACTACAGCACACTCACACTCGCTGTCAAGCAACACCACTAGACAGCCAGGCAGCCAGGCCCTGAGAGGGGGGGGGGCAGGAAGCACAGGAGCTTTGAATTGGACGCAATGAAACAACTGTACAGTAGGATGCCAGAAGAACCACCGAGGGAATTAAAAGGAACAGGAAGGGACCACTGGGATCCGTTACCGTCCCTGGTTTGTTGTTGGGCCGCGTCAGGCCCCGGGGGGTGGGCCATGTGCGTCGTGGGCGGCCGCTTCATTTCCGCAGACCCAAATCAAGCATGACTGCAAGCGCTCCTGAGTGTGTATGGAGGGAGGGAGGGAGCGACAAGTGCAAGGAAGCCCCTTGCTTGGGTTTTGCATGGTGCCATGTTGGGGCTGGTATTGGGTCTTTTCTGCGCAGCTGTGGATATGAAGTGCTTTGTGGCACCTGTTTGCAGCCGTGGTGTATGTTTGTGCAGGCTGTGGGAGTGAAGCCTTTCGCCGTGCTCAAGTATTTCAATTGTCAGAGCGTTTGTGCGCTGCATTTTGCTTGTCTCCTGACAATGCGGCGGATCTGCAGCACACTATCATGGTGCTGTGTGTTTGTGTGTGAGGCTTTCTTATTGACCTGTCTGCGGTGTGCTGGCTGCTTGCAGCCATGCTGAGCAGCTGTGAGCATTGATCAGTGTTGAGTGTGCAACCACGTATATTCCCAGGGCTATTTGGGTTTTGCTGGGCAAACCTGGCGTCGAGGGTGTGTTGGGCTCATCCAAAAATCTGGTCTGTGAGCCACCGCAATCAGTCAAATGTCGATTTTGCGACTGGTGATGACCCAGCCAGTGCTGCAGGTGGGCCTCTTCCGTCATGTCCAGCAGTGAATCCCAGTGCACTTGGGCTCACATTCAAAAAAATTGTTCGTCTTTTTTGCCCCTGCATCTGCATGCATAATCACCCCTCGTTGACGGCAGCCAGCGTATACAAGCACCCACCACACATCCATACTATTGCTGTGCAACACAACTCAAAGCCTGCCAGAGGCAGTTGAGTGTGTGCTGGGCCGGGCTGCAAGGCATGCGACATACCTGTGACAGGTCACTGGTATGGAGAAGCAGTGTTTGGCCTATTGGCCTATCTGTTCTCACCATCACACAGCTTTCATACATTGTGTGTTGTGCGTGCCTTGAGGATGCCATGGTACCATGGTGCAGGGGATGTCAGGGTGCCCGTTTGTGCCAGTTTTTGGGATCCGGATCGGTGAATCACTAGGGGCATCTCGACTGGACACTGTTGCTCCAGTTTGCCGCAAGAGCAGTCCACCATTGTGTGTGCCAACTCCCTTTTGTGTGTGTCGACACTGATGTCAGTGAATGCACGTGTGCGCCCCTTTGGGTGGTACTGATCGTGGGTGTGTGGATGTATGATCTTGGAAAAGTATGCATGGTTGCTGCGCACCTGCAGTGCATGCCAATCATCACCTGACGTTGCCAGCCGAACACGAGCAGGCATGCACTGCTACTGCACAGCACTTTCATGTGCGTCGGCCGTTTTGCATGACTGTTCTGACCGTATCTGGGAGCGAATTGGCTTGGTGCTGGTGATAGTCATCTTGCCATCTGCTACCGCATACCCTTGCACGGTTACTTAAGTACTTGGGGCAAGGTAGGGGCAATGCTGGTGGGGAAGTGTGAGGACGAGTAAGCAGGTCTTGTATGGATTAATGTGCCTGTGCATCCTGGACTCTTGAAATGAGCACAGATTGAATTGAGGACAGAGGACGGCTGCAAGACAGGTGGAGCATCGCTCCTTATCAGTAAGATGCCTTCAGGTGCTTCATGCCATGGCCAGGCCAAGCTTTTGTACCTCAGTTCCTTCCACATACCCGGCAGAGGTATGCAAGCCAGACTATCCCACACACATTGTTTACAACATGCATTGGCAAACTTGGGTTACACAACTCCCACAGTGCCTGTCTGCTTGTTGTGCTACGGTCGCAATTGTAAGGACTGGCAGTAAGGTATGCTTCATCCACACTTATGCATACACAGCAAACAGCCCCTACATCTATGTACACACTCTCCCCTGCAAACCAAAATCCACACATGCATGCAGGTGAGTACACAGTCTAACACACCACTGCTGACAGACACTAAGGGCCCTGCAGTGCCTGCACACAAAGACCAGTTACTCGGGCATTGTCCAGCACCAAACTGCACATAATCTTGCCAACAGGGCCAAATAAAGAAAACACAACAAAGCACCAACACCAAGCACGCTCACATCCTCTCAGAAGAGGCTCCTGCTGCTGCCTCCCTTGTTCATCACAAGCTGTGTTCCGCACAACTCCGCACAGCACAGGGTGGCCACTTGGGCAACCAAGCTCTCAGGCAGCACCTCAGCCACGCTCTCGTTCACTCAACGCCAGCTGCACAACACTGAGATCGGGGCCCACACACCTCACAAACAGCAATGCAAACTCACAGAAGCATCGCCAGCTCGGTAAGAGACTCAGTTGCCAGGTGCCTGACAGTACCATCTGGCAGCACGAGGCCATTCCGACCCCACTGGGGTCTGCTAGTCTCTTGTTTGTAAAGGCCAGGCTGGCCAGTTGGCCCTTACATGACTCATGTACTCGAATTACATGGACAACCCACCCCACACCCAGCCCCACGCACACCCCACCACACCAAGTGCTGGGCCACTGCCCCTGTCAAGCTCGTGACAGGCATATCCAGGCCTACTCAAAGTCATAGATGTACACACTACGTAGGTAATGGCACCTAAGCCGCTGCGGCCATAAATCAATCAAATGCCACAAGGCCAACCTCCCAGGCTGGCACACATGCTGCCACAGTCCAGGGGAACTGCAGGTCCCAGCTGTCAAGGACATATGCCCACGCAACGTGCAGCATCCAGCCAAAACGAGGCACGCATGTGCATGCATGTGGCACCGGCTGTGCAAAAGTCGGTGTGTACGTACATCACGGGTGCAGCCGCATGTAGACAGGCTGACTTGAGTAATGATGCAGTGGCGGCAACCTGCCAGCATCAGTTGCGCCCGGACGGCCTCTACTTATCATGAGTAATCCGCCAGGCAGCAGGTGTTCAAGCAAAGGAACGACCGCATGCTACAAGTAGAAAGACAGCAGTAAGTAGGTGTGGCGGCAAACATTGCAAAAGCAAGCCAGTATCAAATACGCACGATGCATCATCCAGAAGCCACCGACGCACAGCACAGTGTGCATGCTTGCCCTTGTGCTGTGGCAAACAGACTCACACACCGCACACATGCAGCACAGCTACCATAGTGACTAGCTCTCTCAATCGAAATTCAAGTCTGACCAAATACCCACCAAGCTGAGAGGGTGGAGGCAACTCAACCAAGCTGAGAGCAAGAAGGCAACAACCCACGTGCTTCTGTCATTGAGCCGCCATGCGCACCAAGGGCATCAGATGTCAGATCAAAACAGTGCCAACATTGCGAGCTGAGCAGCCAGTTTAGGGTTGTCAACATCAACTGAAACGACATCACTGGCCATTTGAATGCCAGGGAGGACCAGCAAAGCTGAGTTTGCACCCGGTCACATGCAACCACGTATGCACCCACGGGAGTTCAACCACGTAGACAGGCAGTTGCATGGGGACAGTCGTGCACAGTTGCAAACAGGTGCTGGAGGTGACAAACACAGCAGGCGTCCCTGCACAGTGCTGCTAGCAGGGGCCAGCGCTGAGCAGGCAGCTCGCTGCTTAGCCTGCAACAGCTGCATTGTGCATCCGTGTCAGGATCCCAAGGCAGTCTGTGCCCAGGAGGTCTCCAGGCGCAAAGGCCTCCTAGGAGACTCCCTGAAGTACAGACACAGCCCGATGGACAGCAGCACATGACTAGCTATAGAACAGAGACGATGTGCAAGCGGCACGCCAAAGGGCAGTACCACTCACAAGCACTGCCCTACAAACCATCAGCAGCAGCGGCAGCTTCAGCACCCTCTGGCTCAAGCACCGCCCTCGAAGATTGCCGACTCAAGTTGGCGTTACGACGGGCAAGACGGCGAGCGCGTCGAGCGGATGCCCCACTCACGGCCTTGGATGCTACCGCCAGGCGGCTGCGTCCAGATAAAGCTTGGATGACGCAGATAGCGAGGCAGACACCAACCACGACAGCGTGAACCCATGCAGGCATCAGTGCCCGGTCCCTGTACACCAGCCAAGCTGCTAGCACCAACGATACAACCTTCAAAATGAGGCCCAGCACGGCGGCAAACTGCCAGGCCCAAGCAGTGTACCTGGAGCCCTCTGGGAGCATGCGCTGGACAAGCATGGCGATGTTGGTGGGCTGCTCCAACAGAGAAAAAACCCCAAGCACCACTACTGCATCCGCAGCACGATACAGGTAGTGTGCACACTCGCCAGCCAGCACAGCAACGATGAGAATCGTTGCTGTGTGGTGCACGGCTTGCAGTCCGTCCACTTTTGCGCGCCATATAAGTTCCGCCGTGTAGGATGCGATGATGTACTGCAACAAGACGCCGATCAGGAAAGGGCTGGTCGGCACCGTTTCCGTGCACCCGCACCAACCCGCAAACAGTGTTTCGGATGCTGCGATAAACAGCAGTGGATCCACAAAGATGTGAAGGACGTAGACGGGGATGTTGCGCTGCACAGAAGGCCGCTGTCGCAGGTATGCCGCGGATATCGGCCCCAGCCACGGCTGCTGCAGCAGCGAGGATACTCCCCAGAGGAATGCTGTCACCAACAGCAGCAAGGCCACCATCATTGTGCCGTTGTAGCGTAGACTTGGCTCTGGGCTGCTGCTGAGCGGCAGCATGGATCCCGGGGCCACCAGTGACCTGCAAGGACAGCACACGCAGCGCGGCACACAACGAGCATAACATTATATCTATCTTCAACAGTGTTGCTCACACAAGGGGATTCGATACACGCAATGCCAGTTATCTGGTGCGCGCGCGCGTCCGTGCAAAAGCACACGAGGTGCGATATGGCACTGCCGCAAGTGCGCAAAGCAGTGCAGCAACTGCAGTGCTACTACCAGCCAGTGCGCTCCTTCCTTACCAGAACATCCCACAATGATGGCTGTGACAGCACCGTGCTTCCTGCAACATTCAAAAAGCCCTGCAGGCTCACCTGAGAGGGACTGTGCCTGCTTCCATACCAGCCCTCCTGATGAAGCCTTCAGCCTCAAACATGCAGATTGAGTCACCACCCTCTGACGCTGGGATTGCAGAGCAGCCCCTGAGCATGTCGATGCGGGGGTAGTAGTGCAGCATCACCGAGCACCTGCATGTCACAACCAACATATGCTTGCACAGAGCCAGAACATCTTCGAAAGGTTGACGTTGAACCCATGACTGTACCGTCATCCACAACGTTGGAGAGTCTGCACGTGCAGAGTGCACTTGCCGTGCCAAGGTGGGATGATTATGGTGTTTTTAGGATCCTGCAGCACCGCCTCAGCAAAGCGGGCAGCAGTGATTGACAGAATGCAGACTGGCTCTGCTGAGGGCCTGTCCATATGCAATGCCGGCGGCGTTCAACGACACAGCCGGCGGCGTTCAACGACACACAATCTGTACTTACAAGTCTTGCTGCATGTCCCCCAAGGAGCTGTTGCCACTTGTGACAGGTGTGGTGTATGTGCATGACCAGCTGAGCTCATCCCCAGGGTACAGCTTCACCCCTTGATCTGTGCACAGCAGCACACAGGCACGGGTATGGTTCAGCATCTTCGCAAGGATTGAGCGACGTGAGGCACAGATTGAGTGCACCATGCAGTTGACCAATGACACAAACATGCACCGGGTATGCAAAGCCTCTGCGTCAGGTTCGATGCCCCAAGGCAGTTTATACTGCACGTGTGCTGGCAGCAGGCCAAGGTCCAGCGATCCAACACAGAACATCATGGCATGCAGCTCAACTGCCATCATAGCACCTAGCATATGTAGTAGCAGCATTTTCACAGACTCACCTTCCAGGCTGAATGTCAGGTCCAGGGTTTTGCCGCTTTGCGGCAAGCTGTCAGCCTTCCAGTGCAGGTCTGGATGGCGGGTGAGTGGACACCTCTTGATGCTCACACGCATGCCTGTAGCGCAGCAGAGGATTCGAGTTACGCATGACAAGAGTGGCACTGGTTGGACGCATATGTTTCACACCCGTTTTCGAGTAAGACGGCAGCAGACCTGCCACCAGAAACTAGTAGGGCACGACCCCGTAAGACTGACTGTCTATCAAGCCTGCGAGCTCTGCGGATGTGGCAATGCGGCTTCATGATGCACATCACTGCGCATGCTGTTCAGCCGCTGCGGTCTGGTGACTCAACTACCTATCATGCAGCTCAAGCACGACACATGTGCTGGTCAGTTGCGATTGCTTTCTGTGGCCCACCAAGCTTCCGCAAACAAAGTGGAACCACTGCTGCCGCAGCAACCCAAACAGCCTGAGGCCAAGCATGGCAGGAATTCCTGCAACACCGCATTGCAAGCAGCACAGGACGTACCGCGCAATGTATGTACTACATAGGGTAGTACCCCCTCACCTGTGAGCTGTGGAACCTGCCGCAACGTCACAGCAGTGACAGCAACCGGCTTGCCAGACATGCCTCCCAGCGGCTTGTACCCACAGCGGCGGCCACATCTGAAGCCAGCACCCACGGAACTGCCTACAGCTTGTGGTGTTACACCACTGATGCTGCTGGCAGAGCTGTTGGTAATTTGAACGGGATGCTGGACAGGAATGGGGCCAAAGGGACTTCCCAGGAGGGTAGTGGACCAAATGTTGGCAGTGAAGGACCCCATGACGGAGTATGGGGTGCCTGCAAGGGAGGCACAGCAAGGGTGCATTGAGGGCCGTGCACCTTTGTGTCATACGCTATCAGTGGCATGTTATGCAATGCAATGCAATGCAGTACATTACAGTACAGTACAGTACAGTCGTTGGGCCCTGTCCGGGACAGGCCTAGGGTCCCAACCTCGGCACTAGCCAGCGAGCCAGGGGCTCATGAGGTTGCCCACAGGGCCTTCAACTCGTCGTACCCCAGTCTCTCAGTCAGGTGTGGGGGCGATCGGATCACCCCCAAGCCAGCCGTCAATTCCAGTATCACGGCAGGCTGCTCGTCACTGACGCGTGACACACAAGCGCCCTCTTCTGCCATTGCACAGTGCGGCTGCCACTGACGGCGACGTGAGGCTTTCACCTCACCAGGTGCCACTGATCTGGCCTGCGGCAGCCTCACAGCCTCCGGCCTGCTGGTGCTGTCCTTCACAGCAGCAGCACTGATGGCACTGCTGTGCTACTAGCACGATGTCACTACTAGTACTAGTACTAGTACTTGAAGTGTCAATTTGGCGCATGCAGAGAGTAGGTCTATTGGAATGTGAAGACCTCCGCACCTGTTGGTGGCTGCTCATGCAGCAACTGCAGTCCAGCCCCTTCAAGTGTTACAGCCTGGTTGTGTAGCTCTGGCTCAAGCTCCCAGTGCATCTGCACAGGCACAGCCATCACGTATACTGTCACAGCATGAAGTAAAAGCACTGCTCAGCACTATCTACATGCAATGCTAGTGCCTGCAGGCACAGCTCTGTGGTTTCAGCTGGCACCAGCTGCACGGTGCAGCCTGACGGCTTGGAGCCGGGGTATGGCATGGTTTTGGTGGTTTGCAATCAGCTGGTGCTCCACCTGCCGAAGCTGTGCAGGCCAGACACAGCTGTGTTGCCTTCATGGCAAACTGCCCGCCCACGCTTGACCCCTTACAAGTTAAAAACACAAAACCGGTCACGGTTTCGAACCCCAGTGAGGACCTGCAGCTGCTCACCTGCAGCACCATGGTCCTGGCTCCAGCACGCTGCAGCGCCCCCGCCTCACCAAACACCAAGCCAGGTGGTGTGCACTGCACAACACCAGGGTACAGAAATGCACACCGCTGTCATTGTGTTCAGAGGGACCTATCGGGCTGCACTGCATCTGCCAGCAGTGCTTGATGCTGTCAAGGAGAAGTGTGCCATGCATGATGAGGCCCATGCGCAGATGTTGAGAAAAATCATAACAGCCAGTAGCCTGAAATTAAATTAAACTTGCAATGGAAAGGCAGCACTGCTGTTAGGGTAGCACAGCCTGGCTGCAGCTGGGCCAGCATGGCAGTGCTGGGCAGCTTATGCTGAATAATATAGCCTGGTCAGGCTCACCATGCCACCTGCACTCCCACCGCTGACTTGCGAGGCACCTCCGCTCACTGAACCCCTGCAGCACACATGCACCGTGACACACATGCAGGTTGGACACCTGCAGCACAACCTGATTCACCAGGGGACGGTGGCATGCAGCTTTAAAGCCCTTTGCCCGGCGTATGCCACACCAAATCGTGCACTGCGGTTATGATCTTGTCATGATGCCATCACTGAAGGCGACTGCGTTTCAGCTGAACGCAACGCAGTGCAGCTTGCAGCCTCTCAACACTTCAGCCCCTTCCTGCACATGCAACTTACCAGTGATGGCAGGCAGCAATCAGGAAGTCTGTGTGCGCTGGGCAGAGGCTGTGGCTGTCAGCAGCTCCCTGAAGGAACCACAGGTCTGCTGGACACTCAAACACTGACATGCGGTGCGCATGCTGGGCTGTGGCTGCTGCCTTCATGGCCACAAACACATCCTGACTGGGTATGCTGTCTGGGAATTCAAAGATGTAGCACGAGTGCAGGCTGGGACCTCCCTGCAGAGTGAAAGAAATGCCTTTTTGCAAGTGGTAGGTTTACGTGATATGATTGTGTGCTGACTAGTACTGCTGCTCACTGACAGCATGCCAGTAGGTTGCCAGGACTGCCCAACGCACTGCTTGACAGTGCATTTGAGGGCATCATAAGATGCATTGTGTGGAACCCGATGTAACACAGCCGACAGGGCAGCATGCAACTGCAACATACTGTGCTGGTTGCCTGCATGGCATGCCAAGCCACCTACCAACACTGTCAGTGGCGGTACGGCAACACTGTGCCATGCTTGTCCGTCTGCCCTGGCGTTGGCTGTGTTGGTACTGCCATCTTGCAGCACTCCCCTTGCTTCACACCATGCCTGAGCCCAGGAGTGGGCCTTGGGCTGCTGCAGCGCCTGCCAGCACGTGCCATCATCAGCCTCCATGCATTGCACATCTGATGTGGGGTTTGCGCCTGCATGGGCCTGAGGCAGCAGCGCTGCAGAGACCCCCGCTGGCACCAGCGGCTGTGCTGACCATGCATGCTCCACTGTCCTGCAGGCTGATGTGGGCTCAGCCTGGCTCACTGGACCTAGCAGGAGGTGGAAAGAGCGGTCAGTTTTCTTGTAGTTGAGCAAGCCTGTCAGGCAAGTAACATCAGCAAAGTGCTGGCTGTGCATAAGTCACCCCAAAATACACCCAGCCCACCCCATCCGACTGCACACAAACCAACCCAGCAAACCAAGCAACGGCACTCACCTTGAACGTTGGGGAAATTGACAGAGCCATTGAGCACAGCAGCTGGCTCCCGCTGCAGTTCCAAGCTGCCAAACGCTTGAGGCGCACCCCTGCAAAGCAGGCACCCCCCTCAGATATCGAGTGATCTGTGCCCTTGAGCAGCACATGGTATCCTGTTGAGGTCTTCAATGATGCTGCACTGCTTTTGTGTCAAAAAAAGCCAGCCGCATGTTGCCCCCATTGCACTTTTCTTACTGCTGCGGCAATACAACTGCCGTCGACGTTTGCATGGCGCACAGCTTCGATGCGTCCCAAACTCCATACTGATCGTGTTCAACGCAAAGACGATTGCATGCTGCCTGCCAACTGCCACGAGCAGGCTCACCTGGCGAAAACTGATGCCCCCAGCAGCATTTGGAGAACGAGCGCGCCGGCGACCATCCTTGCCAATTATGACGCCAAAACATACCCTTTATCTCATCTCGTAAATATCGAATGCGTTCATGCTGACCGCAATTGTCCTTGATGCGTGTTCGGGAGCAGTTGACGCAATCAATTGTTACATTGACCCTGAAATGGGCTGACTTTCGGCTGAGCTGACCCCTGACTGGAGGCAGAAAGTTACGTCAGCGTGGTTTGGGGCCCAGTCATAGTTAGGTGACCGATAGTCGGTCGTGAGAGATTACGACAGTCACTGTGTGGCGCTAACGGGGAGGCACGATGCTGCAGTCCTACATCAAGTGGTGGAGTGAGCCGCCCGTTCACCACCTGAGCTTCTTTTCCAGGGCTGCGGTCCACACAGGTGGGCTGATTCGGTCCCTGCAACTGCTGCTGCTTCCTGGAATGCCACTCCGATTGTGAAATGGCTGGATGTTGGCTTGATTTGTGGCATCCCCCGCAAATTCAACACATCATGCTCAGCATAGCTTCAGCCGCAGCATCCAAGGGATCAGCCGCCATGTTGAAAGGCAGGTGGCTGCTGCTTGCTGCCCGCCGTGCAGGTATATGGGCAGCTTGGCTGCTGCTCATGCAGTACATCGTGCTGGGTCTGGTGGCCTTTTGTCGCAAGACGCATATGAAGAAGTACCCTGCAGCAGTAGCCCCTCCCAAGGTTTCGGCCCTGCGCATGTTGGGCGAAACCGCGCTTGGGTATGCTGGTTGGACCTGGGGCATTGGGCTTATGGCAGCATGGACCTGGGGCATTGGGCTTATGGCAGCCAGGGTCCCCGGATGGATGGCAGTGGAGCTACGAATGCCCAAACTTGCTGCTACTGGGCTACTATGCGACAGCAGTCCTCATGGCGTATGATGCCTACAGCTACCCCCTCCACAAGTGGATGCACGAGAACAAGACCGCATTCAACCTGATGCATAAGAAGCATCATGAGCAGAAGGCTGCCCTGGATGCTACCACTTCTGGGTACATGGCTCTCACTGAAGGCGTGGTGTCAGGAGTGATCCCTATCGCCATCTCATATGGCATAGGGATGGCTACAGGCAACTGGTGGTTCACTCTTGCAGGTGCGGTGACTGACGCTGCACTTCACAAAAGCATCGCATCCAGTTCGAACTCGAATTCGCAAGATGCCGTGCACGCACACTGTTCGAACAACTGAGCTTGATGGCATCTAAGCAGCCACTAGCTCGGTTGTTGCTGGCTTGCTGGCTCCAGTCCATTCATCTTGACTGCGTGCGTGCTGGTGGCGACGCGCATGTTTAATCACATCACCCAGCTATCTGCGCTGCTGTGCTCACCTTCAAATATCCTGCCGCTCCCTGCACTGCAGGCATCTGGAACAGCCAGCTGACCTCAATCTTGGGCCACTGTGCTGTTGAGCTGACTATGAATGGTGTGAGGGACTTCCTGATCACTGCCATCAACCCCTTTGCGATGTGGTACTACCTTATCCCCTGCCACGCAACACCGACGAAGCACGCAGACCACCACATGTTCCCAAGGCAAGTTGTGATCTAGCCTTGGGCATAGGTCATCACGTCTATAGCGTAGGGTTTTTGGGGTGGAGCACATCACTGGTGCGCGGCGCACATGGTATCCGCACAAGAGGCCTCTTGCAGTGCAGCTGTCTGCACTGCTGCTTGCCAGCAAAAATATGCCATCGTGTATGATCATCATCATGATACAGTGTGCACTGCCAGTTGCGGATGTGCCTTGATGGCTCTTCATGAGCTGACGTGCAAAGGCAGCGATCTGTTCAGATACCAGCTACACAGTGACTGGGACGGTCAGCTTAGCATTTGGCTATTGCAATCCATAAGCCAGCTAGGGCACACACAGGCCTCAGCCGCGGGCCCCAGCTATCTGCAGGCTCAGATCGCTGCATGCTCTGCTTTCAAACAAAAAAATCTGTTTTGGGTGCTGTTCTGGCCACAGGAGGAACTACAGCTTCTACTTCACATACTGGGACGACAAATACGGCAGCAGCTACCCCTCCAGGCCACCATGCAGCCTCCTGGTGCTGGTAGCACATGCCCTGTACCAGGCAGCCCTCTTCACAGCCGTGTACTTCTTCGCCACCCGTCCCCTGCCTACGCTCGCTGTATACGTCACAGCCTACTGGCTGGTCCCTGCCTCAGCTGCGTCAGCTGTGGCAGAGAAGCTCCGCCTGCCAGACATCACCCGTCTGCTGTTCGGCAGGCTCATGGACGCCTACAGGTCCGACAACTGCATCACGTACGCAGCAGCAGGTACACCTGGGTCACTGGATGCAGCGCTAGCGCTGTCACCACCAACAGCACCAGTAGGGACCGTCACAGCTCAAGATGCCGCAGCAGAGGCAGACTGCCACACACCACCCGACAAGCAGGATCCCTCAGCGCACATCTTCGCCGTGCATCCCGCTGGTGTGATCAGCCGCTCGGCATTCTGCACCTTTGCCACGCGCGGCTGGTCCAGCCCTGTGTCCAGCCTTCAGCAGGTCCGTCTGGCTATCGGCAGTCAGATTTTTGCGATGCCTATCCCACTCCTGCGCGAGTTTCTGCTGGCCTGCGGCTGCGTGCCGGCTGACCGTGCAAGTATGCTGTGTGCGCTGCGCGAGGGGACCTCCATGGCTGTCACTCCTGGTGGCTGGAAGGAGGGGCAGTTCTTTGGCAGCTACAGACTGGTCCTGAAGGAGCGTAGGGGCTTTGTGGAGCTTGCGCAGCAGAGTGGCGCACTGCTGGTGCCTGTGCTGTGTCTGGACGAGCAGGATGTGGCGACAGCACCAGCACCGGGTCCGCTGCTGTGGGGCTACAGGTTCCTGCAGACCTTCAGGCCACACCCTGTCAAGGTTGTGTTTGGCAAGGTGAGGCTGTGGTGCCTGGGGCTAGCCTAGCGCTATACTAAGCTAGTAGCTTCAGTGAGTTGGACAGGACAGCAGGGAAGTGGTGTACTCATGCTTGGAACTGACGATGCTCTGCTCTCCGTCAACGGAAAGTGGTCACCACAGCGCCACAGCTGTCCTCAGTTGCCCTTGGGACGACACTGTACACTATCAACCTGCATGAGCTGATTAGACAATGCTAGCACACCCAGAACCTGCAGGATGAAGCTAGCTCGGACGCTCAGCGCTGTACGATGTTTGTGCCGTTTATGCACCTTGCAGGCTGTGTGCCCCCAGGTGGGTGAAAGCATCGCGCAGCTGCACATGCTCTACGTACAGGCGCTGCTGGTCCTGGCCAAGGAGCACGATGTGCAGCTGGAGCTGGTGTGAGGTGCCGTCAAAGACTACAAGGATTACATGGATCACCACTACAGGTGTACTTTTCACGGGGCCCATGTCATTGAAAGCTGAATGTGCCTGACTGCCAGTGTAGATGCCAATCGACTTGGAGGCGTTTCCTGATGGCTGTGGAAGTGTTGTACGGTGGAGCCGCTTCACTGGGTGATGGGGGTGGGGGTGGAGCAAGCTCAACTGTTTTCTGGTGGGCAAGTGGTGCATAGTGGTATAGCTGCCGGACGTGTCTGCTACAATGACTGGCTGCCCTCCAGTGGGAGCAGCAGCTGCCTGGGTAGGTTGTCAAGCTCAAGCTTGCTACAGCTGTTTCGTGACCAGCCTTGTGGATATGCTACAGCTTGGGTTACAACCTGTGGTACAGCACAGCGCTGAGGGCTGTTTTTTACACAAGTGAAGAGTGTCTGTAGACAAGCATAGACAAGCAATTGAGCAAGCAGGATATGCAGGCATGTCCTTTACCCAGGTTGAATAATGTGCAGGTGGCAGTTTAATGAGCTAGTTGACCAGTGGTTTCAGCACTCATGCTTGCAGATAGTGGTGTTTGTCTGCCGCTTTTCTTTTCTTTTTGGGTCATCCACTGGCGGGTGCAGTACTGCAGTAGGGCACCTGCTGAGGTGGCACCGTGCCACCAGCAGTTGACCTGCTGATGACGTTTACGTTTATGTATGTGGCTTCTAAAGCAGATGAGCTGCAATGCTGACAGTGGGTGTGGCTTGTTTCTTTGTAGTGTTACAGCAGTGGGTCCGTGCATTTGCACATGCACCTTATTTTTACTCGTCCTGGCAGCACTCTTTAATCTGCACGTCGCTGCTGCTGTACTGCTCTAGTGCCACCACCGGTATGCTGTGGGAGGTGACGCAGCACAAGATAGGAGGCTGGAACGGACAGTGCGGGCGGCACAGTTGGTGCAGCTGTGTTGTGGACCAAGAGTTTTGATTGTGTGTTGGTTGGTGTTGCTGTCATGTTCAGACCCTCCATGCCCTCTGGGTGGATTTATGCCTGCTCCTGCTAGTGTAGTGCAGGGTCACTGCACAGTGTAGGTATGGTGTCAGCAGGGTTCTGGCTGTACCCTACTGTCACCTGGCCCTGGGTGCCTATACCTGCCAGCCTGTGCAGTGCACCTTGATCGGGTGATTGTAGTCAACAACACTGTCTGGTCCACATTCTCGGTTCTGTTTCGTGTTTCGGTTCTGTTGCCATCGTCAAAATTACGTGGCTGCCTTTGTCGCTGTACATCTGTTTGGTCTCTGAGTTCCTTCTAATCGAACACGTGCGTATTATTGGGGGGAACTACGGGAACTACGGGAATTACGGTTGCAGTGGTTGGAGCAGTTGGAGCAGTTGAAGCAGTTGGAGAAGTCCTGTGGTAGCAGTTGTGGCAGCAAGCCGTGGCAATTGCAGCAGGTGTGTCAGGTTTGAGCCCGCATGTGTGTACAACACACTGTGAAGGGCCAGGTTCAGGTCAATGTGCTGACAGTGTCATGCACTTGGAAAGGATGTGCCGCCCAAAAGTGGTGTGCGTCGTCCAAAACAACTCGGTAACAATCCTCGCGCTACACTAGCATCAGGTGGCACTGCCGCTGCCGAGGTAGGGGTGTACAGGGGGTGAGGGCTTTGCTCAAGTCATGGCATATCCTGGGCCTCTTCATCTGGTTGCTCTTTGCTGTACAGCGCTACACTAGCATCAGGTGGCACTGCCGCTGCCAAGGTAGGGGGTGAGGGCTTTGCTCAAGTCATGGCATATCCTGGGCCTCTTCATCTGGTTGCTCTTTGCTGTACAGCGTACACGTTTGGGCCACATCTCTGTGCTTTCAGGACAATTTGATTGGGGACATACTGATGTCGTCAGGTTGCTGCACACTGCGCATGCGCTGCCAGCAGTGCGGCTAGTAGCTGCTAGGCGCAGCCGGCTCCCTGATGGCGTTGCCAAACTCAGTTGCTGCGTCTTCGGTGTCTTGAATGCACGGCAGCACAGGGAGGTTCCCTGCCAGGCAGGCTGCACATTCATCATCCGTAAGGCATGGAAGACATCATCTATGATAGATGCCGTTTGTTTGCTCAGGTTTAAGTTGCTTTGTGTGGCCAAGTGAGCCGACAACCCCAGCAGTCACAGAATCAGCAACAGTGGTGGTGGCCAGCCTGGTAGTCCCTGTTTTTTTCAACAGACGGCCAGGATGTATGTGGTTGCTTTTTGGAGCGCATGCGCATCACATGTGTGGGCATATTTCGTGGTTGGCATTACGTCTTATTACCAGCAAGTAGCTTCAAGCTAGCAGGCAGGCAGCTGCAGCTCAGCCTGGCTTTTTTCACTGTGGGGTGGCAACCTTGCAGCACCTGTGGGTGGCACAGTAGTTCCGCATGCAACTGCTGTACAGCTCACTGCATACCACAAGCACTGGTGATGTTGAGTCCTTGCAATCGCTCCTGTGGCATGTTGGAATGCCACTGTGTGGCGCAGACTTGGCGCAGCTTGATTTGGACAAGCCTTTGGATGCTTACTGTTACTGTTGGTCACTGGAAGTAGTTATGTTGGGGAGTATGACATACTCACAAGAATATGCACCACCACCACATGCATGCCACCCGTGTGCCGTTGGAAGCCTGCTTTCAGATGGCTGCGACACCTAGAGAGCTGTGTTGAGCTTGTTGGGATCATCACCTACCACACACCCAGTAGCAGAAATGGACGCAGCATTCGCCTGTGTGGTGCAGCCTTCCAGACTAGCGGCGCTACAAGTTGGTGGTGCGATCACTAAAATAAGCGTGTTTTGATTTGATGATGATGATCAGCGTGGGATGGTGTGCATGCGTGTGTGGAGCACAATGGTGCCTGCATGACATCCACAAGGAAGGGGAGGGGGCGTTGCAGCCATATGGCTGCAAGGATGCATCCTCGCCATGGCAGTCACAGTGGGCGCACGTTTGCCAGCAAGCAGTGCGGTAGATATGCCAAGCCTTTGACAGGTTGTTGCTGTCGCCATCAGACCAGCCTTGCTGGGCAGCAGCTGCTCCCATGCTCTCCCCAGGGGTTTCAGGGATTCAAAGTTTCCTCAGTTGCTTGTAGCTGACGTGGCCCACGATGTGGCATCTGGTCAGCAATGATGGTTGCCAAACAATGTGTGCCTCCTTCACTGGCACTTACTGATGGGTGAATTCACAGGTCTGGCTGGATGGGCATGATGAAGCCACAGGCAATTGCACAATCAAGCCAATGCCGTGACCAAGGGACACAAGTTGTAGTGTTCAGCAATTCTTGTGGCCAGCAAGCCAATGGCGTGGGGTCATTGCAGGGATTTATCATGGCTCAGCTGAGCCTTCCTGCAGGAGGTCAGCCGATCTCACTGAGACCCATCATGGCGGCCAACCTATGCAATGGTTAGGCCCTAACTATCCAGGACCGGGGCTGTAGGCATGCTGCCATGCAAGGCCGTGTACGCATGTGTAATTGCTGTGGTCAGGGTGCTGAGGGACAGGGTTTGGTACTGGGTTTGGTACTGTACACAACTAGTGTAGGGTGTATGATGCCTGTAAATGTTGTTGAAATTTGATCCTGGTGTCTGCCTGTCTTGGCAGGCGGCAAGACTGGATCAGGCCTGTGGTGGCCGATGATCTGCACAGTGCACTGGTCACGTGACCATAGTCTATCCGCAAAGGGGCACGTTATCGCAGTTGATGGCGCTGAAGCTCCACAGAGACAGCTGACAGTTGATGGCGCTGGCAAGCTTCAAAATTGGACTTCAATAGCACACTTGCAAGTTGTCTAACCTCTATACAGGTCCCTTGGTCAACGTAATCCGAGCTGGCGTTCCCCACGTGACCGGTTGAGACATCTCTGCTGCACCGCACATTTCAAATGCAACAATGAGGCTGATTTGGTTGCTGGCTTTGCTGCTCGTGGAGGTCGCCGCAATTGTTACGCAATTACATAAAAAGTATTTGGGCGTGTGTGGCGTGTGGAGACCATGTTCCTCCATTATCGGCGATGATAAAGCCACCGTTGCAACGTACTGAGGTTGTCTGGTTTGCCTGATTGCAATTAGTGCGGCAGAATGAGCAAGATGCAACCGCAAACACAAAAGGTGGGTCCCGGGTCCCGTTGTGTGCCAATCAGACTTGTGAGCAGGTTGTGTTGGAAACCAATATGCTTCCAGCGATCAGAATTGTGAGCCTGAGATACAATTGCCTTTTTTGTGCCGCCAGTGCCACAGCGGTCGGCACGCGCCAGAACACGACCCACAATTGAGCCATCTTCGCTGCACAAAACTCTTCATACTCGCTGCAGGTGTTGATTGTGGGCACGGGCGCGTTTGCCCAGGGTCTCGCCTCTCTGGCCATCAGGAGTGGTGCCACCGCCTCCTACGATGTCTCACTGGGCAGCAGGAAGATGCTGCCAGGCCGCTCTGGAGTGCTGCCAGGCCTTGAAGACACACCTGTGCGCTCCCTTGAGGAGGAATTGCCCCAGGCTGACATGGTGAGCACACGCAGGCAGCATACTGCACATATGTGCAGTTGTGGCAGTGTCCAGTAGTGCAGTTGTGCTGTACAGCAGGTGAGTCAGTGGGGCACTAAGTGGCAGCAGCCAGCCTGACTGCTGGACAGGCGGAACCAACCCCTGCCCCCAGCCAGCCAACCAGCCAGCCAGCCAGCCAGCCAGCCAGCCACCAGCCAGCCAGCCAACCAACCAACCAGCCAGCCAGCCAGCCAACCAGCCAACCAGCCCTGCCAAGCAGCTGGCCAGCCAGCTATTCAGCAAGCCGGCAGCCAGTCAGCAGTAGCAGCGGCTGTTGCGGCAAGTGAAGCAATTGCACACCACTCATGTGTCAACACAGACCTTTGAATCTCATGCTGCATTGCACCCATACTTCACTGTTGAGCTGTATGCCGCCTTAGGTCATTGCCCAATGCAACCCATAGCTGTGGACCGTTGTGTATCTGATACTATCTGTGACTGATGGTCTGAATGACTGTGTCGATGCATCTCCTGCTGCAGGTGATTCTGGCGCTTCCAGCCTCTGGCCTGCCAAGCTTCGTGTCAGTGTATGGCCAGCAGCTGTCAGGAAAGGTAGGCACCACTGTCGGCAGCTAGCTGAATTACTGTTGGAGAACCCATTGGCGGCAGATAACCATTGATTGCAGTGCTTGATACATGAGGCGTCTCCCGCGCAGTGCACATGTGATGGTGCTGCCTTTCTGCTGCAGCCCAGTTTGCATGCACAGCAGCAGACAGAAGCATGCCAACATGCAAAGCACTGGCAGATCACCCTCAACTGCTACCAGCATAGTATGCGTGCACATTTTCCAACCTTCTGTCGTGTGTGACTGTAGGTGGTTATCGATGTGATCAACCCCTGGAAGGGTGACTATGTCAAGTTGGGAGGTGCTGCTGCCCCCGACTGCATTGTGGATGTTGAGAGCAAGGATGCAGACCAGGCAACCAAGAAGGCCTCCAGCTTTGGCTGGGGCAGCAAAGGTAAGCTAGCAGGTGCTTGGCACAGTGCGATCACACGCGACAGCAGCAGCAGTGCCACTAGCACTGCTGCTGTGCTGGCAGCTGCATTTCACAGCTCCTTGGGTACGTTGCGTGCCCCTTAGCTGCTGCTGCACTTCACAGCAAGTGGTACGTACCCTTTGGGTTTCCACCCCTTGGGTTTACCCTATGGCTGCTTGCTGCATGCACTTCCGAGCGCAGTTGTCTCTGCGTGCAGCATTTGCAAGCAGCTGTGTGCACACGCAGACGCAACACATGGCATTGCATTCATCACCCTGACGGCTCACCACCTGCCCCTCCTGTGCTGACCCCACTATCGTACCGTGCCGCAGTATCTCCTGGGGCCTTCAAGCCTGCCAGCAGCACCGCCACCTGGCTGGCTGGTGCCCTCCCCTCCTCAGCTGCTGTTGTCAAGTCCTTCAACAACCTGTCAGCCTACACACTCATCCATGGAGACCCCCTCACGGAGCACATGAAGAGTGTGGCGGCATCTGATGACTACGAGGCTGCACAGGCAACCGCAGAGCTGGGCCTTGCCATGGGCCTTGAGGTAAGGATGTACAGGGAACCTAGGCCTGCTTCCTTTAGCGGCGAGCTTGCTGCTGTTGAACATGCACGCAAATTCTGCCGCAGGCCTTTGAAAGGCCTTGGACTGCCAGCTGTGACTGCTGCCGTGGCTGGCAGTCTTCAGCAGTGCGAGCATGCTGCTAGCCATAGTATGGCTGCACCGCACAGCACTGCCAGAGTTGCTCACTGAGCCTCACAGTGGCTGGCATCGACAAGAGCACCCTCACAATCTGTGTTCTGTTTCTTTCTTTACCTGTCGTGCAGATGCGTGTTGTGGCGCGCCTGTCCTACGCGTCCACCCTTGAGGCGCGCCAGCACTCCCTGCTGCCCTCCTGGCAGTGGCCCACTTGGCTGATGTTCTGGACCTGGCTGATTGTGCACATCTACTCCTTCATCCGCTACAACTACTACGGAGGTTCAGCCTGGTACACCGTCATCCTCTGGGTGAGTCACCATTACTCAGTTATGATTACTCATAGGCTGCTATTGTAACACATAGGCCGCAGCAACCTGTATTACGGGCTTAGGCAGCTTGGTGTTTGAGTGCGCGTCCCCACAGTGCCCATGGCATGCGCACCTGCTTAGCGGCAGTTTACAGGGGTTGGTGTTGGGTATCTGCGACGTCTCCCCCGTCTTCTCCCTCTTCCTCTTTCCCTCTCCCTCACCCCCCGTGCTCTTGTCCACATGAGGTCTGTGTCACACAGCAGGCACCCACTATGCATGGCCAAGACTTACCTTGCATTGTAATCGTACCCTTCAGTGCCACAGCACGACTCACACCAGCACTGGCTGCCAAACATTGCTTGCTTGAGAGTTACTCCCCTGAGTGCAACTGATGTCAAACACATGATCTACAACCATCACGTGCATGTCATGACGACAGTCTTGAAAATCAATATGTGCGTTCTGACACGCACATATGATGTGTGGCTGCCCCTCCATCCGCTGCCTTTGTTCCGCCTTACAGATCCTGAATAAGTCGATCGGCTGGGTGTCTCTGTGGGGCATGGTGTACACCTACCTGCCGGGTGTCCTGGTGTGCTGGTGGCAGCTGTTTGCTCGCCGCCCTGTGGTGCGCCTGCCCTACTGGATGAAGGCTTGGATGGATGCAAGGAAACAGCTGGGACTGCTCTCACTCTTCACAAGTGAGTGTCTTCCTTTAGAAGGCTTGGACCAGACTCAGGGTACGGGTAGGGACTGTTGCGCTGCTGCAGGAGTGGTGGTCCAGAACAACAACGAACTTGTGAAGCCTGCCTGCCTGCTCTTCCCTACCCAGCGGCACCCTTGCCAGTTGCGGCGAATGCAGCTAGCTCAGGAATGCACAAGTTGCTGCCGACTGCATTTGCTGCTCTGGAAGTCCTTGCGTGCGATGTATGTCATACATCACACGTGCCATAACCTGTGTCCTGTGTTTGTGTGCATGCAGTGCTGCTGCACCTGCTGTTCTCCACGTTCCTGTGGATGCCCAGCTACTACTCAAAGCTGTGGGACAAGACCGATGTGGCTGTGATCCCATCCATCAAGGGCGCAAAGCTGGACCAGTTTGGATTGATTAAGAGCGGCAAGGTGCCCACTGGTTTGCAGGTAAGCGCACTTGTTTTTCTGAGCTGTGGATATAGGCCGACATGTGGTGCAGATTTCACAACAGGTGCCGACCAAGTCAGGCAGTACTTGTGGTACTTCTGAAGATGACGCGGGAAGGCAAGCTGCTGCTCACCATGGCTGCAGATACTCAGTGGCTGAGGTGACAATGTCTGTCTTACCCCCGTGGGATGCATACGTATACGCACTAGTGACAGGCTGCCAGGCAAGCATATTGTTCTCCCAGCCCACAGAGCTTCAATGATGTAGTGACTGCCAGTGTACCGAGCACAGCAACCATGCAGCCTCTCTACACCCATTCACTGCCATCCTTGTGAATCTGCTGTTGGTCGCACGTGCAGGTGGTGTTTGCTGACGGCTCCTACAACTACACCACCACCAACACCACAGTAGCCAGCACATGGCCTGTGGCCGGGCCCCGCCACCTCGAGGTTGACACACCCACCCTGAATGCCAGCCACCCCCTGGAGATGCTGACCACTGCCACCAACATCATCACCCTGAGGAGCAAGCTCAACTGGATTGGAGAGTCATCCACACTGCTGGGCATCATCTCTGGTAAGGGAAACCCTTGCCTCAAAGCCCGCAACAACTCCAGTATTGCTGCATGCATTGCTTGCTTAGCAGCATCTGCAAGCTGACAGCTTCAGCATCTATACTACGTTCCGTCACTGTCTTCTAGCAAAGTGGGCAGTCTTCAAGGGCAGTTGACGGACTTGGCAGGGGGGCCATAGTACATGCCGCCCGGGCAAAGCACAAGCCAATGGGCGCGAAGGATTGAAGTCTCCAGTTGAGGCCCCTCTCAGCGCCGACACACTAGTGTAGGTCAGTGCTGACTGGCTGCCGTTGTGTCGTACAGGTGTGCTGATGGGTGTGATTGCCCTGACCTCTATGCCCAGCATCACCCCCAAGATGAACTGGCGTGAGTGGAGGCTGCTGCAGAGCCACGCAGGCTGGCTGGCCGTCACAACAGCAACGGTAAGCACCGCCACGCCTAGCTCGTGGCAGCCTTTCAAACCAGCATGCGCCTGTGAGGCAAGCAACATATCTACTAGTAGATCTAGACAATTTGCCGACGACGCATCAAGATTGAGTCACAACGCTTTTAAGTCCTGAAGGCAGACACGAACTGCCGGCTTCGGCACATAATTGTGTATCGTTTGGGGGTCTGATCTCACAGTGTCTTATCTCCTGGTTGTTGCTGCTGGCTGCAGGTGCACGTACTGCTGCTGGGTGCCCCTTGGTGGCCCGCCGCAAAGGAGGATTGGCCCAAGATGATCCCCACCATCACCCTGATGTCAACCATCCCTCCCATGCTGCTGCTGGTGCTCAAGGGGCTCCTGGTCCTGCCACCCTTCAGCATTGTCCTCAGCCGCGTGCGATCAGGTGGGACCAAGCCTCGTGATGGGTGCTGCTTGCTACTTGCTACTCACTTCAAGTCTTAACTTACAACCATCCATGTATGTGATTCAGCCGAGTGAAGAAACTGCCAGCTTGTCAATCACTCCCTTGCACATCGCCTCAACTGATAATCACTCGTAATCGCAGACACACAGGACTCCCTGATGTTGCAGGGTCGATGGGCTGGTTGCTGAGCCTCTGTGCATCGTCCGCTCGCAACTTACACCTGGCCTGCTGCTGACTTGTCCTCTTCCTCCTGCCCTGCCCTGCCTTGCCCTGCAGGCAAGTGGGCTCGCCGCGACGACGGTGCCGACCCCCTGGCCAACACACCCGTGTTCGCCGTCAAGCAACACTAAGCTGCCGATGGTCACGCCGGCGCTGTTTCAAGAGCCCTTCTGTGTGCGGCACTCACCTAAGTGGCGGTCACGGGTTCATGTTGCACACAAGGCGCGTGGCTGCTGCAACTAACCTCATGCAATGCCCAGATTGCCTTGTTGCCACTTGGCAGCCGGCAGTTGTTTGTGAAAGTGTTGGTATGCTCCTATAGTGCAGCACTGCATGGAGCGTTTGGCGGCAACACAATCCTGCAGTGTGTGGCTGCTGTTTTTTGGGCCAGCAACATAATCAAGCTCATGGGCACATGCCAGAATGTGTCATGTGGGGCATCTTGAGAGAGTGTTGGCGCATGGAGGTGTGGGCATCGGTGTGAAAGCTTGACAGGCTTGATCACTTGAGGGAGTGTGCGTCTGCTTGGCCCTTGTTAGGGCGGTCACAACTACACAGAAGAGGTGTCGGTTGCCTGGGCAGCAGTGTTTTAGCTCAGACCGAGTCCCTTGTGGCAGCCTCTGATCTGTGCGCGGGGGGGGGGGGGGGGGACGGGGGGTGTTGTGCAGGATGTGGGGTGCGCATTTGGTCACGGCTGTTGTTGTCGTTGGCTCCCAGGTGGCCTATAGTGGCCTTGCAAACTGGCTATTCAGCCTCAGACTGAGCAATCACGCTGTTGTGTTCTTGCCCCCTCAGGCGGCTAGACCAGCTGGGCTTGGTGTGGTGTGTGGTTGTGTCAGCTGCGAGCTTATGTGTGCGCGAGTTGGTCATGTGTGCCAGTGTGATTGAGAGAAAGCATCCCTCCAGAAAGAGCGTGCTTCAGTTATAGCTGCTCGAGCTTGGATACCATCTGCATCATCTGGCTCCTTTTTCCTGTGTGAATGGTGGTACGTCCAAAGTTTTGGGGGTACGTCCAAAGTTCACATTCGGCAAAGTTTGCGCAGTGCCTGGTCTGTGCATGTGTCCCAGTTTGCAGTTTGCTTAGCCACTTATTATTCAGCTCTGCCGTACGGGTTTTCGCCTGAGCGTTTTCTTGTCTCTGTTGGTTTGCTCTTTCTTCTTCCCGTAAGTACAGCCGACGGCATTCTGTAAGTACAGCCGGCAGGATCACTAAGAAGGGTTTGAACATCACTGCCATGGTGGCGGGCAGCTACAAAGTCTCCTATGATGCACGCTGGCCTTTTTCTTTTTCTGGCGTGTGCTGATTTTTTGTACTTGCTGGTCAGCACAGCTTGGTTTGCTGAATGGCTTCAGGCACCTGGTGCTTCAAAGCAAGTTGCTGTGTGCCACAAAGCCGCAGCTGCTGCCCAGGTTGCTGCAGACTGGCCACTGCCGGGCTGTTGCACCAAGTGCTGGAAAGGTTCGCTGATGTCTTTACTTGCTCTTTTCCTGCAGTGATGTTTTTGTTCCTGCTGTGAAGGCTGGCAGCCGCTGCCCGGGGCCCTGTTGGTCGCAACATTGTGGAGCATGGCGGCACTTGCTTGTCAGGCGGCAACAGTTGCAGCCTGCGGTGCGGCTGCATGTTGTCGCCTTCTAGGCTCAGCTGCTCGTGACTGCATCACTGGCCAGTGCCGGCTGCTGCAGTCACAGGTGCTTGGTTTCTGCTGGTTTTCCCTGCTCTCTTTTCTGTGATGATTGGCAGTAGGCCCAGTTTTCGCCAGAATTGTTGGCCAGCTCAGCACATGCTCCTGGTGGCAGCTTACCAGGAGGCTCCCTGCCTTGTTTCAGCTTGCAGCAATGATTTATCTTGGCAGTGGGTCGGTTGAGTACTCACTGCTCGCCTGCAGGAGAAGGCAGCTTCCCATGAAGCTTGCCTAGGCTTTACTATGCTCCCATGCAGAATTGTTCCTGCTTGGCCCCAGCGGGCCGTCTTCTGATGCTACGTGTAGACAGGCTTCTGATGCCTGTGCTGCTGTCATCAAAACAGCAGCAGGCTCCATTTTTCAGCTTGTTCAGTTTTTAAAGCACTGTTTGAGTCGGTGGGTGTGACAGGCAGTTTGAGTGTTGGCCGGTTTCCGTGGCTTCTATGATGGTCAGGGGGTCTTGCTGCTTTTTGTCACTGCCGTGGCACTCATGATGCAACGCCCATGCTTGCTGAAAGCCTGTTCTTGCGACGCACCAGCCAGAGCTGGTGGGTTGCACAGGTCTGTTCAGGAGGTTTCCCGCCCAACCAGGTGTCCATCAAGGTGACACCTGTTACATATTTACTGTTGGTGGTGTGATGCTGGGCATCTCATGTATGTGAGATGAGAATTGCACCTTGATGTGCATGCTTGCTGAGCCCTTTCTGTTGCGCAGTAATGCGAGTACTCACACTTGCCACCTGCTGGTTTTTTGAGGTTTAGGAATACTGATGGCAGGCTGGGTCTGCCAGTGCTTCAGCTGATGCGCACTTGCACAGAGTGAAGTGCGGTTGTGGCCCCACGTGTGCCTAGCAAAGCGCGTTGCGAGAGCTTTTGCGCATGGCAATGCATGTCAGCTGTTCATACAGCAGTGTGCCTGCATGCAGGCGATAGTGGTAGTATGCATGGATGTCTGCTTGTGCTGGACAGTTTTACATTGATGCCGCTCTCCATTTGCACTGCGTCCTCCTTCTGGAGGATCGTGCTCTTTCTGCTGTCATTATTATCCCTACTACTTCCTGTAGGAAGCGCATCGAGCGCCCCATTGCATGAACACACACCCCTTCATGCAGTGTTGGCCCTGCCGGTACTAGCGTGAGCTTGCAGCTGACAGCTTCGGCTACGGAAGGGATCCCCGAATGCTTGCATGCCCGGTGGGCACACAATGTGTGCTGACGGCTGCAAGTCAGTGTGGTGGTCGGGGCGCGCATGCAGTCCCTGTTATCGGTTGTATCAGTCAACCCAAGTGGCAGCATCTGCACAACTGTTGCTGCACGCTGCTCAGCCGTGTTCATGTTGCACAATGCATTTTGTGGGCTGTTGATAGTGTTGCTGGTTATGTAAAAGACTTGCAGTTGAACCAATGGCGCTGGGGCATCTCACACACAAAACAAACAGATTCCTCTACTGGCCGGGGCTAAAGCTGCAAATGTATGTCAAAACGCCAAATGATGATGCGGAGAGGCTAGCAGTGCCACTGCACGTGTTACCAACAATGGTGCCGCCAAATTTGGCTGCACCAGGGCATTGTTGCAGGGTAGGGCACAGCCGATGAGCTGGGAAGTAACCAACAACCAAGGGAGGGCAAGCCTGTTCAGCCAGCCGCTGAAAGCTGCCTGCCTTGTACTTCGAGCAACACAGAACTCAGCTGTCTTCTGCTGCTGAAACGCTTGCTGGACAACTTCAGCTACCAGTGGGGATGCTGCGGTGACAGACACCGTTCAGCCTTGCATGTTAGCCATACCATGGCGCCCCCTTACCCCATATGGTAGGACTGGAGTCGAGAAACCTTTTCCATTGCTCCAGCAACATGCTGATTACTGCCACAGAGGCAAAGGAAGGAATGGGTGCAGAATACAGCCGGAAAAGGCATGGAGCCCGCTATTGGGTGTGCTACCCTAGGGATTCAAGGTTCCCTCAGGTCGGGACTGAGGGGACTCTCGCAGTGGGTCAAGGGTGATACCTTACAGCATCCAAGCTCCCATGTCGAACAACATCTCCAGCCCGAATTTCGGTGGGTTTACACGGCCCCCAGGTGTGCCCCTGGGGAGTGAGATGTGGCCACGAGTGCCATTGCCCTAGACCCCCAGGCGTGTTGGTATGAAGAGCCGTCCTCAACGGACGCGAGGCCAATGGGACGAAGTCCTATGGCGTTAAGAGACCAAGGGGGTGTCTCTGTATCTTTATCTTTTTTTAACATGCTGCTGCTGAACCTTTCAAGAATTGGTCTGTCAGCAGCATGACTCATCAACCAAGGCGGTGCATCTAGAGAGCATAGATCTACGCTATCAGCAGCGAGGAAGTGCAGCTCAATAAAGGATCAAAGGTCACTGGCTCTGCCTGTTCCTGTGTCCTCATCTGTCCCCATTTGACTGATGTGATTGTCCTGCACACCTCAAAGCAGCCAGCTCAGCTGCTTATGCAATACTATTTTACAGTCAAGTGTGTTCTGCCCATATGCTGCTTTCAGGAAAATCTCAGGGGCAGTTTGACCGTTGTTTGAAGTGATAGTTGCAATTGCGCAAGCTTGCGGCATGTTCATGCGGCAACACTGGGCACTTTCTTCTCAACAAACTGGGGGCCAAGGGTTGCGCTGCTCAGCTCTGAAAAGCTCGGCACACAAACCCTGCAAAACCAAGCCCGCCGTTGACCAAAAGCCGCCCAAGCTTTAGCCCAATCAGCAGACCTGCGACCCACCCTAGCTGAACTTCTCTACAATCGACAAACTGCACATCACACTGCCAACTGCCAACAGCACACCCTGCTCTCTCAGTCCCTCAGAACAGTTCCAAAACGGCACCCTGGGCACACATGACCACCACCACCGACCCAACCCCACCTGCTGCCGCTGCCAGTAGGTAGGGTAAAGACTGCGACGGATGCCATGCAGCTGTAAGGACCCAGAAAAAGGGAGCAGACGCCGCCCTCAGACCATCATTCATGACACGTTTCACATCGGGACCAGAGCTCCCTCAACACCCACAGCCGCAACCCAACAGCAACACCCGAACATTGCCTTGCAAAGCAGGCAAAGAGCACGCTCCTTACAGCATCGAGCAATTTACAGGCTCTTGGCGGCAGCGACGATGTTGTCGACGGTGATGCCGAACTTCTCGTACAGGATGTTGGCAGGGGCGGAGGCACCGAAGTCATCAATGCCAATGAACTTGCCCTGCATGCCGATCCAGCGCTCCCAGCCGAAGCTGCTGCCGGCCTCAACGGCCACACGCTTCAGGCAGGAAGAGGGCAGCACACTCTCCTTGTACTCGGCAGACTGAGCAGCGAACAGCTCCCAGCAGGGCATGGACACCACGCGCACCTGGGGGAGAGAACAGAGGGGCGACAGCAGGCAGGCAACCGACAGGGTAGTCAGCACAGGGTGTGCACAGCAATATATTAGTCAGCTACCGCTATGAGCATCCTCTGCCTGCCCAGCTCAAGCATGCAAACACCCAGGTGACAAGTAAGGTAGCCGATTGCAGGATGTTTGAAATGACACTAGCCCTGTTGCAGGACACAGCACACCACAGCACTGCTGGCAGTTCCTGCGCTCACCTTGTGGGAGCCCTTCAGCTTGTCTGCAGCCTCAATTGCCATTGGCAGCTCGCTACCGGTACCAATGATGATCACATCAGGGGCACCTTCGCAGTCCTGCACAACGTATGCACCCTTCTCCACACCCTCGATGGAGCAGCCGGGCAGGTTGGGCATGCCCTGGCGGGACAGCGCAATGGTGGATGGGCGCTTCCTGTTCATGACGGCGACCTTGTAGGCACCGGCGGTCTCGTTTCCACCGCATGGCCTGAACATCATCATGTTGGGCATGGCACGGAAGGATGCCAGGTGCTCGATGGGCTGGTGGGTGGGGCCGTCCTCACCCAGGCCGATGGAGTCATGGGTCATCACGTAGATGGCACCGATCTGCAGGAAGGGGAGGGAGGAGAGACGCAGAGAGCAGCAAGGCAAGCAGCATGTGAGACATACGTAGTGCGACAGGACAAGAAGGACCAATGGCCTGCTGGTCGATAACAGACCTGCACACAGACAAAAATGCAATCCAACCTGCAGTGCTGAGCTGACCATGAGCGTGCTGTTGTAGCTAATGACAGGCAGGTGCTGGGGCGAGAGACACAACCCATGCTGTGGTTACTGTACACATTACATGCAGGTACTGGTCCCCTACAGGAAGCGCACCCATTCCTGCGACCTGTCCAAATCAGCTACCCACCTCGCTCAGGGCGGACATACGCATGGCAGAGCGCATGTAGTCAGTGAAGATGTAGAAGGTGGCGCAGTAGGGGATCAGGCCGCTGTTGTGCAGGCCCATGCCGTTCACGATGGCACCCATGCCGTGCTCGCGCACACCGAAGCGCATGTTGCGCTCCTGGTAGCTGCCCTTTTGGAAGTCACCGAACATCTTCATGAGAGTCAGGTTGGAGGGGGCCAGGTCGGCAGATCCACCGATGAGGCCGGGCAGGACAGGGGCCAGGGCGTTGAGCATGATCTGGCTGTACTGGCGGGTGGCCAGGGGCTTGTCCTCGGGGGTGTAGGTGGGCAGAGCCTTCTCCCAGCCAGCAGGCAGCTTCATGCTGCAGGGAGGGAAGACACACGACAGCACAGCAGGACACATGCAGAGTCAGTGGTGGTTTTGAGTGAAAGCTGCTTGTATCAGCTCAGCCTGTGGCTAAGCACGACGATACATATACGATACTGCGTCAGTGTTATTTGGTTGGGTGCGCGCTGCTTGCATCCCTACAGTACGATGCCACCTGGTGATGACTAGCGAGAAAATGCTGTGTGTGCAGTGCGAAGCCAGCCCGTGGCTACCCATGCGCCACATAGCAGCTGTATCCAGCACACTGCATGTGATTCAAGGGCAACCACCCGGCCGCCTGGAGTACACTCCAGAGAATACGTGATCTCCCTTACCTGATGAGGCCCTCGAACTCCTCAGCCTCCTTGGGGTACTTCTGCTTGTATGTGGCCATGGCAGCCTTCCACTGCTCCTCAGCGGCAGCACCCTTGGTCACGTTGCTGCGCATGGCATCGTACACCTGCATAACATGGGACGGGACCACACGACACACACAGTCAGCACACAGGTTGTGCTGCTCATGCGCACCAGACAGACACCCGTCTTGTGACGCATGAAGGGCCACAAGCAGCATGCAGTGCTGCGCTTGAAACAAGTCTGATCTGCTCATCTGAGCAACATGCAGCTGCGGCGCTCCCCGCCCTAACACTGGGTCACTGGCACCCTCTGCCCCTCATCTAGTGCCGCCGTCCTGTGCACGACCTGCTGCTGATCCAACAAGATGGCACACATGCGCTCCCTCCAATGCACGTTTGGATTCTACACATAAGCTCCCAATGCAGCCTCGTGCAGTCTGACAGTCCAGACACGAACCACGTACCTCCTGGGGCACCTCGAACTCGCCATAAGGCCACTTCAGGTTCTCACGGGTGGCGGCTGTCTCCTCGGGGCCGAGGGGGGCACCGTGCACATCGTGTGTGTCGGCCTTGTTGGGGGAGCCGTAGCCGATCAGGGTGGACACCTTGATCAGGGAGGGCTTGTCGGTCACGGACTTGGCGGTGTCAATGGCCTGGAGGGACACAGCACAGCACAGCAACTTCAGAGATCAACGCTATCTGTGAAAGATCATATCTGCAGGCACCTGCTTTCCCAGTCACACTGCACAGACAGCAGTTTGATATACCCCATGCTAGCTGCAGCATGGCTCAACCAGGAGTACTGCAGCCCTGCGCCCCCTCCCTGCACACACCTCCCACCAGTGTTGCCACAGCCACGTCCAAGCTGCATCCTGCCCTCTGATGCGCAACCCATGCAGCCAGGAAAGACATACAAATCAAACACCGACCCCAACTGCCAGGCTGCCACCGCACCTTGCGCAGGCCGTTGAAGTCTGTGTTGCCGTCCTTGACGTGCTGCACGTGCCAGCCCAGGGCCTCAAAGCGCTTGGCAACATCCTCAGTGAAGGAGATCTCGGTGTGGCCGTCGATGGAGATGTTGTTGTCGTCGTACAGGGCAATCAGCTTGCCCAGGCCCCAGTGACCAGCCAGGGAGCAGGCCTCGTTGGAGATACCCTCCATCATGCAGCCGTCACCCAGGATGCAGTAGCTGCAGGCAGGAACAAAGTGGCAGCGTGAGCAGGGTTGAGGAGTGAGCGACTCCAGTGACGCAGCAGAAGCAACGCCCACCAAAGGCGCTGAGGTCGTCAGCACAGCAGTCAAACTGCTGGCTTGAGTGGGCTGACAGTGCTCAACACCCATCACTGCTTGATGTCCCATTCCACTGTCTAGCCTTGGTCCCGTCCATTGCACGGACACCGTAAGTGCAGTGCCCAACCGGTGGTGCAGTACCTGCTGCTGCTAGTGCTGCTATGCACACATTACACACCAAAATCCAACTACTGCTGCGAGCTGCTGGCGGTGCTGCTGCTACTCACGTGTAGTGGTCCACCACCTTGCAGTCGGGCTTGTTGAAGCGGGCAGCCAGGTGAGCCTCAGCAGCAGCCAGACCCACAGCATTGCAGATACCCTGGCCCAGGGGACCTGGGCACACAAGGACAGGGACAGCAGCAGAGGGGCACAGGAGGGTGCTGTCAGATCCAAGGTGAATGCTGATGAAGCTGTGCCTTACCAGTCTTAGCCACAGCCTCTGCGCTGTTCAATCTTTCAGCCCCCCACAAGTCTAACTACGTGGCAAGCTGGGGCCCTGCCCCTGCCACTCAAATTTGACAGCACCTCCTACTTGCATGCTTGTCACCCGCGCACCAGGCTCCAGGCCATCCTAGTCTGGCTCACGGGTATGCCCACGATCCATCAAAGGACCTTAATCGCCTGGCCCATCACAGGCTCGACCGTTTTAACCCCCATATGCAACGAACTCCCAGCCCAGTTAGTCAGGCATGCATGACTCACCGGTGGTCACCTCCACACCGGGGGTGAGGAAGTTCTCGGGGTGACCGGGGGTCCTGGAGTCCCACTGGCGGAACTGCTTGATGTCATCCAGCTGCACACAGCACAACACACACCAGCACAGGAACACCATTAGCAAGGCAGGCAATTAGACGAAGATCACCCCACAAAAGAGGGTGCCCCAGCAGCATTACCAGGTGTTGTGGGCCGCTGATGCTGATGAAACAAGTGCTGCTGCTGCCGCTGCTGTTTGTGAGGTGGGCTTACACAACATGTCACTAGCAGCACCCGCAACCCCCTCCACCTGCTGCTCAGCCTGTATTGCTGACAATCGCGTGCTACCCAGGCAGAATCCACGCAGCTGTGCCCCCCCCCTATCCCCCAGGTGCATGCATGCGTGAGCCCATGTCTGCTGTGACTCACGGAGACGCTGTCGTAGCCGACCAGGTGCATCAGTGCGTACTGCAGCATGGAGCCGTGGCCGGCAGACAGCACGAAGCGGTCGCGGTTGAACCATGCAGGGTTCTTGGGGTTGAAGTTCATGGCCTCGTTGAACAGCACATAGGACATGGGGGCGGCACCCATGGGCAGACCGGGGTGGCCGGACTTGGCCTTGTTGACTGCATCAATGGCCAGGAAGCGGATGGCGTTGACGCACTTGTCAACAACCTCCTGGGACACTGCAGTGGAGACCTCAGCAGCTGCTGCCCTGGGGGCGGCCAGGCGGGCAGAGCGCACTGGGGCACGCAGGGCCTGGTAGAGTGAAGCAGCAGCAAGGGAGACAAGCATGGCACAACAACAGCAGCATGAGGGCAAGCATGATAAGGGCCCAGCAACAGCAGCAGTAGCAGCAGCAATGATAGTTCCAGTCCTAACGCATGCATGTCAATTGCGATGCAGAATTGAGCGTGCAAGATGGTCAAGGAGGAACAAAAGCGGGTGATGCTCCGTGTGAACGTATCCATGCATCTCGCGGCTGATGCCTCGGAGTCCAGGGTGATCTACGGGGCTGTTGTGCTGAACTTGAGCGAATTGCCTAGACAACTGGGCGCATCCAGGCCAATCATCGCTGCCAGGATCCTTTTTGCGTGCAGCAGTGGATGATGCTGAGGTGAACGTGCGCAGCAAGGGCTGTCCTCCGGTATCACCTGTGTGGGGCGCACTGCGGCAGCACGGGCGCTGCTGGCCTTCACGGAGCGGGTCTGCATCTGTGTGACCTGCATTCTGCTAGATTGCAGAGTGCCTGTGCTGGGGAGGTGAAAAAGGGCTGGGGTTGCCCTGTAAGAATATGAAGGCGCAAAGAAAGCGCCAGCTGCGACTCAAGAATCGCTGCAAGGTGGAAAGGTGGGGATGCTGCAGGCAATTGGGGCAATGCGCTCGCCGCAGTCGCGCAAGGTTTGACAGGGTTGAGGGGAGTGACAGGCACGGGCCATGGGCGTGAAAAGAAATTGTATATTGAGATGAATGCGGTGATATATGGCTGCAATTTTTGTTGTGATGAGCCAGTGCTGCCAGCATCAGCACTCTGAGAGCGCTGTTGCTGTTCAGGAATGGATCACGACATGGCAGAGTTTTGATGAGAGGCAGCCTTTATCTATCATGTTAAAGAGATCAGGGGTGTTCCAGCCTGAGCTGCGCATTACAAGAAGCAATGGGCCTCTGCCAGCACCCCAAAGAGCCCTAAACAATGTGCAGCTGCTTGTTCGTGCATCAGCTTGAGCTGTGACCAGTCTGCTTGGTGAAATTGCGCATAGTTACACCCAGATGCAGCACACACAGCTGAGGTTGGGGCTTTTCTTCAACTTGAGACCCCCCCCCACATCAGCCAGCACAGCATTCAACAAGGCATTTAGGCCAGTGCCTCATCTTGCGGCGCCAAGAGCTACCACGTTGCACTCTGACTCAATCCACATGCTGCCCGGGTGGCACAGAGCATGTACAACAGCACAATATGATGTCAACACAGACAGGACAGCACAACGTATCAGGCTCCTTGTGTGACACCTTGTGCGGATCAGGCTCCTCCCAGGGTTCTATTATTGCAAGCGTGTTCTTGCTCATGTGGTCTGCCATGTGACAGATGAAACAGAAACTAGAATCAGAAAATTGCGACCAGCCACCCACTTCCGCCAACACATCCTTGCACACCTTGCAATTGTCTTTACCCTTACCATCCCATCCCCCCACACAAGCCCAGCAAACTGCACCAGCAGAGCCTCTGCACGAAGTTGCAGCGCTGTGCTAGCACACGCTTTGATCAAAGCCCGGCAGAACCAACAAACAAGCTGTCGGCCGCCCATCGCTTACTTTGCAGCCTGCACGCGTGTCCAAACCCAGCAAACACATGCACAATGCTGACCACCAGCACAGTGAGACACACAGCAGCAAACCGCCACACCGCTAGCAACCATCTGTGTGCCACAACATCCTCTCAAAACTGTGCTGCCGCATGTCACTGAGCGCTGTGTCTCAGTGCTTGTGCCAAATTGCCTGTGCTGAGCCCTTGTGCTGAGCCCTTGCGCCTCAGCAACACCTGCACTCAATCAAGTGCATGGCCACATCCTCTACAACATCGTACAGCTGACCCAGCAGGGTCACCAACTCCTGAAGCAGCTGCAGCAGGTGTATGGTGTTCATGCGCGCCAGCGCATGCGCTGCAGGACTGCCGTCAGGCACAAGGGGGTCCTTGAAGACCTCCACAGCTGCTGCAGGAGGATCGTGCTGACCCTCCTGCAGGACCGTGACAGCTGCATGCTCCACACCAGCAGCACTAGCGTCCGCCTCCTGCTGCTTGGCAAGCAGAGCCACACCACCCTCACGGGCCTGCTGCTGTTGCGGCTGTTGCTGTTGCAGCTGCTGCTTCTGTGCTGGTGTGGCCTCCTTCCAGGCTGCCTGCAGAGCTGTGACTGCTTCCTGTAGAGCTGTCAGGTGCTGGCGGTTGGGAGGGGCTCCGGCTGGGTAGTAGTCCATGGGGAAGGCATCATTCAGCTCCTGCAGTTGAAAAGATGGTGATAAGCATTGATGAGTTGGAGGACGGGTTTGCTTGTATGCATGCAAGGGCTTCAAGGGCCCACGCAGGGATGGCAGACACGTCTACCAGGCTGCTGCCGCACTGGACTGACACGCATAGGCCTCAGCCGGCTCGCTGAGTATGTGCCAGGATGCGCAGCGCTGCAGAAGACAAAAGCAAGCATAAAGGACAGTGGAAACTAGCACTGATGACTCTGTGATATGCCGGGGTTGCCACAGCCTGCTTGGTCAAACTGCACCTTGACACAGTGTAGCTTCATGCACCCTGACACAGCAAGGGCTTCATGTGCCTGTCAGGAGATGGTCACTGTGCATACCTGCAGTGCTGCCAGGAGTGAGGAGCGCATGTGTGACCAGCCTTCCTCAGACAGCAGTTGGTTGAGGAGGTGCTCTGTGCTGCTGTCCAGGGGCTGTGTGGCGTTGTAGATGTGGATGATATGCATGGCTGTTATCAAAGCCAGGTGGCGCATGGCCAGCAAGCCTGTAGTGTTCATCTGGCCTTTGGCACAGCCCAACAGGGGACTGCACGGCACGATGATCCTGCAAAGGGTGCAAGCATGCAGGCATTGGAGCAGCAGAACAGGGCACAGCAGAATTTGCTGAAGGCATTCCTGCACCAACTTCCATTCTCCAAGCTGCATTCGCTTGGTGGTGATGGAAAAGTGCTGGACATTGTGCTGAACGGCAAGGTGCTAGTACTATAGTGGCACCCACGACAATCAATTCCTGCCCAGCCACATGGTCCCGTCTTGCACGCCCCAGTACACCATCCAGTGTCACTTTCTGCAAGCTGCAGGCCGCAACAGCTCACTGCAGCTGCCAGTGAGCATCCTCCCCATCAGCAACATGAGTAATTGTGGAAGCCGCCAGCTGCCAACTGGCTCTGAGTGCCAGAGTATCCTACTCCTTGCGCACCTCATGTGGTGAGCTGCCATCAGCACAACTTCTGCACTTGCTCCCACTTGCGCTTTGGCCCCAGCCTCACACGCCACAGCCACCCGGTGCCAGGACCGCTCTGTCTTCACATTGAGCCTGTGGCGGCACAGATCAAGCAGCACAGATGTTACACCTACGGCAATGCAGCCCCTCTATAATGCCAGCCATGTGATGTTGAACTATTGCAGGTTCACTTGAGGCATGTGCCTCATGCGTCCTGGTCCTGTTATGAATTCCTTCAATGGTTCTACTACCAACCACCCGATGTCAATACTGCAAGCCCAACCACCCGGACTATATTACTGCAAATCAAAGCACAGCCCTCCCACAATGTTGTACGCCAGCCCACCTGTTATGACTGACCCTGGCGCCCCCTCCAGGCACAAACCCTGTGCTGCTGGCCACTGACGGCTGGGCCCCGGGCGCAGTGCTGTCCACCCGCCATGCTTCAGAAACCTGCGCCCTTGTCAGAGGGCTAGTGGCCTCTCCCAAAGCCAGGGCCTGCAGGCTGCTTGGGAGTTCGTCTGCTGCCCTGAAGGCGTTGCGCCACTTGCCTGCGCCCAGGCCGGCCGCAGCCGAGGAGTAGACGCGCTTGACAAGTGCGGGGGGCTGCATGCCCATCGCATAGTAGGCCAGGTGCAGGAGATGCTCTAGTGCCTCGTGGTGGTGGCGAAACACCTGCACAGGACGGCACAACAGGACGATACGGCAGCGCGGGGTGACAAGGCCAGGGATGTGATTGTGGTCAACGTGGGCGAAGCATGTGGTGGGCTGGGCAAGAGGGGGGGGGGTCATCTGGCTCGAGCAGGTGGTGCTTGTGCCCTTGACGGGTCAGTAAAATGGTCAATCATGGGTGGTTGACATGAGTGGCATGGGCCGTCTTGTAGGCTGTCTGACCGGGACGCTAAGCTTGAGGCTGCTGCCAAAGTCAGCACAGCCCAGGCATGAGAGCCCCCCCATGCCTACCAGCCACCTGGCCTTCTCACCTCATCCACACAGTACTCTGGGAAAACGAGGGCACACACAGCAATGGCCACCACCGCAGCCATGAACAGCAAGACAGTGACAACGACAGTGATGAACCAGGCCTTGCCCGGCATCTGGATATAGACGTTTGCCCCTGCAGAAAGGTGCCATCAAGCAGATACAGCAGGGGCGTTTTGAACATGTGACACACTGGTAACCACCCAGATGCTGACACATGAATGCCGGAAAGGACAGCTGCAACCACAGCCCAGCTGGGCAACTCTCCAGGCCCTCACTCACCCATGTGCTCATGACGCTATAAGGGTGTCACAGCTGCTGGGTACATGTGTTGTATTTGAATCACGATGTCTGATTGCAGGGTTTCCACACAGCCAGCATTTTGTTGCTGCTGCTTTGCTTGTGCTGATGTGTGACTGCCATCAATCACCGCAACCATGAAGTACAAGCAGAGCTTGCAGACACCCACAGCAGACTGCTGCAGCCATACCCACAGACCAAGCTCCCGTATCCAACTCACCTACAATGAATAGTGTTGGCATGACTGACAGCAAACCCACAGGCTGCAGAAAAACATCCAGCAGGCAGCAATAAGACATGGTAGTTGCACAGCATGCCGATTAGACAGAGCAGAATCTACATCCCTACCTGTCGCCCATGGTCAACATCACATGCTGCTGCTGTCATCATGTGCCATGCTTCAGAGGCTGCCATGACTTACACAAACGGTACTGCAGTCATTCTTTATGCGGCGCAGCCTTTGCAGCTGTGAGCGCCGATGCATGCCCATCCATGTGGATAGTGCTTTGCTCACCAAGCTCAGCCACTCTGCAAAGAAGAACACGCCTGCCCCCAGCACCACACACATCAGCATCATGAAAATGATGTTGGAGAAGGCCTGAAACAGTCCGTAGGCCAGCCATATGCCTGCCAGACCAACTGCAGCCGCAAAAAGGACAGGGGTGGTGTCAGCAGGTGGACTGTGGGGAAGGCGACACATGCAGGAGAACCCTTGCAGCGAAGGGGCGGCAGTTGGCGCGACTCGGCGAGTGCCAGGCAAGGCTGCATGTACACATAACATTATGGTGCCTGCACAGTATGCACTTGCGAGATTGGCAGGAAACACATTGTTTGGCAGCAGAACAGCTGCCATCACAATCGGGACAGTTGACTTGAGCAGTCCTAGCTAGGGCGGACCTGGTATGATAGCAGTGAAGGCCAGCACAATGTCACCAAGCAGGGGGATCCACATGGGCACCACAAACGCACCCAGGGAGGCAAAAACTATGCTGAAACCCCTGCAAGTTGCACAGCAGAGCAGTTGGCATCATGTGCTGAGTCCACTGTTGTAACACAATCCCCACACAACGCCCGCAAGTCAGTAGCCCGTGTGCTGAACTGCACAGGGTCTCACATAACATATCACAGCACTCACTTGTACTGGGTCAGCTTCTCAAACGATGGGTCCTTGAGTGCCAGGGTTGGCACCGCTATCAAACCCACCAGCAGGGCTGTGCGGGTGGACATCCGCAGCCATCTGGGAACACTCTTGTGCTGCCCTGTCCTGTGCCCGTGTTTTGAGACCCCAGTACCTTCCAGCTCAAGTGTTGTGGAGCATTGAGTGGGGACTGTCTCGCCCATGAAGGTCTGCAGTTGGAAAACAGAGGGATCTGGTTGGGGGTCCCTTTGGTCCAGACGTCTTTAGGAGCGCGTAGATGACGAGTCGCGATCGCGCTTCGACATTATCTTTAATAGTTTTACGCACAGCTGACGTGTTGACAGGGTCAAACAGGGGCAGTAACTTTGCAGGTGAGTCAGGTGGTTATGAAGATCGTTCTGGTCGGTCATTCTGGGAAGGACGGGTGCCAGCATTGTGGAAAGATTACACGGGCCACAATGCGACTCCCGGTATCGGTCCGAGCTGCCCTTTCGACTTTTTCTGAATTGAACTTCCAAGTGCTAAAGCAGATCACTCCTCTCCTGCCTGAAGTGGACTTGGTGTATCAGTCACAGCATAACCAGACCCAAAAACCAGACCCAGAAACGTACAGCAGCATTGCAGTGGGTGGGGGCAGCTTGAACAAATCAAACCACTGCATCTGTCTGGTCATAGTGACACCATGGGACGCCTCAAGGCTGCTGCAGCACCGAGGCAGCATGTGTACAGACGAAGCCCTTTGCTGGCGAAACCTGGAAAGCGCACCAGGCAGGAGGCGCTGCCTTCTGCCCTGCACATGGGCATCTGTGTGGGTCTGTCGCTGCTGGTGTTTGCTATCATCAACATCTGTGTGTCGGAGCTGTTGGGGCCTAGTAACCCATTCGTGAAACTGGTGCAAAGTGGAACCATGGTGAGTGAGCCCACTGACACATAGAAACAGAATGATGTGTCAACTGGCCGCCAGCAATATCAAGAATCACCAGCAGACTCTGACAGTCTTTGTGCAGCGGTCAGAACAGGCGCCTGGTATGTGGCCTGCATCAATGTACCAGCAGCCTGGCAAACTTTCATGCGTTGCTTCTGTTGACAAGCAGGTGTTGCGTGTGTGGCGTGTGTTGTGTACTGTGTGTCAGATGGCCATGCTGACAGTGACTGTGCTAGGCACACCCAACCTGGGCAACAGCTTCACCAAGGCAGCACAGCGTATTGCGGGAGTAATGATTGGTGAGATGGTAAAGCACTGCCACTTGGACATTTCACGTTGGTGGCTGGCCAGACAGCTGCATGCATGTGCAGCCAACCAACTGCTAGCCTGGTGGGCCTTGCCATGCCATGGTAAAGCAATTTTCCTCAAGATTAGCAGGGGGTCGCAAGGGCCTGCTGCCACATTTACCCTGCAGCATCATACCAACACAGCTGAATGTTGCACTATGATGCACCCCAGGAGGCAGCCATCAGCAGTGGTACCTGATTGTTGATGCGCATGTTGTCGCTGGGGTCTCCAGAGTCTGGAGGCCAGTAAGCCATGACACAACTTCTGTGTTTGTGTGTGGCTGCATGCAGGTGGCTGGCTGTTCTACGCACTGTATGCTGCCAACCAGCAGTGGTGGTTCCTGGTGATCTGCCTGTCTGTGTGGGGCTTTGTGCTGGTGGCACTCAGCTTTGCACTGTCTGGCAGGGAGTTCCTTTTCCCAGTGGCACTCGTCACCTCCTTCATAGGTATGTGACAGGCTGTTGCACAGCTGCGGCTGTTGAAGGTTGGATGATACCATGCAGCACTTGCCGGCTGCTGTTGGCAGCTGACACAATCTAGCAGGTGCCAATCTGTTTTTCGGGTTTGGAGGCAGCAATGGCCCTCAACTTGTGATCATCATCATTAGGATGCACCTTGCCAGCAGCAGGGCGACAGCACAGCTGACAGCACTATATCTGCCAGCAGTCATGCAGCCGGCATCGCCACAAACTGTTCACAACTGGTGTGATTAGTGCTGTGGCGGGGTTGCTGTGCATGCTGGTGCTGGTGCTTGCAGTTGTGTGCAACTTCAACAGTGTCAAGCAAGCCATGGTGATGACCCTTGTCAAGACTGTGGCCTTTGCTGGAGCAATCGTGCTGTACACCATCATGTCGTTATTGATGTTCCCCCTCACAGCCACCCAGCAGGTGAGCTGAGCCTGTGCAGGGGCTCAGCCTGTGCATGCATGTGCAGGCTGCTCATACACAGATCCTTACAGCTGTCAGCAGACAAGCCTGCGTCCTTGCGGGAGCAACATGCTGCGTTTCCTGCTGATGCAGTTACTGCTGATGCAAAAGCATGAGTAATAGTCCACACACCTGCCCTGCAATCACTTGGAGCATGACAGCTTATGCTGCATAGCATCTGTTGGGACTGGTTCATGAGCTGCATGAGCTGGTGCTGCACAGTATACCACTCTGACCCTGCTGCATTGTGCTCCCGCCTGCCTCCCACTTGTCGGGTGTGCAGCTGCTCACCAACCTTGCCGCAGCGTTGCAAGACATCGAGCATTTGGCAGACATCTTGCTAGTCCGGGGTTTGACTGCTACACAGGATGCTGCCCAGCTCAGCAGCTCTGAAAGAACCGCTGACGCAGCAGTGCAGAACCTCGATGCCGCCGCTGCTACAGACGGCCACATACAGCCCAAGGTTTCAGTGGGCAATGGGGCGACACCACCAGAAGCAGCAGGGGCCAAGGTAGCGGCAGCAGCAGCAGGGTCCAAGGGTTCAAAGAAAGGGAAGAAGCCACCGGCTGCTCAGGACTCTTTGGCTGTGAGCCTGGCTGCTAATGCCAACCACAAGCTACAGTTGGTGCAGCAGCTGCTGCGCATGACGAGTAAGGAGCGGTACATTGGTACCATCGGGTCGTACAGGTGTGTGCAGCAGCGCCTGCCATGCTTGAAAGTTGCAGGTTTTTGCTGAATTCAGCAGTCCAGCAGTGCAAAACAGGCTACTACTAGAGCCGCTGCTGAGCACACAATCATCACCTGGATCAAGTAGGCTTTGTGACTTTCAGCTTCTCTAGGCCACAAGTGGTGACGTGACGTCTTCAGTATATGAAGTCACGTGGTCAAAGTGTTGTTGTTGATGGACACTCAGCAAAGTTGCTGGCATTTTCTGCTGGATACGTGCGGTGGTGGTGTTGACGTTTCTATTGCACAGGGTCACAAATGCACTTGTGTGAGGTTGCTGGCCTTTGGACATCCATGTCATTTAGTTGAGGGATCCAGCCATGCTGTTGGGCCTGTATGCTGCCTGCAGGTGCTTCCTGCCTACTGTCTTCCTCAAACGTGGAGTCCTGCCAGAGGAGGAAGTACTGGCAGTGGTGGTGAATGCAGGACAGGTCAGCCCGTGCCGTGGGGTGGGCAGGAGTGTAGGGGGCTGCTTGTGACGAGCGGGCGCACAGTTGTAGTGTGTGTGTGTGTGTGTATTTGGCATTAGTTCGTACCAGCATGGGTGTGCTGCAAGGGGGTGCATCGAGGTTTTTCTTGTATGCATTGCAAGCCAGGATCTGCATGTGGACAGCGCTGCTGCAGAGCAGCCAAGTCTGAGCAGCCAGACTACACCTAAGCTTATGTCATCTGTGCATCATCCGCACTCCCCGCCCCAGAGGCCCAGTGTAACAGTGTAAGTATTGTGGTTCACCAGCAGTAGAACGCATGTGTGACACCAACATGGCTGATTGATGCAAATTTGCTTGTGCAGGTGCTGCGTGTGCTGATGACGGTAATGGCGGACTTTGGCACGGCGCCCTTGGGCCAGCGGCTACCCCCTTTCGTCGTGGAGGGTGGGGGTACGGTGGCCACCCTTGCATTGATGCAGCAGGGCGTGGCAGCGCTGCAGGTAAGGGGCGTGACGTGCATGCTGTGATGAACATCAACCAATCTCTATGCTACGCAGGGCATGGAGCGGTACCGCCTGTACATTATAGATAGTGTTCGCATGCTGGTGGTGTAGGGGAGTTGCTGTGCAGCGCGCGCAGTTGTGAAATAGGCAGAAATGTTGAAGGGTGTTTCAACAAGGTCTGCTTGACGTCAGTTGTGCTTCTTGGTGTCGCCAGCCCTGATGAAGTGCCCTTTGCCTCTTGCTGCCGCTCTGTGTACTGGGGTACTGTGTTGGTCCTGCAGGACATCACTGCCGCCCTGCCAGTGAGCGGTGCCAGCAGCCATCCAGTGCCCATCAGCAACCTGCAGGACTACGCGGAAAAGCTGCAGCAGATTGTCGCAGCCACCGTCACAGCTCGCGCCACTGCACCAGCTGGTGCTGACATGGCAGCAGCAGATGCCAGCGGGGCAGGCACAGGCATGCCTGTAAGCAGCTCGCCCAGTAATCCGTCTACAGCAAGTGATGCCACCCCAGCAGGGCGGTGGCAGAAGGCAGCTGTGGCAGCTGCAGGCATCCAGCTTCCGCAGCAGCGGGCGCAGCAGTTGGCAATGGCGTTTGGTGCCTTGTTGAGTGAGTCTGTGCGCAGCGAGGAGAAGCAGGTTGCTCGCTGGTGCAGTGTGCTGGTGCTGTCGCGGCAGCTGGGGAGGTCTATAGCAGGGTTAAATGACAGCGTGAATGACCTGCTGGCAAAGCTGCCGTGGGTGCAGGCAGGCTGAGTGTGGTGTGGATGCTGTGCGTCTGTGCTGCATGTGGCAGGTGTAGAAAAGGATTTGGTGGGGGGCTGTGTGGTAAAAACCCTAGTAACACGGCGGTGGGCTATATGTGGTCGATGACGTTAATTAATTGTCGCAATGGATATAACGGACATGCGTGTGGTTGTTTTCTGCTTGGAGAGTGTGTTGTACCTGTTCTTGTGCCCAAGTCGCATGAAGTCGCATCACCCGTCAACGGTTAAATTCCACCCGCCGCTGCCGCCTCCAGGTTGTGTGTGCATGTTGACGTGCAATTGCGATAATTGAGTGCAAAACACACTGGTCGTCAACCTCGTGGAGTTCGTGAAGTAGAAGCGTGAATCACGCGGATCGTCTGGAGCACAAGATCGCCATGTACAGAGCACTTTGCGTGTGCGCACTGATGGTGCTGCTTGCAGGTAAGAACAGGCCTGCAAACAATGCTCATAGGGTGAGAAACAGAGGATCCAGCCAACATTGTCACAGGAGAGAGCATGCAGCAGGCTGTGTCGCGCAACTAGGGCTCTGGCTTTGTGGCCAGGCATAGCGCAGACAGCAGTCATGACTGCTGCTTTCCTGTGACCAAGGGCCCATCAGAACCACATCTTGAGCATCTGCTGACCACAACCTCGTCTGGTGCTGTCTGACGCGTCTGGCTGGCCAGTTGCGGCCGCCCAGAGTCCCGCAGGGGCAGTGGTTGGTGCAGGGCAACAAGTCAACGAAGGTCTGCAGAGAGCTGCAAATGGCACCATTGATGCAGTGAATTCTGTGGCCAATGGTGAGGAGGTAGTGACATTTGTCGTCCACACAACCAAGGGGGGCAGTCACCAGACCACATTGTTGGCGCCAAGGACCGGTGCTTTTTTTTGCTGTGCTGTTGATCAGCATTTTGGTCGCCATGCGTTGAGATTCTAAGTTGGAACCATCTACTATGGAAGCAGTCACTACATCATCGGCACCCATGTCCACAGCTGCATACATGCTTGCCCGATGATCAGTTACAGTCTCACAGTGTGTGGTGTGCTTGTGCCCTTGTTGCATGCCTGCGCAGGCACTCAAGCTGGCCAGGCAGTCACCTCTGCGGTGGAGGACGTGACAAACGCAACGCAGAACGCCGTCAACACAATTGCTAACGGTAAGTCTCATGTTACTGCTGTATGCCGCGTGTGCCAATTGAGGTTGGATGTTCAGCCACGTTTGCTACAACTCGCAGGCTTGTGTTTAACAGTCCAACCTCAAGCACAATATCACACCCAACTTGGTAGATAAAGCTTTTATCATGACTGCCAGTGGCACCACTGTAGGTGCTGCGGCAGTTGGTGGGTTGGTGGGGCTGCTGCATCTAGACGCAGATGTGTTGTCTTGTCCAGCTGCTGTGCGGGGTCAACAGGGTCACTATCGGCACACTGTAGGCCGTGTGGGGCCTGGCACGGTAGGAATGTGCTGCGTGTTAGGCTCCCGACTGGCACCTTACCCATGGTCAATGTTTCATTGTGGTGTCATGCCATACTGCCGTGCGCAGGTACTCAAAGACTTGCAGATGCTGTCAATGGCACTTTGAAGGCTCTGGGCATCAGTCGTGCTTCAGGCAACTCTGCTGGCATTGTCAGCATCCTGGCATGCTTTGCTCTGCTGCTGGTGCTGGCATTTTGAGCTGCAGTGACAGTTTCAAATCAGCATGTGTGGCTGAAACCAAAGAGCTGCCAGCAAAACTATATTGCATCGTACAGAAGCAGCTGCTGTGTGGTGCATGTTGGCAGCCTGCTTGGTGGAGGGGCCCAGCTGACCTGTGCAGCGGCAGGCCGTTTTATGCAGCTGTGTCACCCCTCCATGGTCATGGCCAGGCTGAAGGTCTGTATTGCTGTTCTCTCAGACACATGTGAGAGCCTTTTGGCTGGTTGCACTGGGGATCGTGCGGCCGGCTGTACACTGCTTCCCCTACCTCACCAGGTCGCAGCCTGTGGATGCTGGATGCTGCACTTGGAATAGAGGGCGTTGATGAGCCACCGTATCGTTCTGTTGCATGGGGTTGACTTTTGTAAAGTTCCGTTTGAAGGGCCGATATCTCAGAGATACAGCAACCTGATTGGCAGTCAGATGTATGCATGTGGGCACACCATGCATGTGAACACCACAGGACACCTGACACATGGAATCTATGTGTAATCTCTAATCAAAGGCATTCAAGGCTGCAATCTGTCCATGTGATGCTGCTCGACAGGACGTTTTGAGACAGTTCGCACCAGTTTCAACCGGCGACTGCCCTGGCAGCATCACTCCAATCGCCAATCGCAATATTCTACTTCTTTAGTGATATCAAAGTATGCGTGGCTACACCGTACTAGACATACTGTTTGCCTGAAGGTTCCCGCCAAGAGGCCCCTGTTTCAATTGCCTCGTGTGAGCAGCGCCATGCGCTCATTATGACGCTTTGAGACGTACGACTCATGTTTCATCATTGGTCCTGGTGGAGCAGTAGCAGCACAGTGTGACTGGTATGCAGAAGGCCATCAGTGGCTGCTTACTTGCGGCCTTGCTGGTGTGCTGGCTAGCAGCATGCTCAGCTGATCCAGGAGTGCAGGAGCAGGAAACCTGGAGGGTCCTGCTTCCTAAAGGTTCCCAGCCAGAAGGCATTGCCCCAGGGGATAAGAATGACATCTGGGTGGCATGCTTGAGTGGCAGCATCATTCATGTGGTGAGCCCCATCACTGCACCATGTGTGATGTCCTCATAGCTGCAAGTGTGTTGATCAGCAGAGCTTGCACAAAGCAGCAGCAAAGCTTTGGGAAGGACTGCTGTGGCTCAGCACTGATTTGGGGTTGTCATGCCTCTACTGCCTGTCTGTCTTGTGCAGAACCTGGCCACAAACACCTCCAATGTGGTGCATAAGGAGCGTGGTGTGCACCTGTCGGGTGTCAGGTTCTGCAAAAAGCAGCAGCTGCTGTTTGTTGCTGGGACCCTGTCCGGCAAGGGCTTCCTCTTCCATGTGCAGAGCAGCGCAGGCCCCACAGGCCCCCTGTATACAGTCACCAAGCGGGAGGTCCTAGAGCTCAACCTCCCTGGCAAGAGCTACATCAACGATGTAGCCATCAGTCAAGACCAGGTGTACTTCACGGACAGCTTCAACCCCATCTTGTATCAGATCCCCAGGTTCTACGACAGCAGCAGCAGCAGCTTCTCACTTGGCGTCATTGGAGGGGGCCCAGGCGCCTCCCCTAGGCCCATCGTCAAGGTCAAGACAGGGCCACACTTTGAAACGAAAGCAGGGCAGTTCAGGGCCAATGGCATTGCAGTGTACAAGTCAAAAGAGCACAAGGATGTGCTGCTGGTGTCCAACACTCACACCGGGCACCTTTACAAGGTGGTGGTGGAGAAGCCCGCCAGCAGCAGCAGCAGCAGCAGCAGCAGCAGCAGCGGGAGCAGCACACAAGCCACATCTGCGGCCGTTGCCATTGCTGCCGCAGCAGCGCCAGCAGCCGACGACTTGCCGGCCAGCTTGGGGAGCATCGCGCAGCAACTACAGCTCCAGCAGCTACCGCCAGCAGACAAGCCTAAGGCAGCAGGCACGACGGCCAAGTCTGCAGGCACAAGCAAACCCAGCGTTGGCCCTGATGCAGCAGCAGCAGCAGCAGGGGTGGACTCCAGGTGGAGCAAGCTAGCAAAGGATGTAGAGGTAGAGCTGCAAAAAAGCAAGGCACGCAGAACCGCGCAGCAACAGAAGGGGCAGCAGGTGGCAGTCGCCTCAGCCCCAGCAGGCCCAGCATTGACTGCCCAGTCAATCCAAGATGCAGCTAAAGCAGCTGTTGCAGCAGGCCAAACTGTGGCGATGCTGTCGAAGCTGGCGCGCGACGTCCATTCACACATGCGGCGCAACAAAGAGCAGCAGCCAGACATCCCTAGCCCTCGCGCTCCCGCAGCTGCTGTCTCTGTTGCTGCAGTAGCTCGGACAAGGCCTGCCACCTTCACAGCAAAGCCATCTGCAGATGCCATTATCAGGTCCGGCATGAGTTCCAGCAGCAGCAAGAATCTGCTGAGCAGCAGCAGTAGCTGGCAGGAGCAGGAGCCGGTGCTGCTAGCTGAGCCAGTGAAGATCCAGGAGCCTGTTGTTGATGCCAGCACAGTGGCATTCTCGGCAGCAGCGGCGGCAGCAGCAGTGGCAGCAGCTCGTGCTCAGCAGTACCGAGCTCTAGGGAGCCGCAGCCTCCTGGGGACAGCCAGTATGCAGTTGGGCTGGCCTGGTCAAATGGCTCGAGGGATTGCTGACCGGCTAGGCCTCCCTGGCCGACAGAAGCATGTTACAGCAGAGGTTACGGAGTTGCCGCTGCCGTCCATCCCCGGGCAGTACACACAGCGCCTTTTGGTGGATGGTATCGTCATTAAGAATGACATGGCGTATGTTGCGGACAACTATAACAACCGGGTGTGGGGTGTGCAGCTAGGCAAGGGGCTGTCAGAGGCAAAGGTCACTTGCCTCATGCAGGGTCCTGATATGCACGTGCCCACGACACTGCTGTTCCAAGCAGGCCGTCTGTGGTGGGTAAATGCGCACCTTGACACCTGCTTTCCCTTCCTGCCATGCCCTGCGCACAAGTTTGAGCTGCATGGGGTCAGCGCAAGCCAGTGCCAGCCTTGGAGCGGTTGAAACCTGTGGGCGGCAGCAGATGCTGTGGCAGTGGCAGCAGCGGTGGACATAAAGCGATCGTGCTTTCAGCACGACTAGTTCACATAATCGACAGGTGTGGTAGTGGGTGCTTTTGCACTGCTGGCCTGTCCAGCAGCAGGGTTGGTGAGATGTGGATGTAGTTAGGGAGTTATTCTGTATGCGTCTGTTTGTGTTCATATCTGCAGTGTCTGCAGCACAGATTGTTTGGCAGTTTTGCAAGTGGTATAGGCCGTCTATGTTGTGTGCCTGTTGAGGCTGCATTGGGTGCAGCAGGCCTACATGTCAGAGTCTGACTCCGAGAGTCCGGCATGGCACACTGCTGCTTGTGTGGTTGACTTGCCAGGCAATTGCCTTGGCGCCCTTCCTCAAACGCACATTTATGCGACTATGAGCTGTATGTACCAGCTATTGAAACGGACGTCTGGTTCTGTACTGAGTTATATTCTGCGCGGGGACCGGTTGGCCGGCCGTTTGCATTCATGAGTCAATGACAACCACCCTGGTATACCTACCTGAAACTTTCAGCAACAGCAGGCCTGGATTTTCAGCACTTCATTGCCCTGTATACCGCAGGCATTGCCATACGTTTCTCCTCCCCTTTTCCGCCCCGGCTTCCTTTCACCAGTTTATACACCAGGCTGGCCAGCTAATTTCCTCATGCATCACAAACGAATTCATTTCCTTCTGGTTTTGCTGTTTGTCGGGGCACATGGCTTGCGATTTGATGAGGTGCCTAGTATTGCCAGTCGGCCTGTGCAGGACAGGCAGCTACAAGAGTACATTCGCACATCCTGCAGGTGGTTACAATACAGATCCGTGAACAGTCAGTATCCGCTGCTTAACACATACGCGGAGCAGCTTCAGCTGGTGTTGCGAACAGAATGTGCCCACTGTGTAGACTACTATGAAGCAGCAGGACTGCTGGGGTTGCTCGGCAAAACAGTCAGTCAGATAATGAAGGAGGCGCGGGATGATGTCCACTACCCAGTGGTCAGGAGGAGCTATTTAGCAGCAGTATGGCTGCTGCAGCGCTCAAGGCAGTTTGTGTGGGAGACCACCCACATGCCCAGCACAGCCCTCAGCACCATGTTCAGGTAAGTGTTTTGTATCTCTTTCGCTGATTTTGTTGGCGTCTTGACCAGGCTGAGGCCGATCTGTTGCGGCAGCACTGTACAGGCTGTTCCACAGCAGTACCAGGCAGTACTGTAGTAGTGCTGTAAGTTGTACTGTAACTGTTTGCCATCTGGTGTTCTTGCACTCGCAGGTTGTACTTGGGCCATGTGCACAGGGCCAAGGGGCGCACAGTCAGCTTACACCACATCAGCAAGTGTGGTGGCACCACAATGTGCCAGCTGGCAGCCAGCAACCGCTGCAGCAACCCACATTTGAGCCAGGAGAAGAACTGCGTGCTGAATGACAAGTGAGTGTTGTTGACACAACCCACCACCACGTTCAATAGCAGCAGAGCAGCAGCAACCACACCTGCAAGGGCAGCACTGTACAGGATGTATACTTGCAGGCATGACCGCTTTGGGCAGTGTCACTGATGTTGCCTTGGTGGGCCACACAGTCGTGACCACGATGTGCAGTTTTAACAGAGCCCCGGCAGCCGATACCACCAACAGCCAACTGATCCCCTTCTGGCCTTCTCCTGTGCTCTGCTATGCTCCTCATGTGGACGCAGGCTGGATGCGCCCCTGTGGATGGTGGGGCACAACGTGTCACCCCAGGGTGTCATGCTAAACCCTTCCATAGGCACCCTCGACACAGAGCCTGTGACACTCGACAACCCCAACAACATCGTCAGCAGGCGCTTCAGCAACGAGCCCAAGATGGACATGTGGCTCATGTATGCGTGCCCCTACACCCCCAGTGGAAGGCTGTACGATTGCAAGGCCAGGGCTGCTGATGCACATGAGTCAGGCACTACCTTCCTTGCCAACGAGCGCACACTGACAAAGGATGCAGGCCAGGCGCAGGTGGGTGTGAGCAGTAACAGCAACGAAGGCAGGAGGACGGGCAGGCAGGGGAGGGGTGGATGCAGGTTGCATGCAGCGGTGCTAGCTAAGGTGACAGGCAGCCATGTGCGCCTGTGTTGTGTTGGCAGTTGCTCAAAGGCTAGCCACAGCCACAATGTGACAGCGCCCTTCAGCTAGGCTACAGCCCATGCTGTTGTCAACAGCTACTTTGCAACCGCAACTCCTTTGCACCACCTTACCTCCGCACACACAGCATGCTGCACCTTCCTCAACTGCTGTGCTGACATGTCCATCACTTCGATGCTTGCTGCTCCCAGGTGTGCACTGAGTTCATGAACGCCGTGATCCTGCGCGAGCCTGTCCCTCACGCCATCAGCATCATGGCAGAGGCCAAGTACCGCTACGTCAGGCAGATGTCCACCAAGCACGGCATCACCAACTGGCAGCCAACGGCCTGGAACCTCACCTGGTGGGAGACCCTGGGCCCAGCACTTGTCGGCAACTATGCCACACGCACCCTACTGGGCCGTGAGAGCCTGTGCCGCAGCGCAGCAAACATGGGCCAGGAGCAGCTTGACGGCGCTGTGGACGCTCTGATGAGTTTCGATATGGTGATGACCCTGGGCCGCTCCAATGATATTGACCTTGTCATCACAGCAATGCTGGGCTGGCCTGCGCGGAATTTCAGCAGCCAGCCAGGGGCTCGTGTCCGTGAAGTGTCGGTAGACCTTGCTACAAAGGGTCAGGTGACCGTCGGGGACAGCAAAGCCAGCAAGGGGAGCACAGCGGCCGCCCGGCACCTCCTCATGCTTGACGGCGACGCCGGCAGCAGTAGCGGCAGCAATAGCAGCAGCAGTAGTGAGGAGGAAGAGCTGAGTGGGCCGGGCCGCAGCTTGCTAGGTGCCGGTCAGGTCAAGCGCGGTCTGAAGAACAAGGGCGGCATGCGCAAAAAGCTGCAGGGTGCCAACATGCACAAGAAGAAGCTGCAACCCCAGCTGATGAAGAAGGGCAAAGGCAGCCACCTCAAAAAGAAAGAAAAAGAAGAAAAGGGCGGCGCACACGGTGGTGGTCAGCAACCCCTGCAAGAAGAGCCAGCCGCAGCTGCAGGCGCTGGCGGAAGCACTGCAGCAGCAGCGCCTGTGGCGCTGGCTACCAACATGACTGCCAAGGAGTTGGAGCAGCAGGCTGCTCTCATGCTGGTCAGCACAACCTGGCACGAGCTGCAGGCGGAGCTGCTAGGAGTGCGGACCAAGTCGGGGGTGTGGGCCATCACGGGGCAGCCTCGCTTAGAGCTGACAGGGCAGCGAGACAAGCACGGGGCACACCTGGTGATGGTGCACTACATGAACAAGCAGCGCATGCAGGAGTCGCAGGTGTGGCACTCCTTCCCGCGCCACACGTTTGCGTTCCTGGCGTCCGACATAGAGCGGCTGGAACGGCTGACAAACCTTGACCTGCAGGTTCACCAGACAGCAGACCTGATTTTCAACCTGGACTCAGTGTGGCTGCAGACAATGCTGAGCAGTTCGCACTATAGGAAGAAGCTGCGGTCGTTGGCTGCCACGCACACGTCCTGCGGTTTTGCAGGCATGATCCCAGTAGACCCGGAGCTGTTGAAAGAGACAGTAGCTGAGGCTTAGGGTTTGAAGGTGGTGTGTGGTTTGTGGTTTGCTCTGGTGTACACTGGGGCGAACCACATGTGCAGCTGGCAGCTGGCTGTGCTCATGGTGGGCCATCCTGAGCAGCCAGCTGTGTTTTCATCTTGTTGGTTTGTTGTATTTTCGAGCTGCTTTGCTCTATGGCTTGAAACCGGGTGACTGTTGCGGGGAGTGCATCAGTAGGCTGAGGTTGAGGCGGGCGTCCACTGTTTGTGCCTCAAGGCACGACATAGCTTGTTTAGTGTCGGAAGTTGCCGCCTGTTGGCCGGCCAACCTGCAGCATCCTTGTTTTTGTGCCAACCACCCGTGACTGCACCTGTTGGTGCTTGCTTTGTTACGTGCGTGTGGTTCCTGTTGTTGCCGAATGTGCAGCCAGAAGCTTTGCACCTGGGCACAGTGTAAGTCTCGTAATTCAACTGCGCAGCGCTGTACTGGCCAGGCTGACACAACCATCATGCCTGTCATATCGACAGGGTGCGGCACCCCTTCAGTGACAGAGTGGTGAATGTTGACGCCAGCGACTGACTATAATGCTCAAGAATCAGCCCTGTCTCAGAGGGAGATCCTGTTCAGGTCCATTGCCACAGGGTGAAGGCAAAGATGGGTGCCGATCCACACTGTGTTGCCACACCCTGCGAATGTGCTGTCCTATCATGGTCGCGTCAACCAGTGCTTACAGCAAGACTGTGTGCTGGTGGCTGCTCGTCCACCAATGACGTTATCAGTGGTTGTTGAAGTGGAAATCTGATTGCACAGCTGTGAAGACACTTGCTGTGTGGCTGGCCCATCCAAGGCCCACCCCCCCTCACACATGTGGCCCTCTCAAAGCCCCAACACTGCAGCGGGTTTGATATGTCATAAGCCTGAAATGCGAGGATGAGTTGTCTTGAACAACGGCAATTGCTCTTGGCATCTAACGCCAGAAGATCGAGTTTGAAAATTTTGAGCACAGTGTGAATCACTCTTCTGCGCAAATCGCCGCACAAGGCTGAAGCGAAGCCGACTTTGTTGTATCTGAAGCTCACCACGTGCAGCCGTCAGCACACCTCAGCGCAGTCCTCACGCTCTGAAAGTGGTGTGACTTCATTCACCATCACCCATCACCTGCTGTTCTGCTTAGGCCCTTGCTCTTTGCTTCCGGCTCCGCTCCCAAAGGCCTGGCCAGTGTGTCTGGTAGCTACTGCGCTGTCACACAGCCTGCCACCTACATTCAGCACATCAAGCCAGGCATGGCTGAATGCAACATCACCTCAGTCGACGTGGTGAACAACCCAGGCCGCTTCACCGACCCCATCGTCTTGGACGTGCAGTATGAGTGCCTCAGCAGCTTGCAGGATGACCTGGAGTGGAAAGTAGTGTACCTAGGGTCTGCAGAGGATGGGGCAGATGACCAGGTGCTGGACTCTGCGCTGGTGGGGCCAGTACAGCAGGGCAACTTCAAGTTCCGCATGGAGGCACCAGCACCAGATCCCAGCAGGTACAGTCGCTGAGGCCCTTTCACCCTGTTCCCCGCATCCTGGCTGGTGCCGGTGCAGCCGTATGTGCTCTCGCACGTCAGCTAGGTGGCGGTGCAGATGTTGTCAACAACAGCTCAGCAGCAGCAGCAGCCCTCTGAGTGTGCTTGTGCAGCGGTCTGGATACTGCACTTACTCTTGCAGGTTAGCAACAGCATCATCCTGTATCAGAGCACTGCGGGGGCATGCATGTGGCTGGCAACAGCTTCATGTTGTGGCTCCAGCACAAACGGTAAGCAGCAGTGTATTGCTGCTGTGTGCCAACATCAAGCCATGCATGCTGTGTGCATAAATCTTACCTGATCTGCATGCGTTTTCTCTGCTGCTGTGGTGCTGTCTGTTCAGGATCCCTTTCAAAGACCTGCTGGGCTTGACGGGGCTGCTTCTCACCTGCAGCTACAAGGGCAGCGAGTTTGTGCGCGTGGGCTGGTACGTCCACATAGAGTACACAGACCCGGATGTGGACCCTGAACACCCACCAAACCCACCACGGATAGACCAGCTGCAGCGCAACATACTGGCAGGTGGGCATGGCTTGTTGGGTGGGGTGTGCCAGCCTTGTCTATTTGGCGTCATGCTCACGGTGGGACGCCGCCATTTGGCAAAAACTGTGATCTTGCACCGCACCCAGGAGAAGCCGAGGAACTTGAGTCCCTACCTGCATTGACGGGCATGGGGCAGGGTTGGGCAGCGTCCTGCAGGCAGGGTGGTGGCAGACATATCAACTGGTGCGTGTCTGCCGCCCTGACCGATCAGCCTACACACACCGGCACCGCTCTTCCTGTCTGCCCCTTGGACTGCTGCAGACCAGCCGCGTGTGACCAAGTACCCTCACGACTTTGACAACCCACCAGCACCCCCACCCCTAGAGGCAGAGCCTGAGCCTGATGACTTGCTGCCTGATGACGACTTGGAAGGTGCGAGGCATGCGGGGCCGCCAGCTTGTCATGGCGCTGCAATTGTATTGAGTGTCACGACAGGGCCTGGAGCCTGCTGTCATGGCAGTGGGCTCCACTGTGCCCCATGCTCGGAGCATGCACCAGCTGTCCTGCCACAGCGCTGGCTGCTGAGCGCTTGGCAGGGGACGGTTGTGCCAAAATGCGCCACGACAGACAGCTTCTACGCAGCCACCCACAATCAGCAGTGCATCGCCATCATCTGTATGATCGTCTGTATCCGTACAGCTTGCATCCTTGACCTTGAGTGGCTGGTACAAGCTGCCGATCCCCTTTGGTATCTGTCTCATTGGCTCCAGAGCCACAACATTGCAAGCCTGTGTTGGCCCATGTTTTACATGCAGCAGCAGCCTTGGTTTCTTGCACATGGAGCGCCAGACTGGCTGACAGCCTTGACTCAAAGACACCTTGCCAGCAGTGCTCAGCCACCATTGCGATGTGTGTACTGTGTCTGGCCAGCACTGAAGCCCCCCCCCCCCTTCAATGAACATGTGTGTTGCCTGCCTCTGCTGTTGTGGCCAGAACATGAGTTGCATCCCTCAAGTACACGTCATGGTGACCATCGCAATTTTGGGAGCCTTGTTTGGCTCCCGAAAGGGCGATCAGGCGAGGCCCTGATCCAGTAAAAGTAGTAGTGATATAGTAGCAGTAATGTACTGTGCTGCTGCTGCTGTGTCCGCAGGTGGTGATGACGAGTATGATGAGGACGAAGACCTGGATGATGAGGAGGGGGGCATGCTGGAGGAGGAGGACATAGGGGAGGAGGTGGAGAACAGGGACCCCAAGGGGCCCATTGCTGTGGGCGGTATGATGGTGCAGGGCAAGGCAGGGCTGGAGGCTGCTGTGGCTGATGCGGGTGCTGGTGTGGAGGACATGGAGTTGTGAGGCCACAAGCAGGCATGCTGGGAGGGAGCTTCGGGCTTTGTTGTTGGTTGTGGCAGTGTGTGGCAGGCTGTGCAGTGAATTGGTTGTGTTGCGGCGGTGATTGCATGGCAAGTGCATGTCATGGCATGGTGGCGAATGCAGCTTACACTGCGTTTATGCGTGTGGCCCCCACACGTGATCCATGGCTCTCCATCTGATGAATGGGGTGTTGTTGGTGTTGATGCATTGGTGCTTTGCTCCTGGTCACTCGGCCCTAATCCCATGGATGTGTTGACCCGCGGGCACCAAGTGTGGTGTGGTAGCCTCATTGAGAACTAGGAACACCGGTGTTTGCTGGCTTCAGTATGATTGACTTCGCTTGACCCAAAAGCATTACTGTCAAATCTGTTGTCACCAGATAACATACCTGGCGTGCCAGCATGTTTCCGTGCATGTCTGGCCTTCTGTTCAACAAAAACGTAAGTTGCGTCGTTCGGTGATCACCGGGGATGTGTGGAAGCCCCACATATCCGCAAGACCACGCCAAACTTTTTGCTTCGTGACTCGACGGGTGATCCGTCGTGCAGGGGCAACACCTTTGTTGCTTTTGTGCTCGAACCGTATGTAAATCATGTTTGCGCTTGCCACTTGAGCTCGATCGGGCTCCTGCCTGCTCTCTTCGGGCACTAGTGCTCAGGCACTAGTGGTGTCAGCTGTCGCTACAAGCCAATGGGATCAGGACCATTGCAACGTCTATCTATTTCTGGCGTTGTGATTGTGCAGCTACTAGGTGAGTCCACGTACGGATGGTTATTCACCTTCAGCGATCTCAATAGGCACAGTGCAACTTAGCTTACAGTGCTGGGCGCCAAACCTTTTCATGACGCATCTGATCGCCGTTGCAGGTTTCCTGATTTTGTCACGAGGGGCGCTGGCTGCTCCAGCGGCGCTGCCAGTGCCCGCAGCAGGAGCAAGTGACACTGGGGCAGCAGCACCAGCAGCACTCCAGCATGCTGAAAGTGCGCCTGCAGTGGCTCAGTGGAGCAGCAACAATCCTGAAAGCGCCAAGGAACTCCTGCAGAAGGGCCTCAGCATTGATATTGTAGCAGCAGAGGCTGCAGCACGTCCTGCAGAGCAGCTGCCCTCTCAATATGCAGTCCAAGGAGTGATTGACCCGCAGTCACCACTGTTTTCAGGTACAGTCCCTTGGTCCAGCCGCTTCACAAGGGGTGGTTCGTAACCATTGTGTGCACGTTGACGTGTAGTGTGCAGGCATCTGCTGTTGCTTGCCTCATCTGCCAGGAGATCAACACGTGTGTACGCAGCGATCCCAGTCCTCCTGCTGAAGCAAGCCCGGCACCCAGGGCTACCTAGATGACAGTAATGACCCGATAATGCGCACCTGCCCTGACTGCTCCTGTGCCGCGCAGAGGAGCCTGGTGTGTTGGTGCCCCTGGCCCAAGCTCACACCCCTGTTGGCAACTGGCTGGCAGCCGTGGAGGCAGCAGGCCCCAGCACACCCCTGTCTGACCCCATGCTTGTGGGCACCGTCTTTGTGCCTCGTGACGAGGTGCGCACCTGACTTGCAGTGCACAATGGCGCGGAGAAGCTCCACCATCACACCAGCATGACGTAGACAGTGCTCGACAGCTATGCTTGATCGAAGTTGCCTTGCACATGTGTAGGTATCAACTCTTATCACCCGTCAGCCGTGAGCAACAAGCATATGCCTTTCTGCTGCTGCTGGTCCTGCAGGCTTTTGAGCAGGGCTACCCCAAACTGCGGCAACTGAAGTTACAGGGCAGGGCAGTAGCAGAGGCATTCAGCAATGTCAGCACACCCAGCCTAGCATTGCAGCTCAACTGCCTCACGGTACCTGGGCCTGCTCTCAAGCTGGACGAGTTATGGCCTGGGCGATTGCTCAAGACTGCAGGGCTGGGTGCCATCAAAGTCGTCAGCAACAGGTGTGTGATGCACTGGGAGTGGGTCTGGTGTGTCACGCATGCCCTAAAGAGTATCACGTGAACACGCAGACAGACTGGCGTTTTGGAGCATCCAGTGCATGCACCCGTGAGAGAAGGCTGTGTAGGAGGCTGCATAGCTGCTGCCAGAAACTTGTTTGCGGGAGATGCAGCGCTGTATTCCCGCCAGCACAAAGAGTGTGTGGTACGTGACGCCGCCATGGCAGCACGGCGAGAGAACCCCAGAGACGATTGGTACTATGCTAACCCTAAACCCTAAACCCTGCTGCCTCCTGGACGACCCCTGTCTGCTGCTTACTGCTGCCACCACAGGGCCGCTGACAAGCCAGCACACTTGCAGCACCAACCCTCCGGGCTGCAGTTCTCAATCACAGAGGCTGACCTGCAGTCGGGCAATGCAGTGGCCCATGTGATTGACGTGCTGCTGCCTGCTGATCTCTTGAGCAGGGAGGCGCCCAGCCCTGAGAGCCTAGATGACACACTGCAGTACAGGTGAGCCCAACAATACACATGCGCAGGCCCCATGCGACAGTTTCTGGTATATTGAAGGTTTTGGGTGAAGGGGCGGAGCAGGGACACACAGACACACAGGTTGCATGCACGCAGACTACTGCGTCTGTCCAGTGTGCTTGCGCTGTGCACGTGTTTGCTCTGGTTTCCCTGTTCGTGGGTATCAACTAATGTATGGCTGTGACAGTGCTAGCGAGCATGGCGCTGTGATGCTGCCTTACTTTGCAAGATGAGGTTGCCCAAGCAGGGAATCTGGCAACCTGCAAGGTCACATGTTGTGGCACCTGCCGATGGTTCCGCAGCACAGATGCATCAAGGGCTTTTAGCGCAGTATCAAGGCAGCTGCATGCAGACGCTACAATGCAGGCAGCAAGCCATACCCAACCTCACATGTTGTCGTGTGCTGATTGCTGTGCAGGTCGGTCATGGCGGCGTTGCAGGACCCTGCGCGGCAGCTGCAGGCCTTTGCCTACCTTGTGCAGAGAGCAGCACTCACCGGGCTCATGGAGAGCAGTGGGGATGCCTTCACTCTGTTTGCACCCGATGACAAGGTATGCATGGGGGGGGATGGTGTGTTAGTTGCACCATTTTGCAGGACTGCATGCAGACAATGCAGTGGTCGCAGCGGCCTGCTGTGGTGCTGTAATGGGAATCATAACAGGATTCAAGACAGGAATCATAACAGGAATCATAACAAGTGAAAATGATTGACTACAGCGCTGATGGCCCCAGCTGCTGCACTTGGTTTAATGGTGTCCTGCAACACTGCAACACGAGTGTCAAGCTTCAAACCACCTGCCTGTACCCTGCTTCCTGTAACTGTCCTGCTATAGGCAATGGAGGCACTGATGGCATCGCTGCCGGTGTGGAAGCGGGAGCAGCTGCTGACAAATGCCACGCTGGCAGATGCCTTAGTGAGCTCGCACCTTGTGCTGGGCACAGGCCTGGGCAGTAAGGCGCTGGAGGCATTGCTGCCTGCAGGACAGCTCAAGACACCACAAGGGAACCTTGTCATACGCAGCACCAATGGGTGAGTTTGCGACCTGCGGTGATCGTGTGCCTGAGCAGCAGTTGACACATGGGCAGTGTAGGCTGCTGACCCTGAGAGATGCGGCATAGTGAGCACGGGCACCAGCAGAGTTTGAGCACATGGGTGCAGGCAGCTGTAGTCAAGTCAGGATTTTGCATCCAGGGACTGCGGCTGACGAACTTCTGCTTTTACACTCACTGCTTGTAAGTCTCCATGCTATGTGCCTGTTGTGTACTCTGATGAAATACCTCATCTTGCTTGACTTATGTCCTCTCGCCTACCTTGGTGCTGCTTCGCTCTCCCCAGCCACCACCAGCCACCCTCCACGCAGCTCCCCTCTGGTGCTGTGTCACTGGTTGAAGCCGGCAGGCCCTTACCAGAGACAACACCTCACCCAACAGCACCCGTAGATACAGTAGCTGCACCACCAGCTGGTCCTGAACCCTCACCACCAGCCCAGGTGCAGCCCACAGCAGCAGCAGATGCTGCTGACGCTGATGCTGTGGATGTGCATCAAGCCAACGCAAGCGTCTTGTTAGATCCTGACGCTCCAGCACAAGCAGAGGCACCAGCAGCACCCGGTCCTGATGCAGCTGGTGCATACAGCAGCCGCTTGGCGGTTGCTGCTTCAGGTATTGTGCTGGGGGACCTACTTGGCGGGAAAGCTGTGCTTCATGTGGTGGACCGAGTGCTCATCTCACCAGGACTGAGCAGGGAGCTTGGTTTGCTGCCTAGCCCAGGGTACACTGTGCTGGACCCTCCTCCACCACCTGCAGCAGCAGTGAGTGGGGTCCGGCAGCTTTCAACTCCAGGGTTTGCAGGTTGGGTGCTTTCAATGGTGCTGGCGATGTGGCTGTGCCTACCGTGAGTGGGTCTGAGTGTCTGAGAGTGCGAGAGAGAGGAATGAGCCAGCAAGAGAGTGGGATGTGCATGGGCTGCCCTGGTAGGGTGTGAGAAGCTTTCATACCTTGCTTTGTTTGGAGCTTTTTTGTGCAGCCAGTGGGTCCAGCTACAGTCATTTGATCAACTGTTGAGTTCCAAGTGCTCAACCACAGCACCTATTGGTGGCGGGCAATTCCTTGTGTTGTTGAAGCAGTTTGCGTGCTGAAGCTGCGGCTGTGGGTGTTTGGAATGTGCTGGTGAATCAACAGATGCGTGCGCATGGTTTTTGCAGCTGGCATGATGTGTAGCAGCTGAAAGGCCAATGTGTGTTTGCCATGTCGGCGGATGCAGCTCTCAACAGCCAGTGAGTTGCTCCAGCCAAGGTCCAACTGCATGTTGTTGCTGCTTGGGTTGGTCCCGATATGGGGAATGATCTGTTGTCTGCTCACAGTGCTGCTTTTTTTAGTACCCTTGTAGTACCTTTTGTAGCAGCCTTGCATGTCCTCTCTGCTGCATACAGCATGTCAGCATTCATGTTCTCAGCAGCGTTCTGCTGGCAGCAACATTGCAGTCATGGCATATCACGCATACGTGTATGCCATACTCACCTCAATGGATGAGATTCAAGGCGTCTGGGTTGTTGGTTTGTTCTGTTGTTCCCGCCGGCAGGAGTTGCACCGGGCAGTGCCACGGCTTGCTTGTCATGCTTGCCTCACAGTGGTCTTGGGTATGTGCTGACGCAGCAGGACGCCAGCCGGCTGGGCAAAGGTCTGCCTTTATGGGGCAGTAACTTCAGCTTGTGGTTATGTCAGTCTTGTGGCAACAGCAGGGTGTTGTGCTGTGTTGAGTGTACCCAGAAAAGACGGGTGCCCTGCCGCTTTTGGGTTGGGGAAGGATATAACCAGTCGACACAGTCGCCATACATCTATGGCACTGCGACCTGCAGCTGCCCGTTCTGCCCTGACTGTTACTGGCTGTCGCGAGCTCAGTGTATGCTCACAGTGTGCTGGACTTGCTGTAGCAGCAGCTCAACCAGTTGAAGACTATGTGGGTGTCAGGCCGGCACCGTTGGAGCTCTATGTGGCGGGGTGTGTGTTCTGGGACACCTTCCTCATGGGGTGTGTTCTGGGACACCCTTCTCATGGGGTGAGTTCTGGGACACCCTTCTCATGGGGTGAGTTCTGGGACACCCTTCTCATGGGGTGCGTTCTGGGACACCCTTCTCATGGGGTGTGCTCTGGGGCACCCTTCTCATGCTGGGTTGTGACTGTGCCACACTGCCACACACCCTGTCCCTTCAGCTGCCAGCCCAGAGGTGCACAACCCAGCATCGGTGTGGTGCAAGCAAAGCCAGGGGGCCATCGCCCCACCTGACTGTGCTGGCCTCCCTGTGCCAGACCCAGCACCCGTGCAACGTCAGTTGCGGTGCAGTAGGTGGTCACTTGCTAGTGCTTACGACAAGTGGCACTTTCTGCAGTGCTCTGGTGCGGCCAGATGCTGGAGTGCCCGGTAGCTTTGCACTGCAAAGAACAGAGCCCAAGGATGGCTGTGTGTACATGTGGCTGCTTTGGTGTTTGATGCAGTGCATTGCACAATGTGTGCAAGCGTGGTTGTGTGTGTGGCATTGCATCAGAGACTCATAGCTTATAGCTTGTAGTTGCTGCAGAGGTTACGTCTTACATGTGTGTAGCAGGGTGTTGGTACAAAAGCATGGGCAGCAGCCAGACGGGCAGCACCCCTGAGTATACAGACATGTAGGGAGCTGCATCTTTGTAGGTGCATCTATGGTGCAGCAGCATGTTTCTTGGCGGCCTTGCTTGTGTCCACTGACAGTGATTTGTACAGAACACACCTACAGTTGCTGTGCAGCATGCATGCATACTGCGTTCAGTTGGTGCCACTACTAGGTTTGATAGGAAAGCAGACCGGCATGTAGGTACTGGTGTCAAATTGCATTGTGAGCATACTGTTGACTGGGCTGTTGTCGTGGTGTTGGCTGTGTAACCATAGTGATCTTGGTCAACTGCTTGTACAGCTGGGTCATTGCCAGTTGTAACACAGGCCGGCGCAACCGGCAGGTGGAGATGCACTTGCTTATGTGGCCCAGCCTCGTTGTCACTAGGTTTCTACCGAAACGGGTTGACATTGAGTTGTAGGGTCGACATGTGCAGCCTTCAACTCACTGTTTCAAAGGCTGCGGTACAAAGCGGGCTTCTCTCATGTTGCAGAGAGTAACAGAGCAGCGTGTCACGGTCCCTTGTATCGCAAAGGGCGATCCGTGTAATGTGCAGCTGCATGGTCAGCAAGTCTTGCAGCAAATGGCCACACAACTTGACTAGCTGACACCTGGAACAGTTGCAGATACAACTGGCGGGGCCGATATATGGGGCTGTAACCATGCTTGGGTTTAGCCAAGCAGGCATAAGGCAAGAGTCAGCAGCGCTCCACACACGACCCAGCAAATGCAGCGACTCAGGCGGGTGTCGGCTGCGCACACATGGCATGCAGCCTTGCACCTGGGTGCATGGGTGGGGCGTAATCGCCCTAATAGTCCCCGTTCTAGCCCTCCTTGTTCGCCCTCTGAGCTTGCCGGGCGGCCTGCAACAGCAGCGATCGATTGCACACAGGTTAACCGACGGCACTACCACCAATGGGTACAGTGTTTGCAGCTTCTACCATGTCGGCACGCACAATTGAGCTAACAACTATCAGAAACAACCCACCACCAGCTGTGCTTGTTGAGTGAGCAGAACGGTTGGAAGGCATGCAACTGGGTGCCCGTATGCTGGCAATCAGCTGGTTTGAAGGCATGCAACTGGTTGCCCATATGCTGGCAATCAGGCTGCCCTTCAGCTGTGCGTGACTCACCCTCCTAGCCTCGCGGGCGGCGTTCTTCATGCCCTGAGCATTGTTAGCATTTTGGATCCTGTCCTGCACGAAGATGGCCTTGGGGTTCTCTGTCACATCCAGCACAGGCTCCTCAATCCACTTGGTGATTTCCTTCTGCAGTATCAGCAAGAATCACGGCAAAGTATCCCAGTCAACAGCCGTCAGGTGTGTACAGTATAGGTGGTGCGGCCCCCCAAGGGTACGGATGCATGTGGCCGCACAGTGCATGCAGCTCGCACAGGCAATGTGGATTGGTGCATTCACTGGACGGAGGCCTTTTAGGCTTTAGGTGGGTTTGGTGGCATGTCTTGTGTGTGCGCCAATCGAGGCCCTCGACCTCAACCAATTGAGGTGACCTCAACAGCTCTCCTTACTGCACCTGTGGTTTCAAACCACTGAGTGATCAAGCACATGCATACAAGGTTCGTGTGTCATGTTCCATCCACTTACTGCGGGCTCCACAGTGATAGAAGGCCTGGGGTCGAACTGGGGCAGCCTGATCCTCCTGAAGTTGGCCTGTGGGGTGCAAGCAGCATGTGACAGACAGTTGACCCTAGATGAACAGCAAGAGGGCTCTCGCTGCTGCAACAAACACATGTGGTGCCCACAGGCCGGCAACATCTGCAGGGATTGTGACATTTGAAGACACACAGTGCCGTTGGTCCTCTAAGTTGGCCCCACCTATCACACAGTGCCACCGCTGCTGCTGCTGCTGCTGCTGCTGCTGCTGCTGCTGCTGCTGTTGATTATCAAGACCAACAGCAATCGTGGTTGCTGCTTCCGGCTCGCATTCCTTGGATCAGTCAATTTCTAGGTCTTTCGGAATGGCACACACACCTCACGCTTCTCTGTTGTGTCCTGGAGGGGTGCCTCCTTTTCGGGCTTTGGTGCCTTTGGCTCCCTAGTCTCCGGCACGGGGTTGGCACGGAATGTTGGCAGGGTAATCCTCCTGAACACAGCGTTGCGCTGCTCTGTTGTGTCCTGCAGAGGGGCCTCCTTCTCGGGCTTTGGTGCCTTGGGCTCCTGCGGGACCACACAAAGGGGTGGGTGGGCGAGGGAAGGGTGAGGGGGTGGGGTGTGTGGGGCCACGCGCAGGGGGTGGGTGGGCGAGGGTGGGGTGAGGGGGTGGGGTGAGGGGGTGGGGTGAAAGGGTGGGGTGAGGGGGTGGGATGAAAGGGCGGGGAGCAGGCATGAGTACAGTGATGCATGCGCCAGGGACATGCAGGACAAGGCGTGATACATCTGTCAGGGGGCCTGAAAACTGGCCATGAACTTCAAGCAAAGTTTGCAAATGGAGAGCTTCGACTTGCTGATACAAGGCTACCGCCTGGAGTTTGGTTGGCATCATTTTGCTTTCCCTCACCCTTGGGATGTTCTCTGGCACTGGGCGGAACAAAGGGGTGGTGACCTTGGAAGGGATGCCCTGGTGCTCAGGTGACCTGCCCTCAAGCACGTCCTCCTCACGAATAGTGACAATCTTGCCCGGCTTTGGGTTTCTGGTAAGGTCACACTGGGCCACGTTAGGGTCACATGGGAGCCTGCAGCAAGGACAGATTGTGTAAGGCTCAAATGCTGGATGAAAACAATCCAGCCGACACATAGGATTCTGCTGCTGCTAGCTCCAGAAGCTCGAGTGCTGAGCGACCAGTGGATCTTGTGTTGGGATGCTGGCAGGCTGATAGCAGCGCTTGGAAAGTATTCAAAAGGTGACTGCTGAGCATGCTGGTGCAGCACCCCTAGGGGCCCACAGCTGCTGTGGTGTGAAGTACCCTCCTGCTGCTTGGTTGAAACATCCTGGCTGCTATGCAATGCTGAACAAACTGCAGGGCCACTGCTGCCATGTTCCTGACGTTGTCTGCGAGCTGGCGTCCAACACTCATTCAGACCAAGTCTCACGTGTTGCGCTTCGCCATTTTCTGAGCTGATGCGGCACTGAGTGCCAGCAGCAGCAGCAAAGCCACAGCTGCTGTCCGCATCTTGAAGATCCTGCGGAAGTAGCAGATCATTTGAGTAAGCATAGATCATTCTATGTAAGCACATAGCATACACAGCCCTGCTCACTGGCTGCTGCCACTGTTCGGTTCGGAATCCTGGTTGGCGCGCTGGTCGCAGATGGATGGCTGCTTATATCACATGACAGAGTCGCATACGTCTATTATGCTAGTGATACGTTCATTTCCAACTTTCTGACTGCTCCGGGTGCCGGCAAAAAGCCACACTGAAGATAGTCGCGCCATGTGCTGAATCCCTCCCCCTGAGCGTTTCTTGTGTGCTGCACCAACGTAACGTCTTTCACTAAGCATACAAGAAATATAGTCACCTTGTGAAAGCCGCTGGGGTGGTTGGGCTGTCTCTTCAGCACTGACGCCGGCAAAAATGCAAGGACTCTTCCACTAGCAGTCCCTGAAGAAAAATAGTATCGTTTTGGACGTATTTGCTACGCAACCTGTGCAAATTGCAGAGACAGTATTTGGCGCCATACAGCCGGCCAGAGGCGCGAATTAAACCCCATGTAGGCCCTAGGCAGATGACTGCAAGAACACCTATTGATCCATGTTTTTCATGAAGATAACTGTGTGTTCTTGCATGGCGACAGGCTTTCCAAGCTGCCGACCTGGAAGTTATAACTCGCCGATAAATCGGGGCACCCGGCATCGCCAGGAAGGGATAAGTTGAAATAAATTCCACGAGGAGAAAGACAAGCACTCTTAGTCTTGTAAGAGTAGCATGCCCTCCTCCACCAGCAGTGCTTTGGGGGACCTTGATGAGAGCAGACAGTTACAGGCCAAGCGGGATTGCAAGCCTCACATGAGAAGGGCAACATGCAACGTGCATGACCAACAAATGTTTCAGGTCAGCTGCAAGTTTGTGCAACAGCCGCTGTGAACCCAGTCAGGGATCACCCCCTGGTGCAGCAGTGCGACCTGACGCAGCCAACTCCCTCAACGCCTGCATGACAGGAGGAGCGCAGAGGCCCGCCCAGTGTGACCCCAACATCCCCTCTGCCACTGCTGCTGCTTCACTGGCCTGCCCCAGCTGCTGCAACGCCCTGCCCTTCCCTAGGGCCAGCATCGGCTGCAGGTTGTCAGCCGGCCCTGCTGCTGCTGAGGCAGTGTAAGCCTCCACTGCTGCTGTATAGTTGCTCTGCTGGTGGCAAGCCACTCCCACACAGTACAGGGCCTGTGCCTGAGAGGCCGGCTCTGCAGTTAGCTGGGCACAGGCCCTGTAGCTTGCCTCGGACTGTGCCCACTGACCCTGCAGGGCGTGTATCTGGCCAGCTGAGTAATGGGCCCTGTTGTTGTGGCAGCAGTAGCATCGCAAGCAGCAGCAGTAGCAGCAGCAGGCACAAGGAACAAGACAAGTGCAGTTGAAGCATGCGTGTGCTCTCAGTGTTGACAGCTAGGAGAAGCAGGGCCAGGGATAGCCTGCAGCAGCTTCATGACCAAAAAAACGTGCTGCAAATGACACAAGATCCCTCTATCCCTGCAGCATCCGGTGCACACAACTGCTGAATGAGCAAATCTCGCTGATGTGGCACAAAATTGGGGTCGCCTCCCCTCCTGCTGCTGTGAATTCAATCGAGCGTGCTTGTACAACCACCACATCAATCAGCCCTGCCAGGGTAGATCCAGCAGTGCTGTATCAATGCAGCCAGCAGCAGGGTATACTGCAGCAGCTCACCGTGCATTGTCAGGCTGCAGCTGCAGCGCCCGCTGCAGGCAGTGCATAGCCTCATTGTACCGCTGCAGCGCTGCATGCTTCGCCCCCATCACCACCAGCACATCCGCATCGTCCATCGCAGCTGCCTGCGCCACTACCGCAGGGTCAACCTCCTGACTGCTGTCCACACTCCCGGCCTGGCTAAACCCCAACAGCTGCCGCACTTTCGGGCTCCTCAACCCTAGCTGTAAACCCAGGGTGTAGCTTGCAGTAGTCGCCCAGTGCAGCACTGGTGCCTGCGGCAGCTGTACCTTTATCGCAGCACTAGCTAGCGTCACGGCGTACAGGAACGGCCGCAGATACACTAGGGCTGTTGACAGCCAAGTGCCTGAGAGGCTCGGGTGCTTGGCTGCTGCACCAGAGGCCTTAAAACCCAGGTGTATGCTGGTCAGCATGATGGCTGTGGCTGCACAGGGAAGCAGAAGGCCGGGGAGGCCCATTGGGAGTTGCCAGCCGGCGGCTTCGGAGAGCAGCAGGGCGGGCTGGGTGAGATCTGTGAACCAGAGGGCGCCTTCGGTGCTGAAGCCCTTCCAGTTGGCCTGTGCCATCCTGCGTATGGTGGCTGCTGTGTAGATGAAGATAGGGACCTGGAGGGGTGGGGGTGAAAGTGGGGGTGGGGTGAGAGTGGGGTGAGAGTGGGGGTGGAGAGAAGAGCATTGGCAGTATATGTGGGGAGAGAGTGTAGGACTGTCAGACAGGCACTGCGTATGGACGCAGGAACAGGAGGAAGCGCTGGAACAGCAAGAGAGGGGGAGGGGGAGTGTCTGCGCTCCAGGGGAGGGGCCATGCGCGCTGACAAAGCGCCAACTGAGCCTGGACGTGCGCAGCGGAGGAGGGGTGCTTCTGGGGTGACACTGCCTCCCCCTCTCCCTCTCCCAGTCAGTAAGCTACGCCTGATCATTCCCTCTTTCCCTGTTCGCTGAACACTACCTCCTTACCCCCCCCCCCCCCGCCCCTGTCCGCCTTCCGGTGCCTTTTCCCCGTTCTGGGTCCCCCCTTCCTCCCGCTTTATCCCCTGCCTCCTCCCTTCCCCCTCTATCCCTACACCCTGACCCCCCCCCCCCACCCCCCCCCCCCGCGTTTCCACAAAACGTGGACCCCCCCCCCCAAAAAAACAGCACCATCAGTGCTGCCGCCCTCCCACCTGCAGGCTGCCGTTGACCAACAACCATGCAGGGTGTGGCACCCCACACTTGCGCCGCAGGTCATGAAACAGCTGCACACGCTCCTGCCAGTGCTGGAGCTGCTGCAGAGCTGCAGCAGCAGTGTCCAACGCACTAGGCGCTGCTGCTGCTGCTGCTGCTGCCCCAGCTTTCAGCTGCTGCTCGTTCTCCTGCTGCTGTTTCTGTTGCTGCAGCGGCTCCTGCTGATACAGCAGGCCTTGGTTTTGAGCTTGTCGCAGGCGCTGCTGAGCCTCTAGCCGCTGCCGCTCCCGGCGTGCGTCCTGCTGCTTTTGAAATTCGAACGCCTCCTTCCAGAGCACCATGTTGGTCCTCACAATCTTGGCTTGCACCAGGCTCAGCGGCAGCAGCAGCGACTTGATGGCAACAGCTGCTGCGGGTATGACAGCGCACCAAGGCAGTCCAGTAGCTGAATGCACGGCCTCCAGTGCTGCTGCACCTGCTGTGAATAGTCCTAGGTCAGGGGTCCCTGCAGCTGCTGCTTCTGCGAGGGCTTGGGCAGAATCTGGCAGGCCTGCTGTACTGCTGCTTGGTAGTAAACCACTGGGGTCATGGTTGCTGACTGTGCTAGCCGCTGTGCCTCTGCTGCTGTTGTCTGCGGCGGGACCCCAGTGTAACTGTCGCCGCTGGAGCAACTGCAAGGTGGCACTGCAGCGGCAGCAACAGGCACACCCATGACGTTGCAGAGAGTCTGCAGCCAACTAGAATGGTTCAAGAATAGCAGTGATGACGTGCTCACGGTTGTAGGAGCCGTGGGCTGTGTTGTTGGAGAAGGTGGGCATACAGCAGTGAAGCAGAAGGGGCGACCATGGCCGATATATGGGCCCTCAAGCGCTCAGCAGTACTTCGATAGTCCAATCACACGGTGAAAGACAAGTTTCTTTGGTCTTTTGGGGGGCTGTTACCCATCTGGCTGTAGCTGTTATGTCACTGGCTGATTGGAGGAGGTTCACGAATAAAAAACGTGACGTTTTTGTGGCTGTTTACTGGTTTCAAGGGTGCAGCTGCACGTCTGGCTGGAAGAACGTCTGATTACTCAACCCACAAGTCAAATTGGTGCAGATGCTTCAGCCCAGTCAAGAAGTATTCATGTGCACAGATCAAACAGCTTGGGTGTACGATTGTGCTCAGGTGTCACGTCTTATCAATGCACCCTGCACATCATAGGGCCACCCACTCTACATATGATTCCTTGCTGTCTTTGGATGAAGTAAAGGATCTATATGAGGTAGCAGGACATATTGCAGCCTTGTAGGGGATTACCAGTAGCTACACCGATGGATGCTGTGCAGCATGCCGAGCAGGAGCAGTTTCCACACTTCTTCTCTTGGCTCAACAGCAGACAGCACAAAACCAAGCGGCCTACCTCAGCCATGCAACGCCCGCACACGGGCACAACCCTTCATGGCTCGAAGAAAGGTCCAGCAACTCTCACCAACAGCATGCAGTTGCAGCAACAGCAGCAGCACAGACGTTCGGCATCCCCACCAGCAGGTGCAGTTGTCACCAGGACCAGCTGCAGCGGCAGCGGCAGCCGAAGCAGACCGGCCTCTGCTGTCAAGACCAGGAGACCTGTCAGTGCTGCACCCAACCTGACAGTAGCAGCGCAGCGGTTGTCAACTGACACCACCATGTCAGCACATGCCCCTGCCACACGGCCCTTCAGCGCCAGCCATGCCACTTGCACGGCCCAACAGCAGCAGCAGCGCCAAAGCAGCAGCTGGCAGCAGCAGCAGCAACGCAGTGGGCTGCAGCAGTCCTTCGCAGCATGCGTGCTGGGTCACAGGCCCTTGTCAGCGAGCGCCCAGCCAGGCAGCATCCACAACCACAGGATGCATCCTGCTGACCCCAGGCTACAGCCGCAGCACCAGTGGCATCCACAGGGTCAAACGCGGCCTGGGTCTGCCGTTGTGCTGTCAAAGCAGCACAGGACAGCACCAGCACACCTCCCCCTGCTGCAGCCTCGCTAGCACCAGCCTGGCTACAAGCCCACACAGCTGCAGCTGCCACTGGTGTTGGCAACACCCAAGCCTCATTATTGAGCCCCGCAGCTGCCATAGCAGCTGCTGCTGCTGCAGCCTGCACCACCAGCAGTGGCTGCAGCTGTAGGGATGGTGCAGCAGCTGTAGCTGGTTGCAGTCGGCCGTGCAGTGCCTTACTGCAGGCCTCGTCTCGGCTCAGCAGGCCTAGCAGCCCTACCTGTGTTCGCCCAGGCAGCAGGGCAGGGCCAGCTGGTGCTGTTGGTAGTGCTGGGGCTGCAGGTGGCAGCAGTCCATGGGCTGCATTTGGTGCTGATGCACCATTGGTGTGGCAGAGGGTGAGCTCTGCTGACACGCAAAGGTACCTACAGCAGCAGCAAGAGGCCTTGGCGCAACAGCAGCAGCAGCTGCAGCCGCAGGACGAGACAGGCCAGCCGCACTACACAGCAGAGCAGGGGCAGTGCGCACTGCACAAACAAGACAGCCAGCAAGGCGACGAGTCGGACAGCTTGCAGGGCACAAGCCTGGGCTGGCCGCAGCAGCAGCAGGGGTGCTGCCACCATCAGACTGCTGTGCAGCTGTTCCGGCAGCTGCCGCTGAGTGGTGCAGCAGCGCATGCTTCAGTGACTCGAGAGGTACTACAGCAGATGGCACAGGGGCTGCAGATAGAGCTGCAGGCAGTCGGGGCTCCACTGGAGCTGGCGCTGCCTGCAGGGCTGGGGCATGACAGCAGCGGCGGCGGGGAGCAGCAAGCAGCAGGCGTGGCGATCAGGGGTGGGGTGCCTGATGACTGGAGTGCAAGACAGCAGGTGCGCAGAGAGGCCGTTTTCGCATGTCGCACTGACTGCTGCAGAGTGTGGTACATAGGCGGCCCATTGAGCAGTGCTGTGCTTCATCCACTGAAAGGGGTTGCGAAGGTTGCAGGGAGCCACTCAGTGGCTTGGGGCCCAAACCTCTCCCATCCAATCTAGCCTCCGCCAGCATACACCGCATCAGCACACAGGGACACGCGATCTCTTAGAGAATTTGCATTACTGTCCACTTCAATTACGCAAAGTTTGATGTCACTGCTCTTTACTCACTTTTCTACTGCTTTCTACTCATCCTTGCCTTCAGGTGGCCCGGGAGTTACATATCTGGCAGAAGCTGTCAGCAGAGCTGCTGCGCCAAACACACCTAGAGTGCAGCGAGCGGGGCCAGCTGCTGCAGGCAGCAGTGGACAGGCAGCAGCAGCTGCTGCAGCAGGCGCTCACGGCCTGTGATGCTGTCTACCAAGGGCTGCTAGCATCGACGGCTGCACAGCAGCAGCAGCAGGAGGCCATGCTGTCAGCCAGGGCTGAGGTCCAAACCCTGCAGCAGGACAACATGCGCCTAAAGGTGGGCTTTATTATTCATGCATGCCATGCAACTGTAGTGATGACCATGCATGATCCATCTTGTCTAGTGTGCGAGCATACAACCAGTCTTAGCAGCCAGTTGGCTAGCGAGCGCCCACACCACAAGGCGCGCGCACGCGCTGTAGTCAAGTTGACGCCAGGGGCGCCGTCGCAACCCACGTTGGTCACTTTGAGCAACTCAGTGAGCAACTCAGCATCGAAGCCTGCAGACCCTTCAACTTAGTAAGTGTTCATCACTTGCGGCAACCCTTGTAGGCCCTCCTCGACGCCAAGCAGGCCAAGCTCGTCAGCACAGCCGTTGAGCTGGATGAGCAGCGTGAGCGCATGCGGCGGGGCCGATTCCACCTCATCCACGAGCAGGTGCAGGAGGCTCGCATGGAGGTGGAAAAGCGTGTGCTGAGAGACCTCGAAGCTCATGTACACAAGGCACGCACAGCAGCGCAGGAGGCAGCGGCAGCACGGCAGCAGGTGCTGATGGATGCTGTGGAGGCTTTGGCTGGCCATGACGTGGTCGAGGCTGTGCTGAGGGCTCTGCAGGAACATGAGGAGGCAATCCTGCATCAGCAACAGCAACAAGAGCGGAGCCAGGGGGAGGAGGCCGGTGCAGCTCAGGCGGACAGCCTGTGACACCCTACCATGCAGCCTGTGACACCGCAGACAGCATCAGCCTGCGGTTGGGGACAGACAGACAGACTGGCGTGGGTGAAAAACTAGGGTGCGCCCTAGGGATGTGTTTTGACAGAACTGCAAAGAACTTTGACATCACTATGCGGCACGCCGGTGCAGCACGCGGCGCCGCACTTTTGCTCTCACCCACCTTTCTTTGCGCTGATTACTTTGGTGACTTCCATGGGACTATTTATACTTGATTGTGAGCATCCTGGCAGCCCTGATGCTTCTGGACAGCAGCCGCAGTGGCCAGACTTACAGAATGGGTTTTCACGTTCCCTGGGTTGGGTTGATGACGTCCTTGTTGACACCTGGGTTGGGTATGTGCCGCACATACAGCGGCTGTATGCTGGTGAACAGACCCGTGTGCAGACCATGTAAGGACTCTGATGCAAGAGGACCAGTCCCTTCTTGGCGTGTGCTGTGCAGGGAGTCCTGCCGTCGTGTGCGTGTGTGTTTGGGGGGGGGGGGAGACACACAATATGGGAAAAAGTGTGTGACAGTCTCAATCGTTCACAAACTTCCAGCCCTTACACTGCACTCAAGTTTGACTCCTCACAAGTCTCAAGTGGGAGGTCGCACAGGCTTACACTGTGCACAATTTGACCACCCTGTACCCGTACAAACAGTCGCTACAACACCAGAACTGTCCGTAGATGCACACACTCAAGTTCAGTGTCTTGCACGCACATACACGCTCGCACTCTCCCCTCACGGCTGCCACCTGCTGCTTCAGTGCTGCTTCAATCGATCAATCAATCCATCAACGTCACAGCTGTAGCTGTTCAGGCGTTCCTGATGCTGTCCACCATTGCATCAGCCAGGTAGTCCACCTTGGAGCTGCTGAGCCCTGCCAGGCTGATGCGCCCATCACGCGTCATGAACACGGCATGCTTGTTCGTCATGTTGTCAACCTGTAGCAGCAGACACAGAGCCACAGCAACAGTGCCCAACCACGCGCTGGTCAGTGGCCACTCGGCAACCTACCACCTTCTACAATGCTGGATTCCCTCCCAAAAGACTTGGGGTGCTGAGCATGATACCAACAGCAGCGGCGGCTGCGCTGCTACCTCTTGCAACTAACTCAGTCTGGACATTGCGGTCTGGACGGTCTGGACATTGCTAGTGAATGCTTAGGTAGCTCGGATGGTGGCGGGGCCCGCTGTTGTGCTGCCGCAGCCGCATGCCGCATCTTCACCATGGTTACAGTACTTGCGGTGGTAGCCCCATGCACCCTCTAACAGCAGCAGCATATCAATGCGTGAGAGAAATGCCAGAGAGGCTGAGACCGCGCACGGCAAGGCCTGACCTGTTGTGGTGTCATGCCAGTGAAGCTGAACATGCCAATCTGCTGAGTGATGAATGACCAGTCCTTGTCAGGGCAGCGCTTCTCCAGAGCAGCTTGCAGCTCAGACCTCACGCCAGCAATGCGCCCAGCCATCAGCGCCATCTGCAGCACAACACATGCATGACGTTCCGCGTTGGTCCCAGGTTTGGGGGGGAGGGGTTCCCCGCTGATTTGTATCACGCCATGAGCACCTTCCTGGGTTGCATGCATCGCCTGTACTTGATCAGGTTGTGCCTCCATACCTCTGGCATCAAAAATCCCCCCAGCAAGTTGCTTGTGTGTGTGGTCAGGAATTGGGGTTCGCCTGCCCCATTGCCACAACTGAAGAACAAAATGCAAGCACAACACACCCCCGTTGTTGCTATGCACTCACCTCTCCCTTCCACTGCTCAAACATGTCGGCATCGCCGACCACTTCAGCAGCAATGCGTGCCCCATGCGTGGGAGGGTTGCTCCACAAGGCACGAGCCAGCCGCTTCAGCTGACTCAAGGTGGCCTTGGCAGCCTGGCGTCACAGACACATACGCAAACACCATAAACCACACACAGATACAACAGCGACAAGTGCACTTAGTCATGTTTTGATGCTGAGTGCGCAGACAAGACAGCTGCTGCAGGAACAGAAACACTGTGAGGCCCTGATTGCGGGTGCTGCACCTCTTCACCAATATGTCCTACACCCAGCATGCAAGACACCTCCTGCATACCAGCACGAGCCGGCAAATTCCTTGGCGAAGCGGCTCCACCCAACACACAGCGTGCAAGATACCTCCTGCATACTGAAGTCAACCGGCAGGTGCCTCGACCAATCAGCTCCATCCAACACACACAAAGCCAGGGGGTGCAGCTGCCGCTTACATTGGCGTCGCTGAGCACCACATTGAGTGCCCCAACACGCTCCCCGTACAGCCCCAGGTTCTTGCTGTAGCTCTGTGCCACCATGACCTCCAGCCCGTTGTCAACAAACAGACGGGGGGCAAAGGCATCCTTGTCCAGGTCACCTGAGCACAGCACAGCACAGCGCAGCACAGCACTCATTTGTCTGAGCCAAGGCTATGCTTCTTCCACTTGATGCTGTTGAGCAGCGTTGTCTTTTTCTCACACTTGTGTGATAGCCTATGTGTTGGTACCCTGTGGCTTGATGTTTAGTGCAGTGCCGAAGTCAGCTGCGCACTGTTCGGGAGTAAGCTCTCTCGAGCTTGTCTAGTTCATCTGAGTACAGCCCCTCCCAGCCCAGCACAGCACATGATGCCAAGTCCGAACAAGCTGCAGTTCTGACCACCACAGTATGAAAAGATCATCCCAAGCATACAAAACGCCTTCCCAGTGTCTGCAACATGTGCAGTAGTATAGCCTGACTGGGTGCGTGGAGCTGTGCAACCGCCACTCCTGTCTTTCAGCTGTTGACCATGTGACAGCATGTGATTGGCAGCTGAATGGATCTTGCAGGTCTGGTGGGACAGGGGTGTGTGTGGTAGTCTAGCATGCTAGACATGCACACCCCTATGAGACAGTGGTTCCGAGTAGGCGTGATTATCAACTTACTTACTCAGTCTGCTGGGCTGCAGGGCTCACCTGTTGCAAAGCCCTGGTAGGCAACATCAAAGAAGGGCATGTGGCCCTTGGCCTTGCACAGGTCAGCTATCTGCTGCCACTGCTCCTTTGTGGGGTCTATGCCTGTGGGATTGTGTGCGCAGCCTGCAGTCAAGGGGAACAAGCACACAGGTGGTCACACGGAAACCAACACAGCCTCCTGGATACGCTTGCAAAGTCCCACAACTGTGCTGGACAGATGGTTACAAAGTAACAGGGCCTGAGGTGCAGAAAGCATACATGCATCTAAAGGAACATGCCTGCGTGGGGTGCTCAGACGGTGCTGCCAGAGAACCAAAAAGCGGACAAACCCTTGCACATCTACTGCTGTAAGCAGTTCAAGGCGAGCTTCATCGCTGTGCCCCCCGCCCCCCGACCCCCCGGCGCCCATACTCCCTCCCTGCTCCCTCCTCACTCATGCCGCTCACACTCAATCGGACCCTGTCTGCCTGCCTGCCTTTTACTGCATTGTGCCACCCCCGTACCCCCCCTCCAAAACCCTTGCCCCCCTGCTTCCTCACCGTGCAGCAGGATGATGCTGCCATCCGGTGCATTGGTGATGTCCTCCATCATGCCCTTGAAGTCAAGACCAACAGTGTCAGCGTCAAAGTACCTGCAGCAAACAGCACAGCACATGTGCACAACGTTTAGTCCCTTTTGCATTCCAAATCAAATCGTGTTGTGGGTCACTCTTGGGCCTTGGGTTGGAATTGCCGTTTTTGAGGAGTCAACCAAACCAGGCTGCACGCTTCGAGTGACGGCACATTGCCCCAGGCATGTATCCATTAAAGCAGCAAAACAGTATGCTCGTGTGAGCGTGTGTCACCCCCTGTGGGACCCTGCTGCTGTGTGTGTGTTGAGCTTGACACCTGCATTGCTGCTGCCTGACCGCAGGACCATACGGTACATTACCAAGTTGGATAAGTTGAACAGCCAGCACGTCAAGTGAACTGGCAGCCAGGCTGCTGCTGCATTGCTCAGTGTATGCATCACCTGTAGTACTTCCACTCAACGCCCTCATCCCCAAAGATGTTCCTGTGGTTGCCCCATGTGGGGTTGCTGATGTAGACGGTGGTGCCCTTCATCCAGCGAGCAATGAAGGCAGCAGCCAGGCGCAGGCTGCCGGTGCCACTCAGCGCCTGCACACACCACAACAGCACAATATCTGTCTCCTTGTGTCTACATACGCGTAACCACCCTATACACCTGCGCTCATGGCCCTGGTCAGTAACTGCCCTGTCATCCGATGCTTACTTACAACCTGCCAGGCCCCTACTTCAACCTGTGGTTGCGCAGCTTCACAATGATCTTCAATGCACTCAGGGCAATACAGTCATGGCTGCACCACTCGCACACACATCCATACGCCCAGCCCCCAGGACCCCCACCTGCACCACTGCCGCCCTGTTGTCCTTGATGGCTGGGTGGTTTGCCCCCAGCAGCAGCTGCACTGTGGCCTTCCTGAAGCCATCCAGGCCCTCGATGGGGAGATACTCCTTGTTGTAACCAGCAGCAAGCATCTTCTGCTCAGCCTGTGGGCGGGGGACACCACAACACATGTGTGACAGTGTGTACACTGGCTGCGATGAATGCCCTGGCACGACCTCTGCGCAGAGGTCGTATCTTGAAATCTACACAGATGTGCAATGCATGCATGCATGCATGCATGCATGAATGCGGTAATGCAGCTTCTACAGTAGGGCTATGCCATTCGAAATATGAAGCCTAGAGTGCTGGGTGTTGTGCAGCTAACTCATGAACGGTGACAGTTGATTGAGTAAGGTTCAAACCTTTCAACAGCCTTGCACCCCAGCAGTGCAGACAATTGCATAGATCAACGCTCTCTGCACGGCTTGCACAGGCCCTGTGACCCCTGAGGGGTCACCAGAGTACTGACTGCCACTGTACGTGACTCAGTACCCTCAATGCACACTACTCACCTTCTTGACTACCTCCAGCACATATGGCTGCAGCTCCTCTGTCCTGTATGCACCTACACCCAAGTTGAGCTTGTTGGGTGATGTCGAGGCCTTGAAAGCCTCAGACACGCCCAGGATGGGGTCTGGGGGGGCCATCTCCACACCAGCCAGCTTTGAACCAGCTGCATTGCAGACTACCACACGCCGTTGTGTGAATGCACGGTTGGTGGTGGCCTGGCTGGCCAGCTGCCCCTGCAGCAACAAAGACTGACGGTCAGGTTGCCAACATGTTTAGATGCTCGTGTATGCTGTTTGGACAGCTTCAGGGCCCACAGACTGCGACTAGGGTTGCAGATCCTACTCCGTAACCCCTCTGCAACTCATGGGGCAGCTGCCCTGGCAGAAGCAGCATGCAAGCAGCATCCTCATGCACGTATATACCATCGCCACCCAGCCACCCACCTTGGGAGCCTGGGCGTGAAAAGCCATCGTAGATCACAGCACGTTCCACGGAATGCAATGCGATGTGCTCGTCACGCGCTCTCAAATGCGCCTTGTCAACAGTTATGACCCTGCTGCTGCTTAGATTAGCGGGGACAGGGGCTTGCTTCCTGAGTGGGTACTGCTGATGTTGTTATTCACGTCTTCATGGCTTTTGAACAGCGCATCCACCCAGTAACAAGGAGCGCATCCCTCAACAATTTCATGAAAGGGATGGAGAACGCTTAGTGCTAGCTTCTGCTGTGTTGCAATGAACAGCAGTGTACTCCAGCAGCTACAAGACGCCCTGGACTTGCTCTCTTCAGCCAAAAGCTGCATTGATGGCAGTGCTGCCCAGCTGCAGTGTGTGAATGCCGACCTTTCAACAACCATGAGGAGGTTGCGAAGGTGAGACATCACTCAGTGTATCCCTTCCTGGTGGCATGCTAATACTGACATGTTGTTGCCAACTGCACTAGCAGGGCTAGTTCCCACTCCCAATATCGGAGAGATTGTGCGAGGTGAATAGGTGCACTTGTAGACACGTGTGGGCAGCATCAGCCTTATCAGTGACGTCCAACCAACATTGTGTAGCCTGTCCTTTCTGCTGCTTCAGGGTGCAGACCCAGCAAGATGGTGATGCGAGCTCAAAGGTTCCTGCTAGGGGTCTATCAGCTGGCAGTGTTGCCCAAGCAGGCAGCCGACACTCAAGCCAGCAAGACAGCAAGCAGTCCCCTCATGTTGCTCGCCAGGTGGTTGGCAAGGGCTCCCACCAGCCGCAGCAGCAGTCACCACTGGTACAGCAGGCAAGAGCTGCCAGCAGCACACCCCCACTGCAGCTGCCAGCCGACTTTGTGCAGCTGCAGCAGCTGTATGTCAGCATGCAGGGCCAGCCAGAGCAGCAGCCAGGGCCGTCATTGGTTGCATCAGGAGCTGCTGCAGGCTTCTTGCGTGCTCTAGAGGTGACATATGGGCCCAGCATACAGCAGCAGCAGCAGCAGCAGCAGCATGGGCAGGGGCAGCACTTGGGGAACAAGCACCTGCAGCAGCAGCAACACCTGAGTGTGCAGGCGTTTGCTGACCAGGCAGACTTTGTGGGGCTAGTGGCCGCAGTGCTCAGCTCTGTGCAGGTGCGGGCAAAAACAGCGCGGCCTCCTTACTGACAGACTCACACCAATTCATGCTGCATGTGTTGCTTGAGCTTTGAAATGTGTTATATCAAAGCATGACGCATGTGCACTGGTGTGACTTGCTGACGCACGAAGGTCAACATAGGGCAAGGAAAGGCAGAGTCAGCCCAGCAGCTGGCAGGTAGAAGGTGCAGAGGGATTTGACCCCACGATAGCCTCAAGTCTCCCTTGCTGGTGCTGCCACAAATTTCGCTTGCTACAGGCCCTGACACCAGGCAGATGCGGCAGCCCAGCCCAGCTTGCAGGTGCAGTTCCAGCCTTGCTGCAGAAATGCGAGCTGCGGCTGCAGGCCCACATGGCAGCACCACAGCCAGGAGGGCACGCAGGCACAGCCGGCATGCAGCAGCAGCAACTGCAGGCCGAGGCCGTCCGGTGGAGAAACAGGGCACTGCGCAGCATAACAGCCAGCGCAGCAGCAGGAGGGCCCCATCCAGCAGAAGCCCTGTCCGTGGGATCAGTGGCAGGGTTGTGGCTGCCACAGCACTGCTGGGAACCACTGCGCAGCAGCATTGGGGGCCCATTGGGTTACCATCCGGGTTGGCAGGTGCTGCTGCCACGGCACGGCGCAGGAGGTGCACTGCAGATGCAGCAGCTGCAGGATGTACATGCACTGAAGCAGCAGCAGCTGCAGCAGCTGCAGCATGCAAGTGCTCAACACCAGCCAACCGCTGGTGTACCTGCTGTGCTGACCTACAGTAATGTGTCTGAAGAGGTATCCTACAGCAGGCAGGTGCAAAAGCTCCAACAGCTGCTGTTGCAGTATGCAGTTGAGTCAGCAGCCGTGCCCAAGCTGCTTGAGCTGCTGCTGCAGTGTTGCCAGGAGCTGCAGGCTGCTCCTGCAGCAGCAGCATCACATGCAGCCGGGGGTTCAGTGACGCATGACCGCTGCTGTGCATTGTACCGCTTGCTGTATACGCTGGCTGCGGGTCCTGTCAGCAAGCGTGGGTTGGGTGCTGCATGTCAGTTGGCTGTTGTAGAGCAGGATCCTGGAGATCGTTTGTAACAAAATGATAGGCTGCTTTGTGGCAAATGTGTACAGTACTGAAGTTATGTTGTGCACCATAGATAACCACTGTAGTTGTTGTCTTCTGCTTTGAGCCATTCTGGCAAGCTGTGTGTTGTGTGCAGCATCCAATTTTGCCAAGGTTCTCATGTGCACCTAAAGCCTGAGCAGCTAGCTGCCGGGCGTCAGCACGATTCCAAGCAACACTGCACTTTGCATAGCTGCAGATTTCTACTGGCTCCACAAAACTGCTCTCCTCTATCACTCACGCCCTTACCCCGACCCAAACAAAAACCAACACGTATCTTGCACACTCTCACACTCTCTGAGCCCAAGCGACAGCATGAACACAACTACTTCTGCCCAGCCAGGCGGACTGAGCAACAAAACAAACCAAGCTTGCGAAGACAACATACACGCCCCAAGCACTGCAACTCCAGATGGCATACAAATGCAGCACTGCGTCTGCAGCAGCAGCCCCGCTGCTGGGTAACACCCCAAACCAGACTGGCAGCGCTGACACTGCTTGCCAGCACGCAGTGGCTGCCGGTGCAGGCGCTCAGTGCAGCGTGGCTGCTGACAATGCAGCTGCAGGCAGCAGCGGCTGCCTTGACGAGGAGGTCAGTAACACCGTGGGGGTGTTGCCCTGCCAGTCGGCATGCAGCCACTGCCAATGCAGCTGCCTGTACAAGCCATGCTGTACCCCTGCTGCCGCCGGTGCTGCCGCCCGTACTGCTGCCATTGCTGCCGCAGCCGCCGCCGCTGCTGCTGCTCACGCCTCCAACTCTGGCAGGTCTTCATCATCGCTGTCCACCCCTGCTGTGTCCCCTGCTGTGTCGCCAGCCCCCAAGTCCTCAAAGTTCATGTCCCCCATACCACCCATGTCACCACCCATGCCGCCCATACCTCCCATCATCTGCGCCAGGTTGCCCATGCCGCCTGGCATGCCACCCATACCACCCATGCCACCCATACCGCCCATACCTCCCATCATTTGGGCCAGGCCACCCATGCCGCCCGGCATGCCCCCCATGCCGCCCATACCTGGCATGCCACCCATACCAGGCATGCCGCCCATGCCCCCCATGCCCATCATATCTCCCATTGCGTTGGGGTCGAAGTTGTCCTCCCCTTCATCGTCCGAGTCCACCCACTTGTCCCAGTCAACCTTGATGTGCGTGAGGTGCCTGCATGGCAAGCACCAGCAGAGCAAGGACAGCGCAGGCACCAGCAAAAATGAGATCTTGAGGCACAGGAGCAGCACAACAGACACTTACCATGCGTATTTGTTGGAACACATGCACAGGCCGCGCAACCAGCTGCAATATGTGTGTGGTATTCTTTAGGCTATCCAGCAAGCAGTGACCACTAACAGATGGCCCCGGATGCATGCGTCTGATGGCAGCCCGATGTGGCACTATGGCTGCAGTCAGGAATGCAAGCTGGACACTGAACCCTGGGCTATCACGCACACAATGCAAAAATCTGAGCCATCTCAACCAAGCATGTGCTGGCACTTGGCCAGTTCCTCAGCATGCCATGGTATTGCAAGCATCAAATCCCTGGCTAGCAGCTTCAAACCCCTGGCTAGCAGCTGGCTGGCGGGACAGTAGTGTGCCTTACTTGCTGGGCTCCTTTGTTAGGCGCGGCCACGACTCTGCATTCTCCTTTTCCAACACCATGAATACGCTGCGTGGTGTGATGGTGATTTTGCTCTTCTCCTTGTCCACTGCTGCAAACAGCTGCAGCTCCAAGGCATACTCAGCATCACCACCGGTCTTGGACTTGAACACCAGCTGCCCGTGCTTGCCGTCTGTGTCGTTGGACAGGTCGATTTGTGGTTCTGTACAGCAAGCGAAAGCAAAAGCAGCAGCAATAGAAGTAGTGCACGGGTGGGTCTGTATATCAGGCGTAGCAACAGCAGCACCGATCACAAATGAAACTTGGGTGATGAGTCAAGGGGTTGCACTTGCCAGCTGCCGAGGGACTGACTACACCATCAGAGGGAGGGTGTGACCTGGAATGCAGATGTGGGTAAGGGCCCACAGGCATCATGCAGCTGCAGGAATTGCTGGTTGGACACATGTAGAGCCTCAGCGAGACGCCAGCCCTCCCTCTGCTCACACACCTTTGCTGTCCTGCACATCAACGGTCAGGTACACCACGCCGGGACGCTGTGCCCACTTGACTGTTGGAAGCAACGGTGACATGGTAAGTTTTGACCTGCAGGAACCAAAGAAGCGGCCACATACACAGCATGCACAGCAGGCGGTGCCTCGTTATGTGACCACCCCGCCCAATGTCACTTGGTGGATGCTGTGATCACAGATAGCATGTGATCTACAACAGTGCGGATCAGTGTGTATGGATGTATATATTGAAGATATTTTACATACCTTCAGGTACTGGTGGCACCTAGATAGGGAGCTTCCAACAAGGCAAGGGGAAAGTTCTAGTGATCTGAGTGTCTGCTGGCGCGCTGTCTGCCGAAGACCCGCGCTTTCAATACTCCGTGGTGATAGAGTTGATCAGATAAACTCTGTATGAATCACTTGCGCTTGTTGACCCTCTTTGGGGGGCTGAGACGCGGAGCGGTTTTGCACATGGCATAACAAGTTGGTATAGGGCAGGGCAAGAGGTGGGATATCGCTTTAGCTATCATTAGGCTTCGGGTTTCACCTCACAGGCTGCATGGCGCAAAGTTGTCTCCTTGAGTCTCTCTGCTGCTGTTGTCTGTGACCTCCTGTGTTGCCCCCTCCTTCCAGCCTCATTGGCAGCTCATCCAGCCGTTCTGGCTGCATAGCAGTGAAATCTAGGCTACTGAAGGCAGCAGGGCATCAGCAGTGGCCCTCCCCAGCTGCCTGTGGGTGGGCGCCAGCGCCAGGCTCACACTGTGCTACTGTGACAGTAGCACAACACTTGGCAAGCAGTGCTGACAGTCCAGCTCAGCAGCAGCTCAGCTAGTCCTTCTTGACCGCAAGGGTTTAAGCATCTGCCCGTCTGTGAGCCCCAGCCCCTGTAGCACCCAGCTGCAGCACCCAGCATGAGTGAGCTCAGCAAGAAGAAAGCAGCGGGCGTGGACAACACAGCCCGCCGCACCTGGGACAAGGAAGAGTTCCGGGAAAAAGCCGAAAAGCGGGAAGCAGAGGCAGAAGCAGACGAGGAGTCAGCATATGCCATCAAGAAGCGCAAGCGGCTAGAGCGTGACCCCCTGCACCAAGGACTCATTGTGGCCCGCAGCAACCTGCAGAAGCGCGACTATGAGATAAACCTCACAGATCGGCTGAACAAGACGCAGGTCATAGGGCTCAATACACCCCTCAACCAGCAGGCAGGGTACTACTGCAGCGTGTGTGACTGTGTGCTGCGGGACAGCCAGAGTTATCTGGACCATATCAACGGGAAGTTTCACAACCGCGCGCTGGGCATGTCCATGCGGGTGGAGAAGTCTACTGTGGAGCAGGTGAGCAGCAGGCAGCGCGCTGCACACAGCAGGTGATTGTGCGTGTGTCAGCAGAGGGAGCGACTGTGCGTGTGTCAGCAGAGGGAGTGCATGCGTACTCATGCAAGCTTCCTAGAATCCGACCTGCAAGGAGTGCCACACAGGGGGACTGCTGTTGGGGTTGCTGCATTGGGGCCGGGTACACATGCGCCAGCGAGGGGGTGACAGCCTGGGCGGCAGTAGCAACTGGGGTGGGGTTGCGCCTTGGTGCGCGTGCAAGCAGGTTTTTTTGGGGGGGGGGGGGGGCGAGGTCCTCATGCTGATCAGCTGTGAGTGAGTCACCTGATGCGCTGGTGTGGGTGGGAGTGCAAGCTCGGGGGGGGGGGCAGCGTGTGCGTGTGTGCATTGCCTTGACCGCACCAGCACCAAGCTGTGGTTGCACACCCTGCTGCGGTGGTGTGTCCTGTATGGTGGTTTCCCAGCCATCGCTTCAAGGGTATACAGCCATCGCTTCAAGGGTAGACACATGTGCTCATTTGAGCTGCTGCACTGCTGCCGTACTGCTGCTGCTGCCGTACTGCTGCTGCTGCCGTACTGCTGCTGCTGCCGTATTGCTGCTGCTGTTCCAGGTCAAGAACCGTCTGGAGATGCACAAAGCCAAGCAGGCAGAGGTGCGGCCAGACGACTACCTGCCGGACGGCATTGACCGCCGATTGGCTGAGCGGGAGGCAGCAGAGGAGCGGGCCAAGCAGGAACGCAAGGAGCGGAAGAAGGAGGCCAAGAAGGCCGCAGCAGCAGCAGATGAGGAGGAGGAGGCTGACCCGGATATGATGGCTCTCATGGGCTTTGGGGGCTTTGGGGGCAGCAAGAAAGGCTGAGGCATTGCGGACGTTGCAGTATGTGTACAGTAGTTGAGCTGGAGTCGTGAGTTGTGCTGGGGGCTGTATGTGTTGTGAGTGTCCACGTGAAGCCTGGGAATGCTTCAGGGGTGGATGCCATTCATGGCAGAGTGACTGGAGCGTGGAGGGGTGAAACCTGGTTCCAAGGTATTGCCATGTCACTTCAAATCAGTTGAAAGGCACCCACCCAAAACGGTTCGGATATTCACGCAGTTCATTGGGACTACACCAACAGCAGCACGGGCCATTGATCAACATCCAGCGACCTGGAAGGGAAAGGGAGATCTGGACTGACTTTGCAAGCACCCACTGGATGCAGTCGTTCCGTCCCCTGAGCCTCAAGTCTCGAGCTGCCAACATCTTTTGCCAACAAATTTTACAAACACGGCGCGGCTCAGGGAGGCGTATGAGTGCCAGTGCAGTTGTGAAGTCCCAAGCACTACAGGTGTGTTGAAGGCCCTCCAGCCAGAGGCCCACAAGCCACTGTGCTTTGAGTCACAGCCGGCGTATATGGTTGTTTGTGACATACCGCTTCGAAGTTATCATTGTATTCATGCATGCATGGTTGCCTCCCGCACCCCCCCCCCCTCAACTTTGAAGAGTGCACGCCCCTCTGCCTTCACACTGATGCCATCCACCCCATGTGAGATGCTGTTGCAGTAAGGCAGCTTCAGCCTGCTGAACAGGCCAGATACACTGATTTTGCCGCAGTGAGAGCCTCTGTCTTATGCTGCCTTCTGCCCCACATGCAGCCCCTGAGTGAAATCGAGCAGCAGCTGCAGGACAGCATCCGTGCAGTGGAGGCCTACACCCAGGAGCACCCACACGTCTTCAACACCAGCAAGCTCTCACGCAGGATAAAGAGCGACCTGCGATACATCCAGCAGCTGCTCTTAGAGCCTGAGCAGCAGGTCACATGGGCTCGTTGGCAGGTGTGTCTGCCTGTTGTGTAAGGTTCAGCCTGAGCCTGTCAGCTATGCTTGCACCCCTAGGCGCTCATTCTATACGGTGACAGACACGGCAGCTTCAGCCTCTGCGATATTTCTACAACAATTGCACCCCTAGGCGCTCAAGCAGCAGCTGTGTCAACACATGTGCGCCCCGTTACTTTGTCAGAGAACAGAGAACGACGAGTTATCTGACCTTGTCAGCACTCCTGGCACTTCAGCCAAGCTTGCCAGCCTGGCAGGGGGGTCGCACGTGGGCATCATCCAGCACAGTTTGTGCCCTGGAATCCTGCAGGGACTAGCAAGTGCGCTGTGTCCTGGTGAAGTCCTTGCACAGGTGTGTGCAGTGTTTGAGGGACTACATTGTACAAGGCTCCGTCACTCGCACAAGCGCAGTATGTATATATGCTCCCAGGGTGGCGAAGAGTGGGGCAGCGTGCCAGCAGCAGCCTTTGCCAGCAGTGAAGTAGTGTGTGCCCTGTCTGTCTGTCTGTTGTGCAGGGCTGTGTGAACAACCTGAAGGGCTTCAAGGTGAGAGCACGTGCACTGACCCTATCGGGCGCTGCCTTCGAATCGACACATCACTGGCAAGCAGCAGTTGCATGTCACCTTGACTGTGAGGTGCGGCTTGTAGCTTTTTCCTGTTCCTTCCTGCGAGGGAGTCATCGACATGAAGGTTCCCTTATCAACGTGTGCATGTGCCCTGCCTGTCATGCCCTGCCCTGCCCTACCCTACCCTACCCGCTTGCACCCTGTCTGCCACTGCAGGGGGAAATGGCTGCACTGCAAGAAGCCCCAGGGGTGATTGCCGTTTGCAAAAAGTTTCGTGCCGCAGCCGCACCGCACAGCAGCCCTCAGCAGGAGCAATCAGCAGCAGCGCAGTCTCAGATTCACTCTGACAGCAGCAGCAGCAGCAGCAGCAACAGCAGCAGCGGCAGCAGTGACAGTGACAACAGCAGCTCTGATGGCAGCTCGGGAGCTGGCTCCCCAAGGGCAGCTGGTGCTGCTACTGGCAGTGGCAGTAGGGGCTCTTCCCCAGCTGCTGAGTTGCTGGTTGAGATAGATGTGGTGGCAGACTACGGCCTGACCTGGATAGGTAGGGTACACAGGCAGGGGCTGTGTGGCTCAAGTGCTCGGACGGTGTGGCCAATAGAACAATGCTGCAGGCCCGCAGAGCCTCTAGTTCATTTCTCAGCAGTGATGTATTGTTGAGCGCGTACATGCTCCACCTGACCCGCTACATCACAAAGTCAATCTGTGCACGACCAAGGTTCAAAGGGCCACAGCCAGCCAAGTACGACTGACTAGTTGAAGGCATGTGCTGTCGCCACAGCTGCCATGCTGGCCTGGTGCTGAGCGCATCCCAGCCCCAACCCTGTGATTTCCTGCTGTACCCAGCTGTCTATTCTTATTCATTGCATACCCTGCTGCCTATTGCTTTGCGTCCTGTGTACTCTGCACGCCCCACAGAAGTGAAGAACCAGGAGCTATTCGGCCTCCATAGCGGCCACTACCTAGGTGGCAGCGGCAAGGGCAAAGGGCTGGGGGAGCAGGTCGCCCAAATGCTGGCTGTAGCAGCAGCACCAGAGCACAAACGCCGGGGGCGCAGCCCCCAGGTCGTGGTATACTTCCCATCTGGCGTTGATGATGATGTAGCAGCAGCACTCACAGCACTTGGGGCCAAGGTGGCAAACGGGACTGGCTCGTTAGCGGCCCTGTGTGGCATCGTGGGGAACAATGTGACTAATCTGGATGTGACTACGCTGTGTGCCCTGGTGTCTGAGGTGTCCTGGCGGGACCCCTACTGTGAAGAGCTGCAGGCTTGGGGGGCACGCACAACACACTGGAAGGTGGGGCTGAGAGCGTTGGCAGGTTGAGGATCAGCTATGGGGGAGGTGGTGGTACTGGTGCCCCAGCTCAGGTTCAAGTGGTAGGAGGGCAGTCTGTTGATTGCCATTGAAGACTCTTGGCTGAGCAGCTCCAGCAGGGTCTGATCACAACAGACAGCCGCGCTTGTCTTGTTGCTCCAACCATGTGGCAGTTTACAAAATGTGATCTGCTGCTTGCTGTTTTGCTGCTGTTGTGCTGCTGTATGTGCTGCAGGTGTGCTTGGAGCAGCAGCAGCAGCGGCCCCTTCTGCAGGAGCTCGATTCAGCGTTGGGCCACGACCGGCAGCTGGTTGTCAGCTGTGCAGCTGTCAGTCAGTTTGAGATCCTGCTGCAGCAGTTCTCAGGGCCTTCAGAACGGCAGCGATGGGAGCAGCTGCTGCCACAGCTGCGCGTGTATCACTGCACCGCAGGATGCACAAGCAGCAGCAGCACCACCGCTGGTGACCAACAGGGGTGTGCTGTGTGCGGGGAGCCACTAGTGCAGCAGCAGGCAGTGGGTGTGCATGCGGCTGACCAGGCCAGCAGCACAGACCAGCTGCAGCTGCTGCCTCAGCTGGAAGGGGGCTGCTTTCCATTGTCTGAACGGCTGCAGAGCCTGGAGAAGATGTCGCTGCTGCAGCAGGCTGTCTTCAGTCTGGGTGACGCCCTCCATGCAGTGACTGTGACAGCAAATGGGAGTGCTGTGCGGGCAGCTGCTGCGTGTGGGGTGCATGTCGATGCTGTGCAGCATAGGCCTGTATGGCTGACAGGGCTGTAGGCGCCTCTGTAGCACCGTGCTGTGGTGTGCTGTCTGTCTGGCTGTGACGCAGGTGTGTTGCTTTTTTTGAGACTGCATAAAGCTGCAACTGTCATGTTTTCGCCTGCGAGGCCGAGTGCGGGTGACTGGCATGCGGGCCAGGAGACCCCCCTCTGTGCAAGCAAGGCCCTTTTTGCAGCAGGCAGCATCTGTTGGGGACCAGTCATGCATGCTTTGATCCACTTGACACTCATGAACTCAGCACCTCGCAATGTATGTGCCTGAGGGGCCTTTGACGACTTTCGCGGCTCAACTTTGACTGGCGTGCTCTCATGCTGGTGATTGTATGTTTCTAGGCTTTCAGTGTCTTCTGGTATGTTGTACCTTTGTTTGCACGCGCCAGGCGGCTGTCTACCCTCGCTACATACAGGCTGGCCGTGCTCCCATACAGTGCACGAGTGAAGTGGGCCATGTTCGAGTGAGCTGCGTGTCATCAGCCGGGCCTTGGAGCTACAAAGCGAGGCCAACGCCTGCCCGTTCTTTAGCTGCACCACCACACTTACCCCTCATAGCCCCCAACTGTCGCTAGACAACACAGGAGCAGAGCAGCGCAGGAGCAAGGACACACAGCCACCAACAGTCGTGCAGCACGTTCATCAAGGTAAGGCTGTTTGTCGTCCGTTATCTGTTGTTCCCTTGTTCGCTCAAAACGCACACGTCAGCTCAGTGTTGTGAGCGACTGCCCTGCTGTCGCCCCTCTGGCACCCTTGATCATGCCCAACAGCCGTAACAAAATCTTTTGGCGCAATGCATGGAGGCTGTGTCGCTGATGGGTGCACTAGGCTGACATGGCACCCCTTGCCCCTTGACAGCAGTTTGAACCTCACATCCCCAACAGTTCGCTGGACGTGTTGCATAGTCCACCTGTGCTCTTAATTGCCTCACCAAACCCTGTTCGCTTCTGTCCCATTTGCAGGCCTCCACACCTCCTGTCACCACCCCCTGCCAGGCTTTCTCGACACAACCAAGATGGTCTGCCCAATGTGTGAGTGTGAAAGCAGCTGGTTGAACTACACTGCAGCACCCATGCATGCATGTGTCTGGGATGGCATTCTTGGCTTTGTGCTGCATTCAGTATTTACCCCCCACCTGCTGAACTTGCACCTGGCACTGGCAGTTACTCTCTCATCATCAACATCAACACCCTCGCCAACGCTAACAACACCCTCTCTGTGCTGCAACTCAAATTCTTTCGTCCTATCCTGCAGGCATCACAGCAGCAGTGATTGCTAATGCCCCAGGCATTGCAGCAGCAGTGGGCGGCTTTGCAGCAGCCAAAGTTGCCATGGATCAGACTGGTGGCAAGCGTGCCTCAGTCATGCCAGACAAGAGGCCCCTGCTTGAGGACAAGCCAGTGCCCGCCCGCCCAGTCATCGCGCGCAAGGAGCTGCCCCAGACATACATGAGCAACATGAGTTACGAGGAGTGGTGATCCTTGAGGATCACGCAGGAGTTGTGCAGGCATGGCAGCCTCTGTGGGCTGTGACACACTTGTGTGTCTGTGTCTCTGTCTGTCTGTGGCTCAGGCAGGCAGGCACAAGAGAGGAGGTTGACTGTGTGTGGTTGCGGCGGCAGGGAGACAGCTGTCCGGTTGTGTGGTGTGTTTGTGTCCGTGAGCACTCGCGCAGGCAGCATTGCAGCCTTGGCTGCACGACTGGCTTGCTCTGTGGAACTGCCACAGCTACACAGCTCTTTGTACAATAGTCGCAGCGGTGTTGAAGGTGCAGGGGTTTTGCTGACAAGAGGGATGCCCTTGTGGTGAGCCCTCGATTGCTGATCTCTGTGAGCACTTAGGCTCAGATATGCAGGCGCGACCATGTTTGGTGCACATCATATTGCAGGTTGCCACTCAACACCATGTGTGTCAAGATGGCTGACTAGTCACTTGTGCAGACAAAGGGTTGTGACTGTCACATCGGTGACACCCAGCAGGGCCTCTGCGCCCCCGCTGTGCAAGCGATTGGTTGTGACTTGACTGAGACTGAGGATGCTTGCCTAAGTTTACTTGGCTGCTCAGGCAGACCGCGCTGCGTGCATTGCAGTATGGCGTTGGTACGTTGTTGCTCCACTGCAGGCTGTGCAGAGTGTTTGCAAGGTGCTGTAAGAGGGTCAGCACTCTCCTTCTCAGGAGTGCAGTGTGCAGAGCAGCACCTGGCTGAATGTGCAGCTGAAAGGCTGTGGCACGTGTGTGCAATGTGCCATTCCTTGATATGTTTTCCCTGTTGCATCTCACAGGATACCAACTGCATCGGTTATGCATGTGCTGTCTGTATAGGTACTTCTATAGCACTGTCAAGCTTGTGTAATCATCAATTTCAAGATTTCTTGAGGTTTGAAACTTCGAGATATCAGTCGCCTTTTTGTCGGTGCAGTCATCATCCCCCGCTGCACTTTGCAAGGCTTTTCATACCCCCCCCCCCCCCCCAAACACACACACACATACTGTAGCAGCACAACCTTGCATGGACACCCTCACATGTCAAAGCTTCCAGCATTCAATTTCATTACTCGTTCATGAGGCATAGGCTGGCTTTCCTCCTATCCCTGGCTCAGTGGCTGTTCGACTTGTGCCCAGCACTGCAAACCATGTGTCTGATGCTCCTCCCTGCCGAATAGATGCATCAGACGGCAATCACTGATTTACAGCAGCTATACAGGATACGGAAGCAAGTCACACACTGCACACTCAAGCTGCTTCTGCTGCAACAACCACACCTCACACACACCCAGTGGCACAAGCCCAGCATGCAGTAAGGTGTGTCACCGGTCCCTGATGCGTTGCTGCTGTGGCTGCTGCGTCTGCTGGCCGGTGCCGGTGGCTCCTCTCAACTGATCCATTGCTTCCTTGTACTCATCAGGGTCCACCTTGAGCATGGGGAACACAAAGATGCCAAACAACATGAAGCCAAACATCAGCCCGTAGGGGCTCTTGATCATCGACCACAAATCCAACGGCTTGCGCATCTGCAGGCAGCAAGAGACGCAGACAGCAGCAGCTGGGTGTTGTAAAGGGATGGGCTGTGGCACATAAGGTGTGCTGTAAACATGCAAGGCATGAATAACAGGCGTGTGAATCCTGGGAAGGCCCAGTGGAGCCTGCTCAGGTACTGGGGATGAGATGTGGCACAACGCCACAACAAGCATGCACCTGCGACCAACTCTGCCGCGCCTGTAATAATGCTTGGTGCTGCTTGCATGGCGGCATGCTTGTTGTGGTGGTGTGCATTCTGCTTACAGCCTCAAAGCTCGTTTGCCCCTACCTCGAAGTACTGCGCTTGGACGGCTGGCCGTATCACAAATGGCTTCACCATCACCTGCAGCGGTCAGCACAGCGCAACACAGCAAACCTCACCACAACACGACTCAGCCCAACACCATCTCAGGTGGCACCACACAAGAAGGCTGCAGCACACATACACAGCACAAGTTTGCAGCTGAGAACCCCCCCCCCCCTTGACCCATATGGACACAGCAGGACAGTGGCGGTAAGGCATCAGTCATGACTCTGCAGGGGCCATTACAGTGGCAGTGGCAGCTGCGCGCCTGCCAGGACTCTGTGCTGTGCTGTGATCACCAAGGGGTGCCTGCTTTCTGGTTGGCAGCAGCAAGTTACGCACCTGCTGCTTGTTGAACACATACGATGCCCGAGCCAGGCCTGACTTGGCTGTGACATCGACATACAACTGCGAAGCACAACACAAGCAGCAAAAGTAGTGAGGGGGACGGCACACCAGTCGTATGTATGGTTCCAATAGGCTTTGGCTGCAACAAGCGGCCTTCTATCGCCTTGCTGGTCCACACTTATGGCAGGTTGTCTTGGTGTGGGGGTGCGCCAGGAAAAACTCATGTGAAGGTGACATGCCCACCTCTGGATACACAAACATTGGGTTGTAAGTTGTCAGCACATATGACCCAGGGGCCACATCATGCAGCGTGAACCATCCCTCTTTGTCGGCGAATGTTCTCAACTGCTGGCCAGCACTGTCTGTGAGCAACAGCTCTGTCACACTGCCAGGCTTCAACGACAGCACGTTGAAGCCATCCACTGCACCACAAGACAGCAGCAGCAGCAAGGGGAATCACAGCTGCTTCAACAATCCATCTCAAACACATGATCAAGTTGGAAGCAACAGTGGAGACTGCACAGGAGGGCATGCACCAGCTGCTGTCTAGCATGAGTTACCTGAAAGGCCGACCTTGCCCTTGATATCTGCAGCTGCTGCAGAGCTGCATGTGCAAACACCCGTCGTCAGCATCTGAACTTGCAAAGGGGCCCAGCTGTGTTGCTATCTTGCCCAGGATGTGCTAACCTGGCCAGCAGCAGTAGCAACAAAACTGGCACCATGCGGCCTGATGACTTTACGAGCAACCACTGAGATGCGATCAGATGGCGAAATGCCTTTTGGACGGCTAGGAGAACGACTACAGGACACTGAGCTGATTGATCAGCAGATCACGAACCACTTCAATACCCGGTCGCCATGGTCAGGTTGCACAAAATCCTCAAACCACCATACCCTTGCATTCCATTCCTGGCACAGGGAAGTGTTCACCCATTGCCTGGCTTGCCCCTCTGTTCCTGATTAGAATCCAATCCATATCACGTCCAAGCAAGTGTCATGGCAACTGCTTCCACAGCAAGACCGCCACATGTGGAACAGAAGTATGCAGCCAGCCTCGACGATATCAAAGCCGCTGCTGCGCGCATAGCAGGCCATGCACATGTGACCCCCGTGCTCACCTCCAGCACCCTAGACAGGCTGGCAGGGGGACACCACCTGCACTTCAAGTGTGAAGTGTTCCAGAAGGGGTGAGGTGTGCAGCACGGCCAGCCTTGCCAGGCTGGCAAGGCAGGCACAGCAGGAAGCCTGCCTGAGTTATTGTTGCTGACCAGCCCTGGCTTTACAACTCATGCAGTGGTGCCTTCAAGTTCCGCGGGGCCTTCAATTCTGTGCAGCAGCTTGACGAAGCGCAGGCTGCCAAGGGTGTCGTGACACACAGGCAGGTGCTGCTGCACTTTGCGGTCCTTCCTCTATCAGCAGCCGTAATTACAGCGTGCTGCATAATGTATGTTGCTCACCTCCTTGAAACATGCGTGGGATCCACCACAGGACAGCCAATTGACTCAAAAGCCCTGGCGCAGAAGGCTGTTGATGCACAGCAACTGTGGCCGCATCCTGGCAACTGCAACGAGCTGATGGCGTACCCCTCGCACTTCTAATGCTTGCTGCAGCTCTGGCAACCATGCGGCAGCGCTGGCCCTAGCCGCCAAGCTGAGGGGCATCCCCGCCTACATCGTGGTGCCCAACAACGCCCCTGCCTGCAAGCTGGCAGCTGTGAAAGAATATGGAGGTGCGCTGCCGGCGGTGCAGTCTAGACTCACATTGACAACAAGGCAGCTGGGTGTTCATGGCGCCTGGTGGGTGCACCTCCTCTGTACTGCCCTGTGACACAATCAATCCCCCATATGGGCCCTGTTGCAGCCCAGCCTCTGTCTGAGGCATGCATGGCCCATATGGCCAACTTCACTCATTACAAGCTAGCTTCAACCCAGCCCTTGATGACGCAATTTGGCCTTCACCGTGGCAGTTGCATGCTGACCTTGAGGCACCATGAGAGAGCTTGAGAGGGCAGTTTGAGGTGCAACATTGATGCGATGTGCTGTGGTGTGCTGGCATGCCTGACAGGCAAGTTGATCCTGTGTGAGCCCACCATGGCTGCCAGGGAAGCAGCGGCAGCAAAGGTCGCAGCAGAGACAGGGGCGTGCTTCGTCCCACCCTACGACTATGGCCCGGTGATTGCTGGACAGGGCACGATTGGCCTGGAGCTGCTGCAGCAGGTGGGCTCACACAATGTATTGGCACGCACTCAGTGCTGTACAGGCGCTGCCTTCTACTGGCTACTGGTGGACAGGCTTGCTAATGCTGGACAGTAGCTTGGTGGTTCACAGCGAGCGTTGCGAAGTCATCCGGGCGAATCAGCGCGCATGCAGCTGACAGTTGCAGATGTGTGTTGCTGCCTGTAGGTGCCGCAACTGGATATCATGTGAGTTGGAGAGGGTAAAACGCAGTACGCTCAGGCCTTGACTCTTGCTGTGCCCACCCAGGCACCATGACTGCCTGGCTGGCAGCCAGTTGGGCAGCTATTGTGCTAGTGCTGGTGCCTACCACCCTTCCCCAGCTGTCCACAGTCCGCTTCTTCCGACAACATTTTAAACACATGATGTCAGCTGGTTGTGTGAGCTCGATAGCATGCCAGTTGTGACACCCTCTAAGCACGACTGCAATCTGAGCTGTCATGCTGGGCAAGTGCCCATTGAACCCACTCGCTGCCGTGCTGTTGCCGCAGAGTTGTCCCCGTCAGTGGTGGTGGCATGCTATCAGGCATCACTCTGGCAGCCAAGTCCATCAAGCCAGGCATTACCATAGTGGCTGCTGAACCCTGCGGCAGCAACAACGCTGCTGACGTGGCTGCTAGCAAAGCTGCGGGGCAGCTAGTGCAGGACATGCCAAAACCTGTCACCATTGCAGACGGCTTGCAAGGTGGGGCAGCAACTAGAAGAAGGCCCTTCAGCATGCATGACATGTTCGTGTTTGCACAGTGCCATGGCATGTGTCAGCCGACAATCTAGCTAATGGTCACTGCATGATGTGACATACCGATGCATACATTTGGAGTGTTTGGTGTGATTTGGCCAGTGTTGCTGCTGAAACCCAATGCTCACACCGTGTGCAGGATTTAGCATGTTGCAAGCAACCTACCGCCTTTGCTGACTGCTGTCTTGTTGTGTCTTTGCCACCCACTGCAGCACGCCTGGGGCAACACACGTGGCCAGTGGTGGGTTTCAGTGCCTGTGCCAGCTGAGCACCCTTGCATGTTGAGTGCAGGCCATTCCCATGCGGCTGGTTCCTAATGCAGAACAGTGCCTTATAGAATGAAGCTTGCCACGTCACCAGCCACTACACTCTCTAATTTGGATTATTGTCCCAAGCATGGTTGGGACAATACTGCACCCACCACATGATAGCCCTGTCCCTTTGAGGCCACGTGAAGCCATCTCACAAGGCATCAACACAGGCTGCCTTACTGATGCCACTGGCGGTTGTGTGTTGGCCCCATGCTGCCTGTGCAGGTGCGTGACCTTGTGGACCATGTGGTGGAGGTGACTGATGAGCAGATTGTTGCAGCCATGCAGCTGATATTTGAGCGCATGAAGCTAGTGGTGGAGCCCAGTGGGGCTGCTGGACTGGCAGCTGTGCTGGCACCCCGCTTTGCTGATGTGGCCAAGGGTGTTGCAGATGCCAGAGGGGCTGCAGATGGCCGGCTGAATGTTGGGGTGATCTTGTGCGGCGGCAACTTGGACTTAGGGGGCTTCTTCAACATGGAGAACTGGGTGGGGCATGCATAGCCTAGGATGCTGTAACTACTGGGGAACTGGTGTGTTTGTCTCAGCTTTGGAGGAAACGGAGTGTTCTATTTCTCATCAGTTGGGTGCTTAGTGGCATGTACGGGTTTGACACAGCTAGCTGTATGGACCACCTGTGTCGCATAGTCGAGCAGTTGTGATGCTGCAAGGCTAGTGCTGCTCGGTTGGAAATGCACATACTTTGCATGGCAGCTTGGTAGCCGTTTCAGGCTGGTGCCATCAATTGAAAACCATCAAGTGACACACCTTGACAGCACTAAGGCATGCTATGTGTATGGACCACACAGTGGTCAATCCTCGACCAAACCTGCAGCCTGCAGAGCTGTCCCCAGCAGACCACAGCACACACACATGCACATGCCCAAAAAATCCTGCAACATAGAAGATTAACTTCATGATGCAAAGCTGTACTCATGCATGACTAGGTCATAACCCTCCGCCTGCCCCTGGTCTGACAACGCCAGGAATGCTGTTAGTGCTGCAGTGGCTCTGGGGGGCCACCTGTGTCTCACTCGCTCTACAGCAGTGCTGCGGCTGTACAGCGCAGCTCCTAGGCCGTCTGAGGCTTGCTGCAGCTGCTCCCAGCTGTCCTCTGCCTCTGCCCGCTTGCCACTGCCCCACAAAAACGCGGTCAGGGCACAGCGTACGTCCAGGAACTCAGGGTCCCTGTGGGGAAAGTATAACATGTGACAAGGTTGTGTCCTTTGATGTATGGTGCATAGGTGTCACAGCGACCATAGTATGGATCACAGAATGATGTGGGAGTGTAAAGCAAGGGCTGCATTTTGGTGACTGTCCGGCCACTGTCAAGGCTTAGGCAACGGGGTTGACAGCCTCTGCTGAGCTACAATGCGGCAACACCACCGCCAGTGTGACAGACTCTGTGACAACTACATGTACTGTCTGTTGCCCTTGGGTCAACCACCCACCCACCCACCCACCCACCCACCCACCTAACCCCCCAAACCCAGCAACCCCCCACCCACCCCTCCAACCCACCTCCGCAACAGGCTCCTGGCTGCCTTGACAGCAAGGCCGTCTTGGCCGGTCTCAAACGCCGCCAACGCATAGTTGGCCCCAGCTATAGAAGCCATCTCATCGTCCTCTGCAGCTGCCTGGTAGTGCTGCATGGCATCACCCCAGCGCCCCAAGGCCCCTTCCACATTGCCTAGGTTGTTCAAGACCACCGCACTTGCACTGCCGCTTTGCTGCTGTTCTAGGGCCACAGCGCGCTGCAGATCCTCGTATGCTGCTGCCCACTGCTGGTTCTGCAGCCTCAGGGTGCCCCGGTTGCTCCAGGCTGCTGCATTGTCGGGGCCCAGCTCGATCACACGCGTCCAGGCTTTATCCACGTCCTGCATGCATGGCATGCCATGTGCAGCAACGGAGAGGGTGTGAGTGTGGCTGGAGCAGGCAGGCTGCAGGCTGACACACGTGCTGACAGGCCTTGCCTAGACTCAGCGCTCAGCGGGCAACAGAGTAGTGGTGGTGGCGACTTACCTCAAAGCTTGAAGCAGACAGGGATAGGGCACGTTCAAAGGCCTTTAGGAAGGCAGCTGAGTTTGAAGGCTTGCTTGTGGCATGTACAGCTACGGGGAGATAAGGGCTGTTGTCACAGTGTCCGCTACCAACTGCAGCAGCTGTCTCCTTGTGCTGGGACAGGTGTCCGCTTCCTGAGACTGGGTGGTTTGTGGCTGTTGGGGCTGTTGCCTCAAGGGAACATTGCTTCGCAAGCTGCTTTGATGATGGGCTTGGATAGACCTAGAAACGCTGCTGGATGTGTGGGCAGCACCCCTTATCATTGAAATTGCAAACTGCAAGCTTGCTACTGCTAGAGAGTGCTACAGCCAATCCGTACTGTCGTGGAGAGGGTTGAAAGACCCTGCAAACACTAATGTTGACAGTTGACACAAAAAGTATCATGTTGCGTATGTGACGCTTGTATCGGCTGCGTAGAAAGTAGCTGGCAGTTGGGAATGACAGTTAGTCAAGGTGAGAGAGTGAAGAGGAGACTTGTGCTTCGATCCAAGGGTCCGTTTCAGCCTTGTGAGTCATTCCTCTCAATGTTACCAGCCCTTTCAGCCGGCTCTCAGCAGTCAAAGGCAACTATGGCACGTACTGCGACACTGACTGTTCATGAAGGGAGAACTCTGTCAGCCCCCTTGCAGAACCCGAGGCCTGTCTTATATACACATACCTTGTGTCCCTACGCACAGAGGGTGTTGTTGACACTGCTGCTCAAGGTAGGTGCTCCAGCTGCACATCACAGCACTGCTGGCAGGTGGTGACGCCGCCAGCCTGGCTGCTCAGCAGCACAGCATGGCTGCTTGTATCAAGTTACCGCCCAGCTCTGTACCTCCAATTGAGTGTAGCAACTCAAAGCACGTTAGAAGAGAAAGTGCATGCTTTGTTCAGGCCCCACTGCAGTTTGATGTCGTGCACGTGGACCTCTCCAACAAGCCCAGGTGGTACAGCAGCGTCAACCCACGAGGCCTTGTGCCCGCTGTCACAATCAACGGGGAAACACTGCTGGAGTCTTTGGACATCTGCAGGTACGTACCTGTTTACATACAGCGACTGTGCAGGCAACGCTAGCAAGTGGCTGCCGCTGAGACGTCAGTCGCCTACTCACAGAACAAGTAAACTAATGGCTCGCCTGCACCTAGCCGCTGAGCTGTCATGCAGCAGGCCTAACATGTTCAGGTGGTAGCCGTCAGGTGGCATCCAGTGTGAGTCTCTGCTGTACATCCCTTGGTCACTGATGGCCTGCACTGATGGCCTACCGCTGGCATTTTTGTGTGTGCCACAGGGAAGTTGACAAGCTGGTCCCCAGCCCACCACTCACACCTGCCGCGCCAGCAGCGCGCAAACAGATGGAACACTTGCTGCAGCAGACATCAGGGATAGTGTCTGCAGGTAGGGCGTGGCCAGCAGCTGCAGGTGTGGTCATCCATGGCCAGGCCCAAACATCGGTAGTGACTTGGCAGGGCATATCACTGGCACAGGGGTGTATGTAATGCAACTGGGCTATCTTGTCTTGCGCAGACAGTGTACACGGGTACTGTGGTGGTGGGCGTGTCATGCTGGCACGACTTCCGCCTTGACAGAAATATGTACACACAGCTTCGGCTGGGCGTCTAGGCAACGGCCCATGAAGCGCCTCTACTGTGCCTTTCTTGTGTGACAGCGAGACAGCAAGCGAGCAGACAAGGATGCAGTCAGTACTGGCACAGCACGTACCACACAGTGTATGACGGCTGTGCCTGCTGGTTTGGACCTGGTGTCTGGCAGCACTGCGAGGCACTGGGGTGTGGGCGTCAAGCCCAGCAAGTCACAGCAGCAGCGGTTTGAGGCAGCCTGTCAGCAGCTGACGCAAGCACTGCAGGACTCCCACGGCCCCTACCTTGTGGGGCAGCAGCCGTCACTGGTGAGGTTTGTGCTGACAGCTCACCATAGCGCCTTTGAAAATGCAATGTTTGAGCGCCTTACAGTGTTGCCTCACTGCCACACACTGATTGTTTACAGAACGGCTGTGCCTCAAAGTTTGCCCGCATACTGCATACCCTTCAACCCTTCTGCAATGTGATGTGACTCTGCTGCATAGAGCATGCATTGCCGTCCCTTGAGACAAGCAACATTGACTCCAGCCCCCAGTATGCTTGGTGGCTGATGCATAGCCCGCCGCACTGCATGTTTGTGTTTGTGTGCACGTATGCATGCAGGCAGATGTGGCTTTGGTGCCGTTCTTTGAGCGCTTCCGGCTGTGCCTGCAGCTGACGCAGGGCTACGACCTAGCACGCATGGGAGGTGGCGCAGTAACAGACTGGCTGGTAAGCAACCAGAACTGGCGCTCCCACAACCACCCAGCATGCTCATTGGGTGTCACATAATAGTCGAAAGCAGATAGCAATGGTGTGCCACTGGTGTACGGTTGCAAGTGGTAACAGCAGAGGCGACGTCAAGCAAATTCGGTGCAGAAGCAACACGCAAGAGACTGGCTGACTGGCTGCCGTAACACTTAGCAAACCTCAATTTTGATGGGTTGGCGCTGCCAATGGCAGCTGCGGCAGCCCTACTGACACCTGTCAAGCTCTGCATGACGGCAGCATGATGATGGATACTACCCATCGTATGTTGTGTTGAACATACAGTGTTGCGTTGTGCTGTGCTGCAGGACGCCATGGCAGAGCTGCCCGCCTGCAAGCTAGCATCTCCAGATATGGGCCTGTTTGCTGCAGCGTTGCAGCAGCATGAGTCGCTGGATTTCTTTGACTACGTGCCTTACACAGCCACCCAGCTCCACCCACACCTAGAGCAGTATCACAGTGGGGCTCTCTGATGTGGCGCGAGCGGCAGGGCACACACCTTTTGAACGAGCGCAGAGGGAATGCTCAACCCTCAGCTGGCTCAGCCTGGTCCACTGCCAAGGGCAACGCAAGAGACTGGTACAGCAGTGCATGCTGGGCATGTTGCCCTCTCAGCATGCAGCGTCTGATTGTGACATGCCGTGTCATGCTCATATTCACCATCCCACTATGTGTGGATGGTGTGCAAACTGACATTGGAGGTCATGAAGCTGTCGCCATGGCACCATTTTCCAAGTTTGGGAAGGAGCGGTGATCCCCGCCCTAGTGGGGCGAGGGGCGCGCTCAACTGTGCTTGAAGCCACCAGGTAGTCAGCTGACCAAGGATACAGTCCTTCGGAGGGGGCGTTGCGTGTGCTGTGCTGGGGGGGGGGTGATAATTGAGGCAGCAGCCCAAGGCTCGATCAATTCCAAGAAATCAAGGGAGGCAGGCACCAACGAGGTTGGGTGCTTGCCCTTGCCTGGGAAGGTAATCATCAGCAGTTTCAACTGTCATAAATAAAAAGAAAATTGTTGAGGCCAGCTGGTTCAAAGTGGCAAGCCAGCACACTTGCAGCATCGGCATCGGATACAGTCATGGTGCTGATGCTCGAGGCACAGATGACTGGTCCAAGGGTCCCCATCAGCCAGCACAATCACGCACTCCTGCCGCAACTGGCCTTTCAAGGGGGCGCTATCAAGCACCACTCGACAGCGCTCACTGGGGGCCATTGGTGGCCATCCAGGGCTTACTATGGCCGGCCCAGTGTTGCCACGGGCCAGTGGGCATCTGTTCGTTGAGTTAGGCAGGCAGGTCGTGTTGAACATAGTTTGTTTGGATTGATGGAAGCGAAGACAAGCAATGCACGGCCCTGTGTGCCACCTGGCTGCTGGACCACCACCTGGGTCCCTGGGGCCACTGCAGTGAGGCAGAAGGAACCTGAGATCGAAGCAGAGGGAGCCGGCTGCAGGATTTGTGTAATGGACTCCAATTAACGGGTTGAGTCAAAGATGCCTGCTATTTTGGAGCATAATTTCAAATTTTGTTTGGTTGGCGTTGTTGCGCCAAGGATCATGGAGACCCCTCCAGCACTTTGTTTCGACTGCCTGTAAATACCGTGCTCAAGCTGCTTCTGCTTCCTTCTTCACGCCAGCGTCACCCTCAGATCACCACACCAACGAAACCGAGTCCGAGCACACCACGCAAGTATCCTAGCACTGGGCCGAGAATCATCGGGATCAACCTTTCCCGTGCTTGATCAGGTGGCTAGCAGCAGCTCAGTATGGTCAGCAACACGGATGAACTTGAGCAGCAGCAGGCCTGGGAGGTAGACCGTGCTGAGGAGAGCGAGGAGGGAGACGAGGGGGAGGACGATGACGGGGACTACGAGGCTGGTGACGAGGGAGAGGAGGAGGTGGGTGTCCCATCAGGGCTGGTTAAGGCCAGGCTCTCGCCGTGCTGGTGCTGTAGCAAGCAGAAACAGCACACCCCTTGGCCCAGTCCAGCCAGCGGTTCCTGGCATGCTTTGCTTCAGCCAGCCATCTGTTTCCTCAAGAACATCACCGCACTGCAAGCTACATGCGCATGCACACACAGCAGCAGCCAGCGTGGTCTCGCAGCAGGCGTGAACAGGCGACACAGCAACAAGGAATCCATCCTGCGCACTGACATGCAGTGTGTGGTATACTGTGTTGCTGTGTGTACAGGGTGGCGGCAACGACGATGGTGACGAGGAGGGGGACGAGGAGGGGGATGAGGGTGAAGAGGAGGGCTACGAGGAGGCAGAGCCAGGGGTGGAGGTGATCCTGGTGAGCAACTGTTCCTGGCCCCACTACTACTCTCCCATCGTCAGCGCCAGCACGCCAGCACACTGAGCACTGCAGCAAACTTGATCTGGCTATTGCTCTTGAGTGTGCAGGGCCTCAGCACACTCCTGGACATGCACTTGGCGCAAGTGTCCTGCACATACTCTGCAGCTGAAGCAACCCTCCGCTCTCCTGCATCTACATCACATGACTCGTGCTTTGATTGTGTCCAGTACATAGCCAACGAGGTTGCATCGTGAGTACTCTCACACGACAGGATACGTCAAGAGGGTGAGTCAAAGTGGTGTATGTTCCTGTGCTGCCACCCTGTACTGCCATGCTGTGCCGGTGCATTCCTTCCTGCAGGGTGATGAGCCTGCGCCCGAGGATGAGGAGGAGTATGAGGCTGACGAGGCTGAGGACGACAGCGGCAGCGATGAGGGCGAGAGCGACGGCGATGAGGTGCGACGGCTCGGCTGCTGTTGGGAGGGAGGGTGGTTTCAGCGTCCTGCTCGAGGGCTGGTGGATTGGTCATCCTGCCCTTTGGCTAATGGAGGACTGGGGAGGTGTGGGAGCGTGTTGCGCAGGGTGGGCGCAGTCTGCCTGGCCGTGCAGTGTGCGCTGGCATGCTGCTCATGTGATTGGCATAAAGCAGCTGCAGCACACAGGGCAGCCTCCCAAAGATTTTCGCCGCGAGCCTGCAGTGCATGCTGCTGTGGCCAAGGGAGACAGGGTGTCAAAGGATAGGGCTGTAATGACCCACTGCTTTCACTGCAGTGGTGTGGCTGCAGCCAGTGCCTGTTGATGGTGCTGGGTGGTGGTACGGCAGTCGTGCAACCTGAAGCACACTGGTAGTGCAACCTGGAGCACAATGACATTCCAACAGCCCGCATGACATTCCAACAGCCAGCATGACACAAGGGCGCCTACTGCACCAGCGACGTGCAGTGCAGTCACACCTACTCACTTCCATCATCGCAGAGTGCCTGGCACTCCTGCATTGCCTCTGTTTCCCTCTGACAGCAGTGCTGTGTGTGCTGGCATGCCATGTGCTGTTGCCCCTGCAGGAGCCCCACGGCCAGAAGCGGAAGCGTGCTGCTGGCGACGAAGGCGAAGAGCAGGAGGAGAGCGAGGGTGATGACGAGGACGAGTGAGGCCCAGGTCACACTTAGTCAGCACTCCTCGCCTGCCACCTCCGCGTGGCAGCAGCAGCAGCAGTGCTTGCAGCAGCAGCAGGGTGTGATGCCTTGGCGCCACACGAGCCTGCTGCCGAGGCTGCCCTGCTGCTGACAACTGTTTCATTTTGGGCAGTCGGCTGCTTCTGGGCTGTTCTCGGGCGTCAGCTGGGTGCTCTGCTCGTCGTGTTGGGTTGTAGTTTGTATTTGGCGGGCACGCTGACGGCCTCTGTGTGTCTCCCATCACTTTTCCGGTCCTGCTGAGATGCAGTGCAAGGGTGGCACCTTGAGTTGTTGCTCTGCGTGACTGTATTCTTGTACCAGATGCATGTTGTAGATTGAGCCCTTGTACTTGTGGGTGTATCATGCTTCGCTCACGCTCGTGCTTCTATATGGGGTTGTGCCAGTCGTGTGAAGAAGTTCCGTTGTAATCAATGCGGAGTCGTGCGCCCTCGGTCGCAACCATGTAGTGGTAGGGCCTGTGCAGTGGCAGCTGGTGCAGTCAATACCGTCTTGCCTGGCTGTGCGCCATGCAGCACAAGTACAGAGTGCCGTTGCAGTGACGCCTGGGAACGACGCAGAAGACTTCACCTGATCTTACTACAACAGGACTTCACCTGTCAGGACGGCTGGCCCATCTGATTCTTTCAATCAGCAGCTGGCAGCCACTAGGGTGCATGGCAAAACCTATATATCGTGCAGACACCAGGATAAATTGACACGATGCGCTTGCAATGGATGCAGGTCGCTCAGTGACTTGGCACCGTGTGTCTAGTAGCCTCACCGCCTGCTTTGACAGCTACCATGCCATACAAAGCGTACAACTGCGGTGACGGTGTTTGGTTGGTCACACTCAAAGAAATGCAAGCAAACCCGTTGTGAGCTGTGTGTAGATCACAGCACTTTATGTGACCAAGTGGCCCGGCAAACTTACACACAAGATGCAGACAGGTGTCACATCGGCTTATTGATCATGACACCTCAATCAAAGGCAAAAATTATTGATCGGCTGGGCAAGCTAGCTAACCTAGCTCAGCCTGCACCAACATTGGCTAATTGTCCATTGCGCCCCGCCCAAATCACACATGCCCCAATGTACATACTCCTAAGCTTTGGAGTCTTGGATCCAAGGGTTGCCCAAGTGGATCTGGTTACAGCAAAGGCCTCCTGAAGGGGACCTGTCACCGTTTGAACCTCAAAACCACCAGGCGAACCCTGCTCAGGAACAAGCAGCGAATCATGGTTGTAGAAGGTGCACCTATTGGGTGTCTGAGCCAAGCAACTTGAAATCCCGTCCAGACTCTGACAGTACTACCGGGCCCGGGTGTGCTTGAGTGTCTCCCACCATCACAGCTGCAGCTTACATACACGCCCCAGAATGACTTCCAGAACCGTACTCTCAAGCCTGCTGGTGCTTGCCTTCTTGAGTGTGGCAGGTAACTTGTCTTGACCGATTACAGGAGATCGGCTGACTCACCCGGCTTACCGAGCATGGCTGTCTCATTGGATCACAGTGACCAGCCAATGCTATGGTGAAAAAGTGTGGTTTTGTGGAAGGGCGGACCGGTTGCGGTGTCTCGCCGCTTGCTATGCTGGTGGCAGCAGCTGGTGACGATCTCTCTGTGCTGTGTGTGTCTCGCAGCTGCCCAGGGATGCAAAACCTTCGCCAACCTGGGTCAATGGTGCCAGGACTCCACTGGAGCGTGCTGCGGTGCGTGAGGCCTTGTTGAACGGTCTTGCTTGCATGTTGGCCATTGCAGCAGCAGCCAGTAGGGCTGGGTCCCTGCAGTGGCACGCAACTGCCTCTGAAACAGCAAGATGCCAACGGCTTTGGACGATCTGCTTGTTTTGTTGCTGCAGGTGGTGCTCCCAAGAACGCTAAATGTGAGTCACTGAAAAAAATGGGGGGTATCTTATGGCGTCTGCAAACCTGCATGCCAGATGCACAGTATGGTCTGACAACAACTGCATTGCAGAAGAGGGTGGTCTTCTTGTACCAGAGTCGTCAGCTCTAGCCCATCACTGACCCTCAAGGCAGCACGGTGAAATGTACTGCCAAGGATGTGCATCTCGATATCAGTTGCACTGTTGCGCTGGTGTATGCCATACAGCTCGTTCTGTTGGATCACTGGCAGGTGCATGCTGATATCGGTTGCACTGGTTGCGCCACACACGCTCGTTCTGCCTGAACACGCGCCCGTGTCCAGGCAGAACGAGCGTGTATGGCATACACCAGGGCAACAGTGCAAATGCTTTCGAGATGAGATCACATGCTGGGCAGTACATCTCACCGATTGTGCTGCATTGAGGGTGCAGTGCACAGGCCCTGACTCGAGCTGCATTGCTGTCACCCCTGCCACCTTGCAGGTGTGAACTACGTGTGCACCAGCACTTACCCTGGTGCCGAGACCAACAACCCCCCACCAGCCGAAGGCTGCAAGGCCTTTGCTGCTGCGGGTGCCTGGTGTGAGGACCGCAGCGGCAACTGCTGCGCAGGAGCACCCAAAAATGCCAAGTGTGAGTGTGCACCACCCTCCTGCACGCCTTGTACTTTCCGCCCAACAAGTCAATCTTTCCGGTTGCGGCAAACAGTTGCAGGGACCCCTGTTGTCCTACCAGGCACATCTCAGCATCACAGCCACCAAACAGCTCTAGACGCGATGGGTGTACTTTGCTCCAGCTCAAAGTTTATGTACGACCACCTACACACCTGCTCAGTGGCTTCAATTGGCTGCTCTTGCCACTGACTGAAGATTGTTCTGACGCTGCCGACCCTGCAGGCGAGAACTACAAGTGCGTCACCTCCGCACCTGCCCCTGCCCCTGCGCCTGCACCCGCCCCCACGCCCAGTGGAACTGCTTGCGCAACCTTTGCCCCCATCGGCCAGAAGTGTGATGACAAGAGTGTCTGCTGCGGAGGCGGCCCCAAGAACACCAGCTGCAAGAACGGCGTGTGTGTCTCCAACTACCCTGGCAGGCACAGGATCTGAGCTGCCGGCAGGATCTTCACCTGCATATGCATGGCCTGGAATTCATGCAGCAACAGGGTTGCAAAGTAGAGCAATGCGCGTGGTTTGCCAACGGATGAGACAGTTCACTTTGTTTGCTGGCTGCTCTGCCCTTCAGGAATGTGCAGCATCGGTTGGTTTTTTCGATCGTGTTTGATCAGTACAGTTGAACAGCTGTTTGTGTGTCGCATGTACCAGCGTACCTGCACCCAGGAGCTGCACTCATCAGGGCACAGGCATGCGGACATGTGTCGGTTTTGCATGCCATATGATTGGTCGCACACCATGTTGCTGCACTTGTGTGCACTGGTACCAACCTGCTTCAGCCCTGTGGCAAGCATCACCAAACTGCCCCAATGAATGTGCCAATGCCCTGATCTCAGGGATCTTTCTGATACATGTTGTTACCATGTTGCTGGATGTTTCTAAGGTTATGCGTGAGGTTTGTGGCTGTACACATTCTGGGGTGCTCTGCAAGCAGTCAGCAGGCAGGTATTGCCAACTGCTGGTGCTTGGTGGAGTCACGCTCGCAAACTCAGCTGGGTGATTCCCAGCGGGGGAGTTTGGAGATTGCAGCATGGCTGCCACAGCGCCGTGCACCAGGCTCACCCGTTTGGCCAGCCTATTCTGATGTCACAGCAAGTTGCTGCAGTGTGTGTGCCATGGGTTGCTCTGTGCTTGAGCACTTCGACTGCAACTTGGCATGGTCACTGCACATGCCTGTGCAACTGCGGCTGTAACTTACTTCAGGTTGCCCTGGCTGACATGCAAGGCAAGCTGCCACGTGTGCATGTACACTTAGAGCATAAGCGCTGGCTAGCAGTAAGCAGTTCAGCTCAGCACACAGACAAGGAGCTGGAGCGGCACATGCAGCTGCTCTCGCAACATATCGGCCCCTGGCCCACCAGCACACCATCAAAGGCAGTAATCCTGAGAAGGTTGAGGAGAAACGTACTGCCACACGCATGACCCGGGTCAAGGCTGGCAGGTGCCGTCTGGGACAGAACACAGATCTGTACGTATACACGTGTACTGTGGTGCTCAGAGTCCACAGAAATCAACTTGTATGAGGACGAAACGTCGCAGCACATTTGCGCGGGATCTTGAATAGCGCGGGCACATCCCCTGTTGGCGAGACGTTTCTTTTTAGGTGAGAAAGATTCACCATCCTGGCCAGTTGAAACATTGCAGAGCACTAGGTACATGTCAGATGCCTTCTGCAGAGCGTAGGCACCTTGGAAACACCCATCCAAAACAAGTCTGAAAGCCTCTCACACACTGGCACTTGCACCTGTCGATTAGCAGAAGGACTGCAGGATGGGAACGGAAGCACCCCGCTGGTGGAGGCAGCTGCTCGACCAGCTGCAGGTTGCAGCAGCAGAAGCAGAAGCAGCAGCAGAAACAGCAGCATCACACGACAGTGCAGCAGGCAGTGGCTGGCAGCCGAGCAATCTTGGAGCTATCCACGACACTATTTCGGACCTTGGCAGCCTGCCAGACATACTGCCCAAGGCGGTCTGGAAGAAGATCTTGGCTTTACAGGTGCTTGCCCTTGCAGCAGAAGGCTGCTGTCTGACTTGCTTGGCTTTCAAACAAAAACAGCAATCAGGCGCAGCATCAAAACTGCCACACAGCTCTCCAAGTGCTTGAAAGTGTGCAGATCTCATCATGAGTGGAGACCCTTTCAGCATAAAACCTGCCTTTGCTGCTGCTGCTGCCCCATAGGTGCCACACAAGCTTGTCTCAGTGTGCTGTCAGCAGCCCGACTGTGTGCAGCTCATGGCCCAGCCCTTCATACTGGCAGCACGCATCCTCTTGTACCAGGGAGCCAGCTTGTGTGAGGACACAACCAGCAGCATCAGCCTGGCTGACTCCCTCCTGCAGCAGCTGCAGCAGTCAGACCTGCTGCAGCACCTGGCGGCCGCAATGTCACACACCACTCATCACATCTGGGAGCTGCAGAGCCAGGCTGGCTCTGATGTGCTGGCAGCAGACCTGGCTGACTCAGCCTATGACCACAAGCAGGACTGGGGCGCCAGCAGCAGCAGCCTGCAGCAGCTGCACCTTCATGCAGGCCAGCTGTGTCCATGTGCTGTCAACCTGGGGCGCCAGCTTGCAGCACTCAAGAACCGCAGTGGTATTGACCGCTGGCACGAGCTGCTGCAGCCAGTAGCTGTTCCCGTGCTAGAGCTGTCAGCATTGACAGTTCAGCACGTGAGCACCTGTCTGGAGCTGCTGCCAGCACGTGTGATACTGCCACCCAAGTCGTTGTGGAAAGCGCTCTCGATTGCATGTGGCGTCACGAAGGAGTACATGGTGTGGTGTTCTGCCCAGTGCAGCTGCTGTGCTGATCTGCGGCAGCAGATGCTGAAGTCACCCTATCACCTGCCTGCTAGCTGCATTGCGCTGCTTGTGGCAGTCTACGGGAGCTTGATACACAGCGATGCAGAAGCCTGGTGGGACGCTGCAACCGGCAGCAGCAGCAGCAGCCAGCAGGGCGAGCAAGACCAAAAGCTGCAGGCACGTTGGGACAGGGCTGCCTGGGAGCTTGCCTGCAGCCGCCATGGCGCCCTGCCTGCCTCCCACTACCTGCTGCTGCAGCTGGCGGGCTGCAGCAGCAAGGCACTGCTTTGGGCAGGGACAGTTGACAACAACAACGCAGATGCAGACGTTGTCATAGCTGCCAAAAGCTGCATGGCAGAGGCCAGCGACCACCTCAACCCCCAGATCCTGCAGGACTTCACCAGCCCGGACTTGCTGCCTGGAACCTCAGCAGCGCTCCTCAGGCATGCAGTGCTGCTGCACTGGGGGTGGCACTACTGGCAGGACAGTCAGCATCTGTTGCTGGACAACCAGGCCATTGCTGAAAGGTCACTGACCTTGGCAAGCGCCCTGCAAGCCTTGGCATGCACCGGCAGCGTCTTCGCTCATCTTGTAAGTAACAGAGCAGTGGCCATAGTGCAGACGGTGCTGGAGGCCAAAGAACAGCAGCAGCAGCAGCAGCAAGCAACACAGTCGTCACAGGAGGTGCTGGTGCAAGTGCCAGCTGCGCTTTTCTTTCCTGTCCCTATCTACCTCCAGGTCTTGGATGATGTGCTGCTGCTGACGTGCAGGCTGCTGACATTGCTGCTGCCATTGGCAGTAGCACAACAGCAGCCAGCACCGGTGGCCAGCAGCAGCAGCAGCAGCAGCAGCACATGCAACAGCAGCAGCCCTAGCCAAGCCGGCAGCGCCACTTGCTCAGCGCAGTTTGGCGCGCTGCTGCAGGGTCTGTTGGTATCCTGCACAGCCCTCTCCTCAAAGGAGATGACAGCTTTTGCTGGCATGCAGCCAGTGCCTGATACACCCAAGGCCAGCTTGATATGTTCCGCAGAGGCGCCTGTCTTGCGCGAGGATGCGGCAGTCTGGTTCCAGCACGCTGGACAAATGTGTCAAGTGCTGGAGGGGTATGTGAGGGCAGCTGCACGCAGCCAGGCTGTCCAGTCAGCAGGGGTGACTTGTCCAATTCAAGCAGCAGCAGAGCAGATAAAAGCAGTAGTAGTGAAGCTTGTTGATCCTACAGAGACAGCACTGCGGGGCCCTCTTCTGCAGGCTGCTGCTGCTGCTGCTGCTGCTGCTGCTGGGGTAGCTGCAAACCATTCGGTAGCAGAAAGGGAAGCAAAACCGTGAGTGCAAATGCAATAGAAGCAAGCGCAAGAAAAAGAGTTGCGCATGCAAGATCCACTTGCTTTTGCGAGAGTGGATGTGCGGTTGAGCTGTCACATAAGCAAGTTCCTTTGTGCAGGCGACGTTTAAGATGATAAAGACGGCCTGAGATGGGTGGTATGAAAGCGTATGACGCTTGCAAGCAATGGCGTGAAAACAAACTTGCCGAAACAAGTTTGCCTGGTGCCGGGAAGCATGTGAGCACACCGTGGTGGTACCTTCCCCTCACGCACATTGCTTTTGGCATTGCAAGGTCACAGGCGTTCATACCTGCTGCCATGTTGGCCAGCAGTTTGGTGGAGTCCAGTAGTAGGAGAGGCTAGACAGCAGAAGCCGTTGAGTAGTCACAGGGGTTGCCAAGATGAGGAGCAGGGAGAACGTTTGCCGTTCGGTTCGGCTTGTCGGTGCTTAAGAGGAGCTTTCGCTCAACTGTCAGTCAAACTGGCTTGTCACGGTAGTAGTGCCCATAGCCCTGCGTTGGTGCTCGCCAAATGCTAAACGTTTGGTGTTGATCATTAAACACTTATTCGAGAGGCTGCCTGGGGGGCAGGGCGTGAAGGGGAGATAAGTAATGTTGGGACAGTGACTGGATTTGTTGGGACAGTGAATGGATGACACCAGATGGGTTGAGATGGACCCTGAAGGGTCAGGTTGTGTGCACCATGCGCATATGAGCAGTGGTGACTTATTTCAAGTTGTTTTTAGGGGCGCACAGGTGCCATGACAGCTGGGACATAACCACAACCATGGTTATGCCAAGCTAGAGCACTCAAGTCAAGCAGGGTGCTGACAAGTGCAAACAGGGCAGGTGTGTGTGACAGAGTTGTGTCACAGCAATGAGAGATGTGTGCAGGGCAGGAAGCAGTCACTCACCAAGACTGCTGCTGCTGCTGCTGCTGCTGCTGGTCCTGGTAGCAAGGAAGAGCAGCAGCTGCATGGGCTGCTGCGCAGTGCACTGAAATGGGCAGGAGCCATGGGACCAGCACAGCAGGTGGTGGCAGAGCAGCTGCGTACTGCTGTAGCTGTAGCAGCAGCCAACATGCTGCTAGCAGCCAGCAGGGCGCACCACATGCAGGACGGTGATGGTGCTGGTGCACCATCAACACCAGGAGCAGAGGCAGCAGCAGAGGTCAGTAGGGCAAGCTCTTGTGCTGCTGCTGGTGGCAGCAGTCTCCATGAAGCAGCCAGCACTGAGCAGTCAACACAGCAAAGTGTTGTTGCAGCTCCAGCATCAAAGGGGTCTGTCCTACCCACCCTGCCCTGGCTCGGTCTGCTGGGCTGCTGCTGCTTGCAGTGGAGCCAGCAGCTGGGCTGCCTGCCGACTGACAACGCTGCAGCAGCTGCCGCTGCTGCAGGTCAGTCGCAACTGCCGCACCACGTCCAAGGAGTGGCCAATGTGCTACCTGCAGGACTTTGCAGTGTCTGGGGCACAGCTGTGCATGCAGTCTTCAGGGGCCAACCACTCATCTGGGTGTGTGTTGATGCTGTAGACACATGGCTGGGACCTGTGTGCAGGTCGCCTGACCTGCTGCTTCAGCTGCTCAGATCTTGTGATGCGCAACTTCAAGTTGCCATGACTGCCGTTACGGGGTGCTTCAAAGAGTGCTTGACTGTGCGGAGCAGTGTAAAGGAGCACCCAGAAGCTCCTGTGCCCCTTAGCGGGTATGTGCAGCAGCTATCTACACTTGGTGAGGCTTTGTGCTGTGTTGCGCACAAGCAGTCTTGCAACAACCCCACCTGTAGAAACCTCTTTGGGCCGTCAGAGCTGCAGCTGGTCAAGGGTAGGAGCAACACCTGCTCAGGTTGCCGCATGGCCCGTTACTGCGGCCCGGAGTGCATGAGGCAGCATTGGAAGCAGCACAGGCCAGTGTGCAAGGCACTGGGGAGAACAGCAGCAGCAGGTGCTAGTGCAGAGCCTGCCTCAGCACCCTGAGTCAGGCCTTTCAAGCATGCTGAACAATGGGTTTCCTGGTGTGGAGCATCTTGCTGGTTGTTTCTTGGCCTTGCTTTTGTGCATTGTTGAGCTCTAAAATTTCCAAGATAGGCTGTGTGTTGGTGTGCAGCGAGGTGTATCAGTGTCAGAAGCACACTGTCTCCACTGTTGTTCCAGTGCTGCAGTTGTGCCATGCACACTGCAGTGCTGCAAGCACTACTCAACAGAGTCGGTGAACAGTGCTGGGGTCCAGCACTGGCTAACGCTGGCATATTTTATGTTTGATTGACAGCAGGAGCACAAACTTAGGCCCCAGTGGGGCATACTTGGCCTGCACACAGACACTTCGACTGTAACATGTTGGGCACAGCCTTCCGTGGTAGCCGTACAGGCAGTTTGCGACCAGCAATGCTCACAACAAAGTACATACGGAGCAACCTACACTGTATCTAAACGTAATAAACTTGGGAAGGCCGCCTGACGATCGCCCGCGCGGCGCGTCCGACCATACGCTGGGCGAAGGCTGCTCGACGTCCATCCGAACAGCAAGGCAGTCGAACTGACGACGACCATCCGTGCAAGCAAACAACGTGCGACCGACCAGCTGTGCAAGTCAGCATTCTGGCGTATATAAGGTGGTCGAGCGTGGTGAATGTTACTCCTCAACCATACATCAGTTGCTGGCTAGTACGATAAACGTTCATCCACTCCGCACTCTTTTTGCGCACGGATACATACGATGGCCCGATCCAGTTCTCTCGACAAGGCTTTTTCGATCATGTTTGTGTTGGCGATGGTGTGCTCCAGTGCTTCAGGGTGAGTGTGTGCAGCGTCGGCTACCCTGAGTGTGTGCTGCATGACTTCAGGGGCAGCAGCAATAGCCTGATTACAATTACAGCTACTACGAACACCCATGTGTGCAAGACATACATCTATTTGCAAACAGGCGATGAAAAGAGTCAATTCGTTGTCATCAAAGCTGGCTTTTGGCTCTCGTACCACTCATGGGCGTCACATGTCTTGCCCTCCTGCAGGCAAGTGATTGCTGGCTGTGCCAATGGCAGCTGCAACCCCACTGCACAAGGAGGCGTCGCCATCAGCACCAGCTCAAGCACACAGTCTACGACTGTTGAGCAGCCTGCACCACCAGCTGGCAACCCCATCATGGACCTCGTTACTACCTTTCTCCCCGTGGCGCTGGGAAAGCCAGGCCGCAAGCTGATGGGTCACCAGGTGGCTGCTGGTGACAGCACCAGCACAAGGCAGCTCAGGTGGGGGTATTATATTGATGCCAACAAGTGGGGCGAGGCAGCTTGTGCGATCCGCAGGACGCAGGATTCCACAAGCTCACAACAACAACGCACCTGACAGGACAGGCACCAGCAAGTGGCTGCACCTCAGTACGCGGACACAGCAAAGCCTGGCAGTATCGCAGACTGCGATACTGCCATCAATGATGGCACTCAGTGCTTATGGCATTAGCCGGTCGTGTGGTGTGCATCAACAGGGCTGCATACAATTTCGTCGCTGCTGCATCATGCTGCGTGAAGCTGCTCAGGCTACACGCTCCACTGCACCCCGGCGCTGCAACACCAATCATGCGTGTTTGGCTCACCAAGCTTACTGTTTTCTGTGCGCCTGCAGGCAGCTGCCAGCTGGCTTGGTTGTCGTTGGCTGTGCCAGTGGCAGCTGCAACCCCTCAGCAACAGGTGGCACCGCCGTCAGCAGCACCCAGACCACACAGACCACTGACATCAAGCAGGCGCCACAGGAGTCTGGCGGCAACCCCATCACTGACATCCTTGGAGGCATTGGGGACCTGTTTGGGGGGCGCAAGCTGATGGGTGTGCAGGAGGAGCAGGGTGGTGTTGTTGCTGCAGCAGGCGGCCTGCGCAACCTGAAGTGCGTGGAAGCTCCAGCCAATAGTGTTCAGTGCGGCGCGTGGGGTCCCTCACAGTGTGGCATGCCTGGTGTGCCTGACAAGTGCCCCTGCATGTGTGGGGGTGCAGCAGGAGGGGGCACGCAGGGTGCCCCTTTCATTCAGGTGTTTGATATCTCTGGCTGCAAGGGTGGCAGCTGCAACCCTGGGGCGCAGGGTGGCAACGCAGGCAGGTGATGGGCCCATCTGAAGCGCTGCTTGTGCTGATGCAGCATACGCTTCACTTGGTTTGTTTTGTGTGTGTGCACCCGTAGTGAAGTTGGGGCATGTGGTGCAATATGCAGCGCTGGCTCACTTTATGTGTGGGCGTCGTCACAACGGCTACAGCCTTGTGAAGTTACTCAGCAATTATGTAAGTGTGCTGGTTGTGGTGGCTGTTGTCCAACCTTTGTAATCCCATTGGAAGCTGGTCACCTACGGTAGGCAAGGTACCTGCAGAGTTTCGAAGGTTTCAAGCAGTATACCTGCCTCTTCCAAGCTCAGACAACCAGTCAGGCTCAGCCGGTACACCAGCTGCTGATGCCAGCAACACGCACATAGGGAGCATCATCTCGACAGGCGCCGAGCGGTGAGGCTTCTTGACCCACAACAAACTTTGCAACTGTATGCCGCACTGGGGGGCCCCCAAAGTCAATAGGTACCTACCACTGGTGGGCACAGTGTGGGTGCGCTTGGCCAGCGGTCCAGTCCTCATAATTTCCGGGTGTGACCGCACCATGCTACGATAGGGACTCCCCTTGCAAGTGGTATGCTCAACACAACAAGTACTAGTAGGAGGGGGACTATCAGGGGACGGGCAAAAGCTCTCCTTGAACATGGCATTCAATCCCTCAAGGGGATGCTTGCAAGAAATTGGATGCTGAGTCCAAGCTCAGATCAGAAACCAATATCTGTACATCAAAGTATCCACAGGCCCGGCGGTCTACCAGCACAAACTCTCATGCAGGCAACATCTGATGCCACACAAACCTTCAGAGAGATCCCTGCCATGTACATGACCTGGTCACGGTCAACAGAGACAACACTGTTGAAAGTTTCAATTTTGTGGCACATGCACCCTGGTGTGCCAAGCCATGTGGCAGTGACATCCTGAAGCCGCAGCCCCCTCCTTCACCGAAGACCTCTCTACTAACATGTTGGATTATGAATAACTATACACACCATACCGACTCATACACACAGCCCTAAGTCAGCTGGGTGGTTGCGCATTCAAGGCACAGGCACATGCCAGGCTGACAACTCAGTTTGGGGTGGCACCTCAAAACAATCTGCATCTCCAGCCAAGCCGGCCACGGTGATAATCTCTCACCCGCCACACAACATATGTCTAGCTAGACATATCTATCTATAGACACTGCAGCAGCATGTCCAGCAAGCTGGTCCAACCATGCTTTGTCCCGCCTGTCCTGCAATTCTGCATGCGCTGCTACCTGCTTTGCCCTCTGCCAGCATGAGTCTGGAAAGAGTTGACGGACACAAAACATCCTGTATCAGAGCCAAACCACAAACTTATCTGCTGACAAATAGATGTTATTATCAACAGCTGCTAAGCACCCTGCAGACGGTCAATGCAAGAATACGTCTGTTTTGTCAGCAGCACAGCCTTGAGCCTTTTTTACTGCTGCTAACAGTTTGGGCTTTTGACCAGTACACTTTGCTGACCGTCATGTGAGTGAAACTTTGTGTTGCGACTGCAAATCCAACACTGTTGTAGCAATCAAACTGATGCAAATGTAGAGGGACGAGGGCTCTGCACTCTATCGATGAAAGCATGCCCTCATGTAACCCGGCCCTGTCAACTTGCCACTTGCCTGCGCAGAGCACCCTATTACCCTCTGCTGCTGTCTTGGCTGAGCTTGACTCTGTTCAACTGTATCCGGCAGGTCTAAAGCTTGTACCCATGCAGAGCTCTGCAAGTACCCTGCCTACACCAGCATCCTTGGCCAGTTGAAATTGCAAAGGGTGGTAATTGATCAACCAACACAACTACGTGGTTGCTGCGGCAGTAACTGGCGCACGTGTGGCACAATGCAGTGCTCAGCAAGCCCCAAGTTCACAGAGGGGCGCAAACACAAAACAAGCCAAGTGAAGCATGTGCTGCATCAGCACAAGCAGCGCTTCAGATGGCGCCATCACCTGCCTGCACGTGCACTGCCACCCAGCGCCCCAGGGTTGCAGCTGCCACCCTTGCAGCCAGCTATATCAAAAATCTGAACGACAGGGGCACGCTGCGAGCCCCCTCCCTGGCCCCCGCACATGCAGGGGCACCTGTCAGGCACACCAGGCATGCCGCACTGTGAGGGACCCCACGCGCCGCACTGAACACTATTGGCGGGAGCTTCCACGCACTTCAGGTTGCGCATGCCGGCTGCTGCAGCAGCAACAACACCCTGCTCCTCCTGCACACCCATCAGCTTGCGCCCCCCAAACAGGTCCCCAATGCCTCCAAGGATGTCAGTGATGGGGTTGCCGCCAGACTCCTGTGGCGCCTGCTTGATGTCAGTGGTCTGTGTGGTCTGGGTGCTGCTGACGGCGGTGCCACCTGTTGCTGAGGGGTTGCAGCTGCCACTGGCACAGCCAACGACAACCAAGCCAGCTGGCAGCTGCCTGCAGGCGCACAGAAAACAGTAAGCTTGGTGAGCCAAACACGCTTGTTTGGTGTTGCAGCGCCGGGGTGCAGTGGAGCGTGTAGCCTGAGCAGCTTCACGCAGCATGATGCAGCAGCGACGGAACTGTATGCAGCCCTGTTGATGCACATCACACGACCTGCCAATGCCATAAGCACTGAGTGCCATCATTGATGGCAGTATCGCAGTCTGCGATACTGCCAGGCTTTGCTGTGTCCGCGTACTGTGGTGCAGCCACTTGCTGGTGCCTGTCCTGTCAGGTGAGTTGATTTTGTGAGCTTGTGGAATCCTGCGTCCTGCGGCTTGCACAAGCTGGCCCGCCCCACTTGTTGGCATCAACTCAATGCCCACCTGAGCTGCCTTGTGCTGGTGCTATCACCAGCAGCCACCTGGTGCCCCATCAGCTTCCGGCCTGGCTTTGCAGCCACCATGGGGAGCACAGCACCCATGAGGTCGATGAAGGGGTTGCCACCTGGTGGTGCAGGCTGCTCAACAGTCGTGGACTGTGTGCTTGAGCTGGTGCTGATGGCGGTGCCTCCTTGTGCGGTGGGGTTGCAGCTGCCATTGGCACAGCCAGCAATGACCACTTGCCTGCAGGAGGGCAAGACATGTGACGTCCATGAGTGGTAAGAGAGCCAAAAGCCAGCTTTGATGACAACGAATTGACTCTTTTCATCGCCTGCTTGCAATTATATGTATGTCTTGCACACATGGGTGTTCGTAGCTGTAATTAGGCCATTGCTGCTGCCCCTGAAATCATGCTATACACACTCAGGGTAGCCGACGCTGCACACACTCACCCTGAAGCACTGGAGCACACCATCGCCAACACACACATGATCGAAAAAGCCTTGTCGAGAGAACTGGATCGGGCCATCTTATGTGTCCGTGCGTAAACGAATGCGGAGTGGATGAACTAGCCAGCAACTGATTTATGGTTGAGGAGTAACATTCACCACGCTCGGCCACCTTATATACGCCAGAATGCTGACTTGCACAGCTGGTCGGTCGCACGTTGTTTGCTTGCACGGATGGTCGCCTTCGGTTCGACTGCATTTCCGTTCGGATGGACGTCGAGCAGCCTTCGCCCAGCGTATGGTCAGACTCGCCGCGCGGGCGATCGTCAGGCGGCCTTCCCAAGGTTGTTAATGTTGAGATCAGTGTAGGTTGCCCGTGTACACTTTGTTGTGAGTACTGCTGGTCGCAAACCGCCTGCACGGCTTCTACGGAAGGCTGTGCCCAACATGTTACAGTCGAAGTGTCTGTGTGCAGGCCAAGTATGACCCACTGGGGCCTAAGTTTGTGCTACTGCTGTCATTCAGACATGCAACACGCTGGCGCCAGCGTGGACCCCAGCACTGTTCACCAAAGTTGTCGAGTAGTGCTTGAAGCACTGCAGTGTGCATGTCAACAGCAGTGCTGGAACAACAGTGGAGACAGTGTGCTTCTGACACTGATACACCTGGCTGCACACCAACACACAGCGTGTCTTCGGACAACCGAGAGCTCACAATGCACATCAGCAAGGCCAATAAACAACAAGCAAAATGCTCCACACAAGCAGATCCAGTGTTCAGCATGCTTGCAAGGCCTAACTCAAGGCGCTGAGGCAGCCTCTGCACTAGCACCTGCTGCTGCTGCCGCAAAAACGGTTTTTGCCAGCGCCTTGCACACTGGCCTGTGCTGCTTCCAATGCTGCCTCATGCACTCCGGGCCGCAGTAGCGGGCAATGCGGCAACCTGAGCAGGTGTTGCTCCTGCCCTTGACCAGCTGCAGCTCTGACGGCCCAAAGAGGTTTCTGCAGGTGGGGTTGTTGCAAGACTGCTTGTGCGCGATACAGCACAAAGCCTCACCAAGTGTGGACAGCTGCTGCACATACCCGCTAAGGGGCACAGGAGCTTCTGGGTGCTCCTTTAGACTGGTCAGCACAGTCAAGTGCTCTCTGAAGCACCCCGAAGCAGCAGTGAGAATGAGTTGCGCATCACAATGCTCGAGCAGCTGTTGCAGCAGGTCCGACCTACGCATAGGTGTCATCCACGTGTCTATAGCTCCAAGACATAGCAGGATGATTGTTGACCCCCTACAGACCCCATGCACAGCTGTGCCCCAGACACTGCAAAGTCCTGCAGGTAGTACACTGGCTACTCCTTGGACGTGATGCGGCAGCTGCGACTGAACTGCAGCAGCGGCAGCGGCTGCGGGGTTGTCAGTTGGCAGGCAGCCCAGCTGCTGGCTCCAATGCAAGCAGCAGCAGCCCAGCAGACCAAGCCAGGGCAGGGTGGGCAGGACAGACCCCTTGGGGGCTGGAGGTGCAACAGCTTGTGCACCAGCGCTGTGCTGTGCTGACTGCTTTGTGCTGCCTCCTTGATGGTGACTGCTGCCACCGGCAGCAACACAGGAGCAGGCTGTATCACCCTGTGCTGCTGGCTTTGCTTCTGGTGTCAACTGTGCAGCCGGAGCAGCAGCACTAGCGTCCGGCATGCAGTGCGCCCTGCTTGCTGCTAGCAGCATGTTGGCTGCTGCTACAGCTACAGCAGCACGCAGCTGCTCTGCCACCCCCTGCTGTGCTGGCCCCATGGCTCCTGCCCATTTCAGTGTACTGCGCAGCAGCCCATGCAGCTGCTGCTCTTCCTTGCTACCAGGACCAGCAGCAGCAGCAGCCTGCAGAAGAGGTCCCCGCAGTGCTGTCTCTGTAGGATCAACAAGTTTCACTACTGCTGCTTTTATTTGTTCCGCTGCTGCAAGGAATGGGCAAGTTACCCGTGCTGTTGCAACAGCCTGGCTGCGTGCAGCTGCCCTCACGTACGCCTCTAGCACTTGACACAATTGTCCAGCATGCTGGAACCAGACTGCCGCATCCTCACGCAAGACAGGTGCCTCTGCGGAACAGATCAAGCTGGCCTTGGGTGTACCAGGCACCGGCTTCATGCCAGCAAATGCTGTCATCTGGTTTGAGGAGAACTCTGTGCAGGATACCAACAGACCCTGCAGCAGCGGGCCAAACTGCGCTGAGCCACTGGCGCTGCCGGCTTGGCTAGGGCTGCTTCTGTTGCATGCGCTGCTGCTGCTGCTGCTGCTGCTGCTGCTGCTGCTGGGCACTGGTGCTGGCTGCTGTTGTGCTGCTGCCAATGGTAGCAGCAATGTCAGCAGCCTGCACGCCAGCGGCAGCACATCATCCAAGACCTGGAGGTAGATAGGGACAGGAAAGAAAAGCGCAGCTGGCACTTGCACCAGCACCTCCTGTGACGACTGTGTTGCTTGCTGCTGCTGCTGTTGCTGCTGCTGCTGCTGCTGCTGTTCTTCGGCCGCCAGGACAGTCTGCAACATGGCCACTGCTCTGATACTCACAAGATGAGCAAAGACGCTGCCGGTGAGTGCCAAGGCATGCAGCGCGCTTGACCTTTCAGCAACGGCCTGGTTGTCCAGCAACAGATGCTGGCTGTCCTGCCAGTAGTGCCACCCCCAGTGCAGCAGCACTGCATGCCTGAGGAGCGCTGCTGAGGTTCCAGGCAGCAGGTCCAGGCTGCTGAAGTCCTGCAGGATCTGGGGGTTGAGGTGGTCACTGGCCTCTGCCAAGCAGCTTTTGGCAGCTGTGACAATGTCTGTATCTGCGTTGTTGTTGTCTGCTGTCCCTGCCCACAGCAGTGCCTTGCTGCTGCAGCCTGCCAGCTGCAGCAGCAGGTAGTGGGAGGCAGGCAGGGCGCCATGGCAGCTGCAGGCAAGCTCCCAGGCAGCCCTGTCCCAACGTGCCTGCAGCTTCTGGTCTTGCTCGCCTTGCTGCTGCTGCTGGCTGCTGCTGCAGCTCGCAGCGTCCCACCAGGCTTGTGCATCGTGCTGCATCAGGCTCCCGTAGACTGCCACAAGCAGCGCAATGCAGCTAGCAGGCAGGTGGTAGGGTGACTTCAGCATCTGCTGCCGCAGATCAGCACAGCAGCTGCACTGGGCAGAACACCACACCCCGTAATCCTTTGTGGTGCCACATGCAAACCAAAGGGCTTTCCACAACGACTTGGGTGGCAGTATCACACGTGCTGGCAGCAGCTCCAGACAGGTGCTCACGTGCTGAACAGTCAACGCTGACAGCTCCAAGGCGGGAACAGCTACTGGCTGCAGCAGCTCATGCCAGCGGTCACTGTCACTGCGGCGTTTGAGTGCTGCAAGCTGGCGCTCCAGGTTGACAGCACATGCACACAGCTGGCCTGCATGAAGGTGCAGCTGCTGCAGGCTGCTGCTGCTGGCGCCCCAGTCCTGCTTGTGGTCATAGGCTGAGTCAGCCAGTTGTGCTGCCAGCACATCAGAGCCAGCCTGGCTCTGCAGCTCCCAGATGCAATGAGTGGTGTGTGACATTGCGGCTGCCAGGTGCTGCAGCAGGTCTGACTGCTGCAGCTGCTGCAGGAGGGAGTCAGCCAGGCTGATGCTGCTGGTTGTGTCCTCACACAAGCTGGCTCCCTCGTACAAGAGGATGCGTGCTGCCAGTATGAAGGGCTGGGCCATGAGCTGCACACAGTCACGCTGCTGACAGCACACTGAGACAAGCTTGTGTGGCACCTACGGAGCAGCAGCAGCAGCAGAGGCAGGTTTCTGGGTCTCCACTCATGGTGAGATCTGCATACTGTAAAGCACTTGGAGAGCTGTGTGGCAGTTTTTATGCTGCGCCTGATTGCTGTTGTTGTTTGAAAGCCAAGCAAGTCAGACAAAAGCCTTCTGCTGCAAGGGCAAGCACCTGTGAAGCCAAGATCTTCTTCCAGACCGCCTTGGGCAGTATGTCTGGCAGGCTGCCAAGGTCCGAAATAGTGGCATGGATAGCATCAAGGTTGCTCGGCTGCCAGCCAATGCCTGCTGCACTGTCGTGTGCTGCTGCTGCTTCTGCTGCTGCAACCTGCAGCTGGTCGAGCAGCTGCCTCCACCAGCGGGGTGCTTCTGTTCCCATCCTGCAGTCCTTCTGCTAAACGACAGGTGGAAGTGCCAGTGTGGTGAGAGGCTTTCACACTTGTTTTGGATGGGTGTTGCCAAGGTGCCTCTGCAGAAGGCATCTGACATGTACCTAGTGCTCTTCAATGTTTCAACTGTCCAGGATAGTGAATCTTTCTCACCTAAAAAGAAGCGTCTCGCCAACAAGGGATGTGCCCGCGCTTTTTCAAGATCCCGCGCAAATGTGCTGCGACGTTTCTTCCTCATACAAATTTTTTTCTGTGGAGTCTGAGCACCACAATATACGTGTATATGTACAGATCTGTGTCCTCTGTCCCAGATGGCAACTGCCAGCCTTGACCCGGGTCATGCGTGTGGCAGTACGTTTCTCCTCAACCTTCATAGGATCACTACCTTTGATGGTGTGCTGGTGGGCCGGGAGCCGATCTGTGCGAGAGCAGCTGCATGTGCCGCTCCAGCTCCTTGTCTGTGTGCTGAGCTGAAGTGCTTACTGCTAGCCAGCGCTTGTGCTGTTCAAACCAGGGGCCCCCACCTTGTACATGCACACGTGGCAGCTTGCTTTGCATGTCAGCCAGGGCAACCTGAAGTAAGTTACAGCCGCAATTGCACAGGCATGTGCAGCGACCATGCCAAGTCGCAGTCACAGTGCTCAACCTGGGGCTGCTCACAGTGACCCTTTCAGGCAATGATCCGGACCACTTGCACCAGAATGTATGCTTTCGTGCTGGCTCCACCCAGCAAACTGCATCGACAGGTTGATGCAGACAACACTTACACCAAAAGCCACTCTACACAGCCAAGATAACAATAGAGTTACAATGATCCAGGGCAAGTCACAGTGGCTGTTGTGTCAGTGCTGGTGTCAGCTGCTGCTGCTGGACCGCACTGCTGCCCTGCTGGTCTTAGTCATCTCCACCAGCACCTCCTTCACACCCTTGCGGTCTTCAGCAGGCCTGCACAGCACGGCACGGCACAGCACAGCACGGCACAGCACAGCGGGCAGCAACACTTGCAAGGTTTCTATTGGCCGCTGGTATCCAGCTGACCTACTGGCAGTCACAACCTGATTTGCCCAGTCACCAGCCTGTCTCTGCATGCAGAGCTTCTGCAGGTAGTTGCCTCCATCACCACTCAGTAAATGGATGTTGCACAGAACAACGCCCGTTTGGCGAGCCAACAAAAGGCTCATTGGGCAAAAGCAAACCACTCACTCACTCACTCAACTTGCATGAACACAGCTGTTGGCGCTGGCCCAGCTATGAGTAGCTCACAGCCCGGTGCCACTGTGATGTGCTTGGTCCATCCCATCATGATGATGCAGTGCTGGCCCTTCATGATGATGCAGTGCTGGGTGGGGCTGGTGGGCTAGCCTACCACTGCACCAAAGCCCTTCTCAAATAGTGGCCCTTCCCTGACTCCATTCACTCACCTAACGAAGGGCAGCCTGAGCTTGAAGGAGCTCCCGTCCCTTGTGACCTGCAGATCGGTGCCTAGCCGGTCCAGGCCCAGCATCTTGGCCCCACTGACCTTCAGCCCCACATAGTGCTGAACCATGTCACACATGTCTTGCGCATGGCTGTCTTCGGCATTCATGTGGCCGGCCACGTGTGGGGCAAAGGCGGCAACAGGGTCGGGCTGCGCAGCTAGGTAGTCTGCTGTGGTGACCTATACCAGGGCAAGGAAAAGGTTGCACAGGGCAGAGGCACGGCATCAAGGCCAGGGGCTCAGGCTGCTGGTGGTTGTTGCATGCACAAGGGACATAAATCAGGAGGGATGGTTCGCATGGTTGCTGCTTGGTGCCAAAAGTGGGCTGCGCTTGTCGTCACCAGCTGTGGTGGCAACCTTGACCGTCCTCAAGGTGTCTGGGCAGCTGATCAGCCACTGGGCACCGTGTGGATCCCCAGCTGCAGGCGACCCTTGAACACCACCCACACACCCAGCACCCAGCATGCAGTGCCGCATCGATGCGCGCCCTCAGCTGCATGCACTGCTTGCAGAAGGTCAAGCACTCACCGATGCCACGCGTCCAAAGCCTCCCACGTAGCGGCCCCCTGTGAGCTCCTCCACCCTGAACCACCTGAAGTCCCCAAAGTCTACATAGAAGGCATTTGGGTACTTTGCCAGGAACACCTCCCGTGCAGCAGCCTTGTCAGACTCCGACAAAGGCTTCGCTACACCTGTGAGCGTGAAACGGCCGTCCTGCAGACTCTGCACCAGCAGGCACAGCACAGCACAGCACAGCACAGCACAGCACAGCACAGCACAGCATGCATTCTGAGCATGACACTGGCCATGGGTTGGAGGGGTCCTGGTGTCTTGAACACCCGCAGGTCAGCTGCTGCTGCAACAACCCCAGGACCCAGGACGCATGTAGATTGCAAACCTCATGTGCTACCCCTGCTCAATTGCAGCTGCTGGATGCTGAACACCCCCAAACCCTCCCTTGGACTGTAGCTGAGACACGAGCGCCAACTGCTGCTTATGTTGATGTTATGGTGGCAGCATGAGCCTCTCATGCAGATCCTGCAGGATCCTCCAGCTAGGTCAGCATGTCCTGCACTTTTGCGAGTCACTGCAAGCGTTTGCTGGTGGAGCAGCACTCACTGTAAAGCCTGGTGCCATGACTGTGATGCTGCAGCGCCCGTCAGCCTGCAGGTCTGCTGTGTGTGGTGACAACGTGCTGGTGGACAGCAGAGGGTATCCAGAGTCATCCACTGCAAACTCTACCACACTGCCAAAGGGGAAGCCTGCACTGCCAGGGTGGCTGGAAATGGTGCTCAAGATACCATTCCTGCACAAGGCAGCCACAACGTGACAGGTGCACCACAGCTGGCAAGCATTGTTTGAACATCTACTGTAAGAGGGAGTGGTTGTGGGTGACACCCAGTTTCACAAATGATCAACCACATACACCGCTCTTTGGAGACATACAGTGGCTGGCGTGTCCTTGAACATAGGCACAGTTAGGGGCAACAATCCCAGCACCACCTGCATGCTCTCCCCGCCAACACAGGTTGCAGCTACTGTGATCAGAGGCGTACTATCACATATCTTGGACAAACGGCAGCTGCAGCTGCACTGAAGGAGGTGGCCAGACCCATAGGCTGCACAGCTGCAGATGAGAGAGCCTTACTTGGCCAGCTTCATGAGGGTGCGTGCATCCTCTGCAGAGGTAGGGCGCGCTGCTGTCTTCTGGTGGGCGTGGTAGGCCTGGATTTCTGGGTCAGTTCCCTCCTTGTACACCTCAGGAACAGCAGCAGCTGCAGGCACCACCAACAGACGTGCTGCACCGCAGAGGACACCCCAAAGACCAGTCACTTGCAATGAATACATAGGCGGCAGCACCTGACTGGACTCCGATCGGATGGTGTCTGGAAGGTATGCTGAAGCTTTCTCGAAGTGCTGTCAGGCTTGGGCTGGGGGTGCAACTCGGCTTCATTCAGCCAAGGCAACTGTGATACACAGATGCAACACAGCTGTGGGGAGCTGCCAAGTGTGTGCATACAGCTCCGTGCAGGGTTTTCCGCAGTGATGAATAAGTAGACTCACCTGTTGCAGAGGGTTGCGACTGGCCAGCTGCCCTATGCAGCAGCTGCCTGCTGTTTGCGCTGATGTGGTGAGGCACTGCAATGCACAGAGAGTCCCACAGTGAGTCCAGCCCCTGATGTGGTTTGTAATGGAAGCATAAGCACCGGTGCTATGGCGCACCATTTGAAACCCCCCTGGCATGCCTGGCCGCGCATGCGCCCTGTGGCAGGGAAAGCACCAACAGTGGTGTCACAGATAGCTCATTGCCAGACGATTGAACAACAACAATTCAAACAACTGTAGCCTGATATAGATGATTTCATAAGGTTACAAGACACCCTAACCTTCATCATCGTTTGAGTCTGGCAGATCATTATGCCGATCACTGTCGGGTGAAGCGGGCACCTGAGCGTGCGTGTGTCTCGCACCAGCCGTGTATAATCGATTTCGTCGCAAACTGCACCAGTTACTTTGCTTGTTTGCTTGCAAGACAATGAGTCAAAACCTAGGCCCAACTGCTATGACCTGGTCACCCCACAAAGACAGCCATGACGTAGTTCAGCGTGCGTGCACACGTAGATCTGTATCACCTGTTCAGTTACAGTAAGTACGACGGTATTCGACCTCACAATGGGCTGGAACACCCCCCAGCAGCAGTCCAGTCACCCCCAGCAGCAACCCTCCCAGGGCTATTACCCGCCCATACCCAGCCTTACAGAGCCAATGGCCCCGCCCTCACCACCACCCTTGTCGGAGTGGGAGCAGCAGCAGCTCCAGCTGCAGCAGCAACGGCATGGCCATGCCCTTGGGCACACGCAACACTACCAGCAACAGCCAGTGCAGAGTTTGAAGGCACAACCTCCTGCGCCAGGGACTGTAATGGTGGCAGCACCCACGATAGAGGCACAGCCTTGGGTGAGGCATATGCAAGAAGTTTGCATTCAAAGTCTGCATTACTGTTGCACCTGTGTGGCCTTTGGCATGGTCGCGTGAGCCCTGCATGGATATAGCCCGCTTGCTCAGCTTGATGCATTCATGCAGCCCTGTGCTGTGTTGGCTTGCAACAGCTCACCAGAAGGAGACCACACACGATAGGGGCCTGTCAGCCGGCAAGGCATGACACCTTGGCCCTCCTCACCGGCCCAAGCAGCAGTGCTTTCATTGCAAGTGTGTCCCCAACTTGATGGGTCACAGTTGCTGGTGTGACTGCTGGTGTGTTAGGTGAAGGAGCTGTGGAGCAATCTGGCAGCCAAGACAGTCGGCATAGCACGGGTCGACCTCAGGCGGCCGACGTGAGTGGTATGGAGGCCTGTGTGTAGGGGGGAGGGGCGTGAGGGGGGGGGGGGACTGTGATAATTGGATAAATGCAGTGCAGGCCGCGCTGGCTGCCCTATTCAGGGCCCGGTGGCGAGGTCTCACCCAAGGTGACCCACGCTCCGCCCCTTCTATCGGCATTCACAAGCTTACACATCATGCATGGGTCTACCCGCTAGATCCTGGCTTCAATCCCTTCTCAAGGGGCGATGCACCCCCGCATATCAAGTTGTGCCTGCCCTTTGATGTAGCGCGTAACCTTGCCCAGTTGCGTATTGGTTCAGCCCACCTTGAAATAGAACAGGGCCGTAAGCGAAGGGTCTCTGTGCCCCGTGCTGACCGCCTGTGTCGATTGTGTTGTGGAGAGGATGCTACCTTGGCCCACCGCCAAGCTGTACTGGCAAGGACAGGAACTAGTCGTAATGTGGAAGACTTGAAGCACTTCCTGTTGGAGTGCCCTGTTTACGATGATTTGCGCGCCGCTTGCCCAGCCTTCCCCCTGTCTGATGCTGTGGTACTGGACGACCCTGAATGTGTGCGATCAGTGTTTCAACATGGAGAGCAGTCTGCGTTGGCATACACTCTGTACAAGATGAAAGTGCGCCGGGCGCGCCTTCTTGGGCTGACTTTGGGTATCTGACCTGACAAGGGGTATTTCTTGGTGCTGCTGCCTGCTGGATCCTAGCTGTTTGCTTCCCACTTCTGCACAAGGTTGTCGTGTTGCCTCAGGATGTCACTGAAGTCTCCTTTGCTGTCTTGCTTTGAATCAGGCTACTATCTGGTGTAGGTGGTGCAAACCACTGACGGGGATCGGGGTTTTTCCCCACCTTAGTGTTTCAACCGGTTCAACCCTGGCAGGCAATGCCATTGATGTATGGCGAATGTGTCTGCGTGTAACATTTTCTTCCCCAAAATAAATGCAGCCCTTGCAGCAGTCTGTACAATTCACGGCAGGGAGGGCAGTGGCAAACCCTTGAGCATTGTCACAGCTTGCATGCGCAGGCACGCCGAAGACAAGGCTGGATGCACTCCCTGTGATTACAAGCATGCTTTGCTATGTGCTAAATACACATCACACTATGTGCAAGCGCAGCAAGATGATCGGTGGCCTCTGCTGTGAACATGCAGCTCTCCCACTGCCCCACCCCCTCCCATGTTGTACAGCATGTTCGAGGCAAACACCGCTAATGTTGTCCCCTGTGTGGGCTGCTGGATTGCCGTTGTGGCTGCTGTGCGTGCAGGTTCCCCTGGCCTGAGGACTATGACAGCGGCAACATCCTGTTGAGGCGCAGCGGGCATGCCAAGAGGGGCAGGGGCAGGCCACGCAAGCAGTGAGTGAAGTAGTGGCCTGACACAGCTTGGAAACTACCATAGCTGGCTGCTGGCACCTCCTGTGTTACAGAGTGCCGCACAGTCTCGGGCCTGATACTCGGATGCTTTTCAGCAATGTCCATGCCAGGAGGACGGCGTGCCGTCGGTGCGACCAACTACACTGTGCCAGTTTGTGCCGGCACGATTGAACTGCTTCAAAGCAGCACACCCACAGCTGCACACCCACACCTCACTACCACATTATTGCGCACTCCATCAGCGCATGTCAGGCTTGCTTCTGCTCCCTCATTAGTCATGGTGGACAAGAGCTGTGGCATCAGGCTGTTCACCCACCTGCCTTCTCTCACCCTTCCTTGCCTTGCAGGCAGGAGCCCATTGTTGGCTACATGGGTCCAAACCACGACTACCCTGCAGGCCAGCAGGGGTACGGCGGCTACATGGGCATGCAGCAGCAGCAGCCCCCAGCGCAGCAGCAGTACCGCCAGCAGCCGTCTGGTGCGCGGTTGAAGGTGATGCGCTGCGTGCAGCTGAAGGCCCCTGAGAGCAAGAGGGCGCTGCTGGACTTTGGACTGGGCGTGGGGGTGGACCTGGACAGACAGGTGAGGGCCAGGGCTGCTCAAGCTGTGTCCTCATGTTGAGCATTGTTTCTCATGACCTTGAGCGGGTATCCCTCTCTCCTTACCTCTGCAACAGGCTGCAGCGTTAGCAGTATCCACCCCCTGTGTATTGACTGGCTGTTCTTTGCAGCATTGAAAGCCCCCCCCCTGTGTAGACACAGAGAGCGCATCCAGCCAATGCATCAACCATCCAAGGATGTGACATTCCAAAGTTGGATAGAAGTGCGCGTGAGCGCACAGAAAATCACACATTCAGTCACAAGGAACAAAAGTGTGTTGACTGGCTGTCCTCTGCAGGAGCTGCATGGTGTGGCGCGCTTCAAGGTAGCAGACCTGCTGAGCATCAAGCTGCTGCCGCGCCCCTTGCTCAAGCTGGGAGGGGCCTGGTCCCTGCCTGGCACAGGGATGGCGCTGCGGCTCAAGTACGAGGTGCCACTTGCACACCTTGGGGAGTTCTGGACACCACCCGCACGCATCATGGTCAGGTGCGGCAGGCACTTGACTGGCATTGTACATTGCAGCGGGTTTGTTCTGGACAGGAATGCACAGGATCACCTGTAACTGACTGGGAGCTGCTCAAGGTTGCATGGATGTGTGACAAGGATGACAACAACAACTTGTACAACTCAGATCCAAGGCTTTGCATGCGTGTGCCTGCATAAAAGTGCTGTGGCGCCGCTGCTTGCTCATGTTCCATGCATCCCATCAGTGCGTGTTAAGGTGTCTTCATGCAAGCTGGCTTGAGCACGCATGCAGTGGTGCACACTTCACACCCGGAAGATATCATGCTGGGTTCAAAACTTCACTGCATGGGGTAAGATGAGTCGTTCACTTGTCTTTGGTTGTTGCATGTTTCTGTGTTCCTGTGTGTGTGTTTTTTCCCAGGCTGGACAATGATGTGGGCACTGGCATCCACCTGACACCCACAGGGGTTGAGTTCGATGAGAGGCGACTCACGCTTGGCAACAGCACAGAGGTGAGGCTGCTGTGGTGTCTGGCTTGTGCCTGCAGACATGCTGCATGCAGTCTAACACCCCCGCCCTGCCCTGTACAGATGAGTATGTTGCATCTGGGCACTGTTGTCTTTGGAGGCAACACCCAGCAGAGTGCTTGCCCACATTGCAACACACCTGCTCTAAACAGGCGGCAACCCTCTCATGGCTTGCATGTGGTGCTCACTTGGTGCTGTGCAGTTGCGGGCTGGCGCCACCCTGCGCTTCCCGAGAACCCTGCCTGTGGACCGGGACGATCCGGATGCATTCAAGCTGCAAGTGCACCGGTTGAGCCTGAAGACGTTGTGGTGACCACAACTCTTGCAGCGGCATTACACGCCGCGCCATGCCATGTCATGGGTTGCCAGACAGCCAACGTGTTGATGCATCCGCTTATGCCCTCGTGCGCGCGTTTAAGCGCGCTTCAGCTTGCTTGTTGGTTAGCATACCCAATTGACTTGATGCAAGCATACACAGCACATCATGCGACACGAGATATGTTTTCTACAGCTTTGGCTGGTTCTGCACTCTTGCAGCCTGTATATGGGGCAGGAGGCTTGTAAATCAGCAGGTCGTGTGACCTTGCCACTGGCACAGTATGCAGTTACCTTCAGTCCTGCCAGGCTGGCGGCCAGCCTGCTACATGACGGTACCGTACGGAAGGAATTGCAGCGTGCGAGTCCAATGCTACCTCATTTGTGTTCCACTGTATTCATCTATGTGCATGTGCAGTCCACATCTGCCTTCGTCGGTTCTCGTGATTCACTGCTAATCGGTTGAGGAGGATTGTAGGGCAACTTGGCTTCGGCAGCAAACTCAGCTGCAGAGTCCTGCAGCGTCACCAGCGAACACTGAAATTGTGGCTTGAGCGAACGTATGCGATTTTGAAAGCTCATACCAGGCGAGGTTCAAGGGTTCTTGGGGGTAGTAGGATAGTATGTTGGTGTTCTGGGCGCAGGATGCTCGTTTGGTTGCTAGATGCTCGTCCAATGATGTCTTTGTGAGTGTGAAGTGTCGCTTCGGAGGCATTCATGCCAAATCAGCAAGGTGCAGGAGAAATGCTGCTCTCGGCCCCGCCCCAGCAGAATGGGGCCAGCAGAACTGCAGACGGCAAGATTCCAGTTACCATCTTGACTGGCTTCTTGGGAGCAGGCAAAACCACCCTTCTTAATCACATCCTTTCCCAAACGAGAGCAGCCACCCACCTCAACATCTCGGTCATCGAGAACGAATGGGGTGAAGTGAACATCGACAGCGAGCTGGGTACGTCGCTGCGCAGCTGGTGTGGCCGTGTGCAGCCCCCCCAGGCCGAGGTCCTAAACATCCTCTCACACCTACATGTTGATGTGTCTCGCAGTGGCCGACAACCTCATCGAGAAGGAGGATTTGGTGTCCTTGGATAATGGCTGCGTCTGCTGCTCGCTGCGCAAGGACATTGTCAAGGCCTTGGCAGAGATAGAGCGTAGGTCTCGTCATCGCAACAAGAAGGTGGACCAGGTCATCCTGGAGACCACTGGCCTTGCAGACCCAGCTCCAGTGGCATTCACCTTCTTTGCCAACCCCTGGATCGTCTCACGCTATCGCCTGGACAGCATTGTGTGAGTTCCTGGGCTCCAACAGCAGCAGCAACAGCACAGCGTAGCTGGTGCCCCTCCTGGCCATGGGTTGGCAACACACAGTGCATTGCCTCGTTATGTGCCCGGGGTCCCATCAGCATGATATCTGCAGGAAGTACAGGCAATGTACATGTTGCTGCCATGCATGGACAGCATTTTCACCAACAACACTGGTTGCACCTGTGGCTGTGACTATGGCTGACTTGTGTGGTGCATGCATGTACATGCTGCGTTTCCTTGCGTGCAGGTGTGTTGTTGACACGCGCTACGTGCTGCAGGTGTGTGCATTGGCAGTTGCAGCGCGAATTTGGCAGTTGCAGTCTGCTCGCATAGCAGCACGGGCTGAGCAGGCCCAGTACAGCAGCCAGGTTGTCATTGAGCCAGCTGGATGCTGCGCGTCTGCTGTTCCTGTGTGCCAGTAGCCGTGTGTCCAGCTTCAGGAACAGCAGTGGCCATGCATGCCTGTCCAGTGCAGCTGCTGACGGCACAGGCACCCTCGCACACGGGCTTGGCGCTAGTCTCGCTACTCCTGCTTCTGCTGCCGCCTCACCTGCCTGTCCTTTCTGCTGTTTGATTACCTCACTTCCTGCCTGCAGCACCTGGAGGAGGACTCAGCAGATGGCGGTATCAATGAGATTGCGCAGCAGCTGGCCTTCAGCGACCTCATCCTGCTCAACAAGACAGACCTTGTCGACAAGCAGCAGATGGAGCGCGTGAAGCAGGCAGTGCGCCGCATCAACCAGTCAGCCACCCTGCATGAGTGCCAGCTCAATCAGGAGGGCGGCAGGCCCCCGCTGTCCCTGCTGCTGGAGAACAACGGCTTCAGCGTGAAGAAGGCGTTGAAGGTTGACCCAGACTTCCTCCACAGCGACAGCGGCAGCGACCTCGACAGCGACAGCGACAGTGATGTCGACAGCGATGGCGAGGGTGCCGCAGAGGCTGGCGCAGCAGAGCCCTGCGCAGCAGCTGGTGAGGGCGGCGTGGATGACGTCCCCTCCCAGCCGCAGGCGTCTGCCGCTGCAGCAGCAGCGAAGCTGGCAGGCAAGTCTGCCACGGAGGCAGAGGGCAGCAGCGCGCAGCAGGCGTGCTGCGGGTCCAAGCAGCAGGAGCAGGCGGAGGCTGACAGCTCGCAGCTGACCAGCACGACTGCTGTCAACAGCGCAGGGCAGACGGGGCGCAAGCGCAGGGGGCAGCACGTCCACCACCACTCGCATGCAGGCGCATGCACTGGGGACCAGTACTGCAAGGTAAGCAGCAGCTGGTTTTGGGGAGTGCTTTATGCGCTGGAGTGTCAGCAGCTGTCGGGGTGATGTCTGGGGTTGGTTGGGGAGTCAGTCAGTGAGGCGCATGGCAGCTGTGGTTGCAGTCACTTGCCAGCTGAGCACAAGCTGCATTACGCCGTCTTTGAGCTGGCCGGGTGCCTTAGTCTTGCATGGCGCGTGGTTGGGGCGGCGGTATGGTGCAGTAGGGCGCGCCCCGTGCAGGGTTTTCGCTCATCTAGGTGCAATTGCCAGCAGCTGGTAGACTCCGTGGCTCCTGCACTGGCACACCTTCCCTTGCTGACCCCGTTCTGCATCCCACACCTCTCCCCCACCCTCCATGCAGGGTGAGCGCCGCCCCAAGCGCCGGCGCAAGCAGATGCACGACCTCAGCGGCGTGGGCAGTGTGGGCATCGTTGCGCGCGGGCCGCTGGATGAGTACCGCTTCAACATGTTCATGCGGGACCTGCTGGCTGAGAAGGCCAAGGACATCTTCCGCTGCAAGGGCGTGCTGGCTGTGCACGTGAGTTTTGATTGCTGCTGCTGGTTCATCCTGCGTGTCATGCAGGATTCAGTGTTCATCCTGCATGCCCATGCAGGGGTACACTGTGTCGGGTGTGCAGCTAGGCTTTCAAGGGAACAGCTGCTGTGGCATGCTGCAGGAGCTGCAAGCAGACCGGAGTAGTTCTCAGTAGTAGCTGCTGTGGTGCCAGCAGAGGGTGCTGGACTTGTGGTCATCACTGCTTGCTCGTCGTGTCTGCCCACCTGAGTCATGGCTGTTAAATCCTTCGCTTCTGCATTCTGCTTGCCTGGTTTTGCTTGCAGGGCTATGGCAACCAGCGGTTTGTGTTCCAGGGTGTGCACGAGACCATCTGCTACGGCCCCAGCGACAAGCCCTGGGCCGACAACGAGCCGCGCATCAACCAGATTGTGTTCATTGGGCGCAAGCTGGACCGCAAGGCACTCATGGAGGGCTTCAGGTAGGTGGCCGGACTGAGCACAACTAGGCCAACAGTGCTGGGCAGTACTGTTTGCACAATGCAGTGTGGGTATGGAATAAATGCAAGCCCCCGTTCCAGGCAGCCGCAACAAGGTTGAACGCATGCTTTCCCTGCTTTTGCCCCTTCAGTTTGTGCCCACCAGATTGTTTGAGCAAAACCTCAGAGTTGTTGTGCTGTTGGCGCTGCGTCTCCTGCAGGACGTGCGTGTGGCAGAAGCTGCCCGAGGGCTGGCTGGAGTTCCACGATCCCATCTCGCAGCAGCCGTACTACTACAACCCCAACACGCGGCAGAAGACGTGGGCGCGCCCCATCGAGCAGCTGTCCGCTGCTGCCACGGTGACAGCCACGCGCCTCATGTCCATGGAGCAGCCGAAGAGCTGCCTGCCCAGCCTCAACAAGCGCCGCAGCGGCAGCTTGACGGCCAACCAGCAGGCCAACAGCAGCTGCAGTGCCCTCACAGGCAGGGAGGACAGTGTGCCTCTGGCCAGCCCCAGCGCAGGGGGTGCTGCTGGTGTGCAGCATGTGGCAGCTGCTGCTGAGGCGGTCGTGCAGTTGCAACAGCAGCAGCAGGTGGCTGCGGCAGTGGTTGCGCAGCCGGCTGCTGGCAACTAGGCAGCTGTGTTTGTCTGGCAGCAGCAGTTGACCTGTAGCAGTGGCCGACAGGTTGTCTGTTGCTGCGGTGGTTGGTAGTGCATTGGTTTCGGTCTGTGTCTTCCTGGCTTGGTACCCAATCTGTCCTTCGGTGTATATTTGAGCATTGGTGCACTTGTGAGCAAGTGCAGCTGTTGCCGCTGCTGTGCTTGTTTTGTGTGCATTGTGGGCGGTTGTTGCCTGCTTTTGGTTGACTCCTCTGGCACGCTGATGTGCAAAATCAATTAGCCCGTCGTAGCTGTGTGTGGCTCTTGGCAATGCATGCTGCGCCTCAGTCGTATGCTGTGTGTACCATCATTCAGCACAACTGGAGCGAGTTGTGATGCCAGGCCTGTGGGTGGCCATGGTCTGTCGCAACGGCAGCGGTGCTTGTGTGGAGTCTATGGGGTGTAGGGGGTGCAGAGGGGCTTTCTGATACAGAACTTGATCAGCATCCAAGGATTAGCTGTGTGACAGCAGCATTTATGGTCCGTGCGCATGCAGCGAGAGTTGGTGCAGCACCAACATGCCGTGCTGTGCTGCAGTGTGCTGTCTCATGTCTAGGGCCAGGGTCGATTGCCCTGCTGAAGGGCTATAAGGCCGATTACATGCGGTTATTTTTCCTTCGAGCCGTTTGTACAGATGCGGCTTCAGCTGGTGGGTTGGAATGGAAGCAGCGGCCAATCAAAGCACCTGCGCAAAAGCCAGACAGCTTTGTGTGTGTGTGCGTTTGAGGTGCCCCTCGACCGCTGCTTGCACTTTGTAAAGTGCATATGGTTTTGATGCGTGTGTGGGTTTGCGGCAAGACCGGGTGCATGAATCCTGCCTGCGCAGGCAGTGGTATGGTGCCTGGTCGGTCGCACAACTTTGTTGCTGTGTGCTCTAGCGCACTCCTGCAGACCCTGTGTGCTGCTGATATCAGTTTTCATAAGGGTGGTTTGCTCCACCATATGATCAACACAACCCACTCCCCTTCTGTGTGTCACTACAGCAGCACAGGGTGATTGCGGGTCGCTCTTGCGCGCGTTTGGGTGCAGCGGTTATGCTTGGAGCTCCCAGCAGTGCTGGTGAGAGCTGCCTTGGTGGTGAGTGCCCCTGCTTGCTCTGGTGTTTGGCTGCCCAGCGATACAGCAGGCGGTGGCAAAGTGCGCGCGGGCGCCTTGGGTGCTTTATACCTGCCAGCGAGCTGTGGGGGCTTTGTCAAGTGCTGGTTTGCTGTGAAAGCTGAGCAGGTGGTTTGCTGTGCAAGCTGGGCAGGGCATCCGTAAGCGTGTGTGGTGGGTTGGGAAGCAATCGTTGTCACTGGGACGCGGGGTGTGCTGTATGACGGGTGTGCAACATGTATTTGCCTTGGCTTGCAGTCCTACTCAACCCAACAGTTTCAAATCATTGGCAAAGCTGCGGCCGCTGGTGGTCACGAGGGAGTGCCATGCAGCTGCTTGATGGACGGGTGGGTGTGTAGCTGATGTCTCTTGGTGTACAATCAAGCCAGTCAGCAGGGTTGTGTGTGGGCCAATGAGTGTTTGGGATGCGGCTGGACTGCTGGGCAGCAATGCTGTTGGGAGGTGGATGGGGAGCAACACAGCCTCCGGCCTTTTGCTGGTGTGCATGCTGTGCTGCTCTGCAGGTTTCAGCCTTGTCCATGCATAGTGGTGTGCTGAACTGAGCTGCACCAATGTTGGGGACCACACCTGACGGGGTGTCTGCAGTCGAGGTCCTACATGCTTGCACACACGCCAGCAGCAGGAAGGAAGCCCTGCCAAGAGGGACAGGCAGGGAGGTGGAATTGTTGTTGGCCGGATCGTTTTGTTGGCCACGCCCTGTGTCTGGTGTGTCGTGTTTGTCAGCTGCGTCGATTTCTGTTTGCTTGGGTATGCTTGCCTGTTGTGTTGCGTCGTTTAGGGTTGCTAATTTGAGCCAACATGGCCACGGCCTTGCAGGCAGTGATGCCCTGGATGTCTGGAGATGAGTGGCCAGTGCAGCAGCGCACATGGTTTGTCTGGTCGCCTGTGGTGCCAGTTTGAGTGTACCGCTGGTCAGTGAGACCGTGCTTTCAGGAGGGTTTTCCTAGTGGCGGTTGTTGGATACGTTGGAAGCCAAACTGAGCACTGCACAGGCCAAGCAGCGCTGAACACCAGGCACTCCGCATGGTGTGTCCCGCCATGTTGAGTATTGGCGGCAGCGCTGTGCGGCAGGATTACTGTTGTGTCCCAGGCTGCAAGGCTCCTTGCTGTGTCACAGCTGCCTTGGACACTGTGGGGCGGACCGTGGACTAAGCGCATGACTGCAAGCTTCTGGTGGTTGTCCCAGGTGTAAGCCCTGGCATGCTGAGATTGGACAAACTCTCATCATGCCTACAGGCGTGCCTACTAGTGGCGCCCTGTGCAGTGGACACTAGCATTGCTCTTGTGTACTGTATGTGCGGGAGTGCCTGTGCCGCAGGTCTTGTTAAGCTGCACAGTGTGGGTCATCAGCTACCCACGTAGCAACTTGGAAGTGAAGCCCTGTCTCTGCTTGGAGTTGGTTGACAGCTGGTGGTTCAGCAGGATGGGCGTGCTGTCTGTTGGAGCTTGATGGCATGGGTGAGTGGTCTTCATGTTGCACCCAGTAGTGTGCAGGGTATGGGAGACGTATTGTGCAGGGCACTTTATGCACTTGCACCCAGTAATGTGCAGGGTGTGGGAGACGTATTGTGCAGGGCACCTTATGCACTTGCATGTTGCGCGTAGAGTGCTCCCACCTGGTGGAACAGAGTTTTGACTGACTTTGTCTTGGGCCGTATGTCCAAGTATCGGACCGTTCACAAGCACTTGTCTTTTCAGTTGGCGTGGAGCACTTAATTGACTTTTGCCTCTCAGCCGCTGCCCAGTCCATGCCAGAGACATGACTTTTCTGTACATCTGACACCGCAATTTTTGCAGCATCCTGAGTTGGGAATGGGGATGCTGTTTGGACCATTCCTCTGTAGATATGCTGCTTGCATTCCCTGTCACTTGCCCGCCACTACTGTTGGTTGGCAGGTCTGTGGCCTGTAACAACAAACTCCTTGTGGTTTCTGCGAAGTGAATGACCGTCTGTGTGTGGAAGGCACAGATCACATTTAGCCACAACGTCAGCCAGGATACCGCTACACACATCCATGTAGTTGTAATCGCTTTCCCATACTTGGAATTTGGTTCTGACATTGGGTTTAGAACCTGCTGGGTGAGTTACAGGCCTCACTGCCGTATTCAGGCACAGCTGAAGGAGCTTGTGCGTGCACTTGAAAAACCTCATCAACAGGCATCCGTCAATTTGGTCACCAATGTAACAGCTGTGGAACCCTGTGGTTCTAGGGTGATAAGCGCCACCTAGCCTGCCAGGCGCCGACGCACACAGCTGACTGAAGCACACCCTCAGCGCTAGCACAGCATTCATCAACCCTCAAAGAGCAGCCTACAGCCTGTCCTTGGTCCTGCAAACCCCGCAGCCCAAGCAGAAGGTGCTGCCAGGGTCCGGGTGGGGCACTGTCAGCAGGCAGCGCCTAGGCCCAGGACAGCTGTGTGCACGCTGCTCCGGGTGGTCATGGCAGCGGCTGCATGCGGCATCAACACAACACGTGGACATCGCTCAAGATGTTGTTGGGTGTCCTGTTGAGTGCACAGGCGCATGCATGCGCATAGCAGGATGATGCGATTGCTGTGCTGTGCTCTGTTGCTCGTGCATGTCACACAATGCTCACTGACTGGCCCTGCAGGGGGCTTACCTGCACATGTGCGTTGTACCCCAGCAGAACCAAGACGCCACCCGACAGCAGTACTGCACAGGCACACACAGCACAGTACACGGCACGCCACCGTCAGCACAAACACCGCGGGTGTGGACACTAGGCCTGCAAAACATCTGGGACAGTGTCGGGGTCGCTCGAGATCATCAAAATCATCACCACGTTTCCAATGTCACTGTTACTGTTGCACTAGCCCCAAGTCAGTACCCGGACAAATCTTTCCCCAGCACTGGACAGTGACAGGTTGCCATCTGGCTGAGCCCAGCTCCTGACTGCTGATCTGGCATGATGCACTGCGCAGCAACTTACTTTGCACTTCCACTCGACGTAGGCACTGCCATGGTCAGGGCAGTTTTGCCCAGCGGCTGCAGCAGAGCAGCTCCCACACACCAGCTCAGAAGCATCATAGGCCACTGCAGCAATTACACACGCAGCACGACACATTCAGTGCTGGCTTCTGGACATGCAGCTATGTCCAAGCAGCCCTGCAGGCCTGCACTCACTCTCACAGCTGCTTGCCTTGCTCGCAGGCTGATTTGCCAGTCATGCAGGTTTTTGGGCCAACATCATTTTTTTCCAATGCCTCTGACTGTCAGGGGGGGCTGAGTACAGCCAAGGCTTCACAAGCGAAGTACACAGCTGTGAGCTGCTGATGATGTTGAAAAACATCCCTCTCTCCTTCACACTGCTGACCACTCTCTCCATCCCTCTCTCCTTCACACTGCTGACCACTCCAACCTTGTGCCTTTATACCCCCACCCCACCTTGCGCTGCTCCTGCCTGTGCTGCTGCTCCACACTCCTTTAGGCCCCCAAAGTAGGGCTGCCTGCACTTGTTGCACGCAAAGAATTGGTACTTTGACAGGGCATAGTCCACAGGCCGGCCATCAAACTTGCCCCCCGGACTGAGCAGTTCAGCATCCTCCTTGGCGGCGCCTGCCAGCTTCAGTCGGGCCTTGGCTTGCTTGATGACCTGCTCCCTACAGCAACAAACAGTGCACAGCGGAAGATGAAAAGGCACCACACCTGAGTTTGAGCAGCTACACCGCAGCTTGGCTGCAAGGACCCATGGAGCATTGTGCAGAAGGGTTGCAGAAAGGGACTGTGACATGCTGCAGCAGGGATGGATCAAGAGGCCCCCCTGATGGGTATATGTGGCACATTTACCCATGCAGGCTGCTGACATAGAGCCGCACGGCCACTGGCTTTACACGGATGCTCAGCCAGCACTGCACAAGAGCCTGACACCAGTGAGCAGCTGGAGCTAGAGCTGTAGGGATATATGTGTCCGGGCGCACCTGAGCTGCAGGGCCTGCTGCAGGTCCGCCGCCAACATGTCATGCTGCAGGTGCGGTTGCGCAGTCATCACCTGCAGGACACCAGCCAGGCAGGAGGAGGCGCGCAAGTGTGTGTTTTGGAGACCGGCCGCATAACCTGCTGATGCTGCCGGACTGGCGTCCACCACTGAGTAGTCAGGGTTGCCATCGGTGCTGAAGTGACTGGACACCGTGTTCTCCTTGCATGGGAAGATCACTTGGTATGCATGCAGCAATAATATGGGTGCAGGTTGTGCTGGCCTCATGGCCATCAGGGTGGACTATTGCCAACACAGCATGCGCCCTGCCATGCACTACAGGCGCCTTCATGTCGCACACCAGCCACTAGCACTGTGTCCCACCTGGATGTTGCCACAGCGCCCTTCAGACCCAGACCCACACAGCGGGCAGAACAGGTAGTCGAAGGTGAGAGCTGGGCCAGGGCAGCCGGCCTGCAGGGCACAGGCACGACCCAGCAACACTCAGCACACATGTGGCAACTTTGGCTGGATCATTCATTGGCTGGATGCAATTGCGGTGTCTACACAACACAACCTGGCACTGCCTGTGTGCATGTGACACACATATGCCGGCAGCAACCTAAAGGACAGGTGCAGCAAACTAGCAAGGCAGCCGCTCACAACAACATGCTGTGTGCGGTTGCTGAGGCTGAGCAGGGTACTTGCCACACCCACCCACCCTGATGCGCTTCTTGGCACACTGGAGGTGCACAAAGTGCCCCGCTGCACACGCCAGCTGCATCACAGCGGCAGAGCCCAGCGGCTCCCAGCAAAAGCAACAGCTGCCATCACCAACAGCAGCAGCCTGCACATTGAACAAGCAGGATGGATTTCACTTGTACGGTGGCACGCCATGATGGGCCAAATGCAAGGAGCTGTTGCCTTATCTGCTGTGTCATTCGGACATGAAAGCAGTCGTGGCTCAGCTATCAACACATGCTTGTGCACAAGAGAGACAGACAGAGGGCATGCACACCGGGCCCATGGGTAAGTCAAGGTGGATGCGTCAGGCCGTGCACACATCGCTTGAGCTGACAATCTGCATGCTTGTTGCAGGTGCCAGCACACCTGGTGGTCACAGCCTGCCTGCAGGCAGGGCAGGCAGCTGCTGCTGCCCCTCACGCCAGCACACCAGTGGTGGCACGGCAGCAGCTTGCTGCACATCTGCTTCAACCGCAGCCGACACGCCTCACACGTCTGCAGCCCAAAAACACAAAGCAACAGCCGGCAGCATCAGGGGACCACATAATGCTGCCACCCTACCTAGACTTTAGGGTGTACGCCCTAAACAGCCTACAGGACAGGCCTGACTGCACAAGGATTGATGGCATGCCAGCAACACCAGGCGTGCTGTGCACATGGTGTGCTGTGCTGTGCTGTGATGTGCTGGCCCACCTGCTTTGCCCGCTTGAACACCTCCAGCAGCTCACTGCGCTCAAGGCACCAGCTGCAGTCCATGCCCAGGGCGGTGGCCTCCTGACGCAGCTGCTTGGTGCTCAGCCCGGACGTCTGCAACACCACACAACAGCCAGGGCAGGCCGCCAAAACACAACAGCAGAATGATAAGATACTGTACTGGCACGCTGCAGCAGATGACACACCTTTGTAACAGGAGCGCTGTCATGCTGGCAAGACTGTGCTGGTTCATCTTTGGTGCTTGATTACCACTCTAAAACTTGAGGACCAGCCTGATAACCTGGTGCACGCACACCATCCCACCCACCTGCATGTCCATTGCTGCCAGCACCAAGCTGTCACACAGTGGACAGTGTGGTGCCTTGCTCTCCTCGCAGTTGAGCCCTTCATGGTAGGGGACCGCCCAGCAGGAGTCGCAGAAGTCCTTGCTGCAGGCTGCGCAGCGCATGCGGTGCTGCTTCTTGTGCTCACAGCGGCAGCTGCTGTCAGTGCTGGCGCTAGCGCTGCTGCTGCTGGCTGCCTTGCTGCTGGCTGCACAGCTGCACTGTACAGGCCCTGTACGGGCGGGCAGCTTCTCTATTGGGGCCTGACAGCTGGGGCACCTGCAGGCAAAACAGCACACAGCAGCAGGAGCTCTTAGCACCAGCAGCAGCATGCTGAAGGCCGCACTCGGCTGGTGTGTTGTCAGACCGATGTTGCTTGCAAGCGCTTGTCCTGCGCAGCTTGGCGATGGCCAAACTCTTGCAGCACATGCTGTATGTGGGGCATTTGGGATATGGCGTGGGGCCGCACAATGGAAGAACTGTGTGTGCAACAAGCGGTCACACATGGTCCAGTCTTTACTAGAGTCAAGTGCCTGGCACTCATGCGACGTCTCGTCCTGTGCCTCCTCACCGTATCACACCGTGAGCCTGCATCCAAGCGTTGGTGAGTGTCTCTTCGAGTGAGAGGAGGGTGTCTGGAAACAGCCGTGCCAGCTCTGGCCGCTCCAACACTCGACGGCATTTGGGGCAGGGTATCACTGGCAGACCTGCAAGCCAGCGGCCCATGTATCTGAGTGCAACACACAAGGCACCAAATGTACACGCTTGGGCATGCGTAGCGCAGGTGTGCACTTATGGGGCTTGCATCAGTTGCATCCGTGCCCACCTTGCTGGATGCTTGCCTGCCCAGGCAGCAAGCGTGACTGCTCAGTGAAGCGAATCTCGTCAGCAGCAGCGTCGGCCAACCTGATGCCATACCTGCAGAACATGGGCGGCACCAGCAGCAGCAGCAGCAGCGGGGGTGTCACCAGCCAGGGGCAGCAGTTTCTTTACCCAATAGGGTCAACCATAAGCATGCTGGCGTGGGCCTGTGGACCTTTCCTGGCCACTTACTGCGGTGGCTGGATGCTCCTGTCAACTTGCACCACCACTGCCATGACCTGGTTGCCGTGCCTGTCACGGTACGAGACTTGCTGGCCGACAGCAAACATCTCGCTTCCTCTTTGGGGAGATGGGGGCCCCATCTGCTGTGGCCTCATGTTTTCCTGGATGTGCTCTCGACTGCAGCTTGAACACACCCAGCATGCACAGTCCAGCAGTGCTATGCTGTCCTCGCTGTACGGCTGCATGCTGTTGCACACGTCACAGGTGATGTATTCACCCATTGTGGCCCCTGTCTATGTCCGGCCGCCCGTGGGAATCTCTAGCAGATAACGGTGCCCACAGACGATGTGGTGTGTCAGAACAGACGTGTGCTGCAATCAGACTGCCAGGTGGCAAGAACAGCGCGCTACTGCTAGCAGTGGAAAACAGCTGTGGCAGCAGGACGTGGCTGCTCCTTTGTATGCTAGACGTTCCTGGCCATTGAATTTATGGTCAGGCTGAAGGATTGGATTTGGTCTACAGACCTCCCATGAAAACGTCCATGAATGTTGACAGCCATGAACACATATGGGATTAGACTCGGATCATTATTGTACACTCGACGTATCTTGTGAAACACAGGCACAAACAGTCTATGGCGGGGTATGCTGTGACAGCAAGCAGCTACCAGTACATCAGCAGAGGTGGCCTGCACTTGGCCGGGAGTCAGTCTCGTGAGGTTGATACCTGCTGGTGTGCGTCCAGCATCTCACCAGACCTTAAAACATGACGGGATCAAGGCAAAGCAGCTCTTCCAGCAGCAGCAACTCTGTTGCCCCCTTCAAGGAACGGTAGGAAGCGTGTAACACACAGCACAGGGTCACGCATATGTGCTGCAGAAGACGGGATGCCATTCAAACCATGCACTGCTGTTGCTCCAGGCTGAGCTCTGGCGGTCAGCAGGCAGCCATCAACACCGCTCAGGAGGCTCTGACTGCCACGTCAGCACCAAAGCAGCAGCGTCCATCGCAGCCAGCAGCTGCAGCACATCACCACAGCAAGGACCGCATCAAGCAGGCTCTCCAGCCCATCAGTGCAGTCCGTGCAGTTGCTAAGGTAGCAGCTGCAGAGGCAGCCGTGTCTGCTGCAGCAGCGGCCCTTGTCCCCAGTAAGGCAGCTGAGGCGCAGTCAGCACGGCAAGCTGCAGGCCCAGGCCACAAAGCGCAACAACACCCGCAGCAGCCCAAGCCCCGGCCTCGTCCGACTGCCAGTGTCAGCACACCTGGGGCTGCTGATGTACTGCAGGTCGCAGGCACGCATGCAGGGCCGTGCAGGAGCAGCAGCATGCGCATGGCAACTGCAGAGGCTGCTGCAGGATGCACAAGCAGCAGCGGCACCCCCATGCAAGCCTCTGTGCGTGCATCCCTCACAGGCGCCCTTCAAACAACACACCCCAACTCAACAGCCGCTCTTACCCCAGCACAAGGGCCAGCACCAGGGGAGGAAGTTGCCCTACTGCCACTTGTCTACGCTGCTGGCAGTGCTGACCTGCAGCAGCCTTCTGCAGCAGCACAGCTGGCAGCCTATGGGCTCAGCAAGCGCATCCGTGCCCAGCTCAGGAGTGCACATGGGCCACCAGCCTTCCAGCGCAGCGCCCCACCCCCTCGACCAGCCTCACCGCCACCTGTGGTGCTTGATGGTGAGCTGGCCTCCTCTGAAACTCCTATGGTTTTACCTTGATAACCGAACCATGCTTTTCCAGCAGCACTGCAAACACTGCTTCCGTGTACTGCCATTCAAAACCGCACTCCTGCAGCCGCCCTCAAGCATTCTGCTGTGATGCTGCACCCATGCAGGCGGCATGCTGTTGGACTGCAATCCAGATGCATGCAGCCCAGCAGCCGTCATCATGGCAGACCTCAGCTCCCGCAACATCAGCTGCATCAGCCCGCAACCAGGCCCCCCAGATTGCCACACAGCAGTCTATGGCACATCTGCATGTGCACCTGCATACTTCAACCAGCAGCTGAGCCTGCAGTCCTTCAGCAGCCTGGTGTCTCTGGACCTCAGTGACAACAGGCTCCAGTGCTTTGCTGGCCTGGCAGTGCTGCCCAGCCTGCAGCAGCTCAACCTGGCAGCAAACAGGCTGCGGAGCCTGCAGGGCCTGCAGCCACGGCCACCACCAGCAGCTGCTGCTGAGGTTAGCGCATTGGCTGAGGAAGGACGGCAGCGTGCTGGCAGCAGCGGTGCTCCTGTGCACGTGAGCAGTGCTGGTGGTGCAGAAGGTGGGGATAGCAGCAGCAATTGTGGTGACCAGCAGGACTATGAGGACAGCAGCGCTGGCCTGGGCAAAGGTGGTGAGGGTAGTGCTGGAGCCCTTGCTGCTGAACCCGCCATGCAGCCAGCTGACAGCTGCGGCATGGGCAGCATGCCGGAGGCACAACCAGCAGGACCATCCAGGGACCTACTCCAGCAGCAACAACAGCAGGAGGAGGAGGTGAAGGTGCAGCCCGCTGACCACCAGGCGGCTGAGAGCCCCTCTGATGCGCAGCAGCAGCAGCAGCAGCAAGGACTCCAGCAGTGGGAGGATGAGGCAGTACAGAAGCATCTGGGCCAGGAGGGTGACGCTGGCAGCCCCGCAGGCCCGTGGTGCAGCCCAATGCAGTGTGCCCTGCCGCCACTGCTGGGCTTTGCCCTGCTGGAGGTGCTGGATGTCAGCTACAACATGCTGCCAGGGGAGGCGCTGCTGGGCCTGGCTTCACCCTTGGGCTTGCTCCCAAGGTGGGCTCACAGGCACCCCACATCGACCCTGCAGGCTGTGCTTGCTGCTGGTAGATGCTCTCACACACCAACTGCAGAGGTTTTTCTGCATATTGTGAAAAAAGAAAACTACAGCCAGTATTTAGTCAACTGCAAGTAGTGCAGGCATCCATACAGCAAGTGAGAGCGGTGAGGAAAGCAATCCAGGAGTACATGTTGCGATGATACACCTTTCTGCTGTGCAGCAGAGCCATGCAACACCACCACATGATCCAGGTGCTCCTCGTGCCTTGAGGGGCTGCAACCTTCCATGCCCTCTGACATAATATTGCCGTTGGGCTGTGCCCTCACATGCAATGTTGTGCCGCAATGGTGTTGTTGCCTTGTGCTGCAGGTTGTGTGAGCTGCATGCAGCAGGCAATGGCATCAGCACCCTGCCAGAGCAGCTGGCCCCCTTTACCACCCTCAGCCTACTGCGCCTACCACACAACCAGCTGCAGATGGCTGCTGTGGCTAACCTGGGCCAACTGCCAGCCCTGCAGCTCTTGGACCTCAGCCACAACCCACTGACCTCTCCAGCACAAGCCCCGCAGCAGCCTGATGCTGTGAGCCATGGCATCATCGCTGGTGATGCATGCCTGGACCACAGCAAGGCAGCTGCTGAGGGGTATGAAAGGGTGTCAGCACAGGCAGGCGGGAAGCTGCCAGCGTTTCCAGAGCTGCGTGTGCTGGACCTCAGCCGTAGCCGTGTGAGGCAGCTGCAGGCACTGCAGGAGCTGCTAGGGTGCATGCAGGGGTTGGCAGAGCTGCGGCTGGACAACACACCGCTGGCGGAGAGCTGCAGGGCTGGCAAGGTGCAGGAGCAGGTGCGGCCTGCTTGGCCAATGGGGGTGCTGTGCACACCCAGTGTGCTATGCTGGTGCCGAGGCAAGCCTGAGGCATTTCGGGTGAACTGACAGACTGCATCAGCTGCGCCGAACGTGCTGACTAAGTGTCTGCTCAACCACCCCTGGACCACAGCAATGCCCATGTTGTTACATGCAGGCCAGAAGATCGGCCAGACAATTCTGGCGGCCCTGTTTTGCCTCTATGTGTTGGACTGCCACCTGCACCTTGTGCACCGTGGCTCTGACCCCTGCCTTCCTGCTTGTATGCCTTGGGTGCCTACCTGCTCGCAGGAGCTTCAGCGGCCAGGGCTGACAGTAGTGCTGAGCAGCAGCTCAAGCATCCAGGCTGTGCAGCAGCAGCAGCCTGGCAAGCAGCACCTGATTGCCCCAGGGCCGCTGCTGACAATCCCTGACGCAGCCACACCCAGCAAAGTGCTCGCAGCAGCCAGCAAGGCTGCTCTAGTGGCGCTGCCGCACGAGCAGCTGGTGGCAGCTTTTGACAGAGTGACAGCTGGGATCGACAGCTGGCAGCAGCTGGCTCCTGTGCTGGAAGAGGAGGGCAGCTGGGACTGGCAGGGGGAGGGGAGCGGGCAGCAGGACGCCAGCAGGGACGGTCTGCAGCAGGGGCAGCAGGCACTGGGAGTGAAGAAGCAGTTTGCAGCGGCAGATGAGGAGCCAGTGGAGGATAGGACCTTCCTGACTGGTGAGTCTGCAGCACCGAGGCGCAGGTGGTGGGTGGCATGCAGGGGATAAACTACACCTAGGCACTGGGTGCGTCAGAAATGTTGCTGGACACCGCAGGGCAGGGCTGTATGTGTGCAGCAGCACTTGTTCCTTTGCTTTTCTTTGGTACAAACATGGCATGTTTGTTTGGTGTTGCAGGTGTGGGCATCACTGGGGAGCTGCCGGATGGCCCTGATGGTGCCGATGCTGCTGCCAGCAGCCATGGGACCTGCAGTGACCAGCAGAGCAGCAGCTGGCAGGACCCCACAGAGCGCCTGGCCCTAGCCCTGGGCCTGCAGGTGTCACAGCTGGCACACATCACTGGCATTGTGCCTGGCAACCCTGATGGAGCCCTGCACAGGCTGAGGTGAGAGGCGGCCGATTTCACAATGGAGTGGGGGTCCTGGGGTGCAAGATGTTACAGTGGCGTTTGTAAGTGGGCGGCTCAGATGGTGCGACATATGGGTTGTCCTTGAGGCAAGCCAGTGCTTGTGTCTGTTCTGCTTTAGCACGGCTTTGGCTAGATGCACTGAAGTGCAATGCAGCGTCGCAGGCAACCGTCCATGTCCGTTGTAAACATGCACCGTCATGTGAGCTGGTAAGCGGCTCCAAAGAATCCTTCAAATATCCTGCGGTTACAGCATAGTGTGTGTTTCTCCTGTGCAGGCATGCGCTGGCTCACCCCCTGGTGGACCCAGACGCCGGCCAGCGCCCCCAGCAGCACCACATGCGCAGCACCGCCGCCACTGCTGCCAAGCAGCAGCCTGGGCGGGTGGCACCCCTGCCGCAGCCCATCTCAGCCAGCCTGTCAACCCGGGTGCAGCCCGTGCAGGATCTGGGTGTGCTGCTGAAGGACATGCGCAGCAGGTTGGATGCTATGCAGGGCACGCTGCTGCCTCAGTTGCAGGCGCAGGCGACCAAGCTAGCACCAGGGGCGGCGAGCTGATGGGCGTGCAGGGACTGACATGAGCAGTGGGTTTGTTTGCTGGTTCTGAGGGCATTGTAGGTGTCGTGTTGATGGATGTGATTCGAACAAGCTTCTGACACCAAGGCGATGCGGATCCGTTGGTTGCAAACCTGATTATACACCATCAACCAAGGGTAAACGAAGTTGAGTAGCAACACCAGCTCTGCTTGGCTTGCAAGCAAGGAGCCTACTGAGCAGGTTGCCAGCCTGACATCAGAACAGCAAGGACAGAAGATGCAGCATTTGCAGCCACAAAAAGGCAACTAGAGCTCCAAAGCTCACAGGCACTCACGTGCACTGAATCTACTAGTGCACTGAATTTACTTTGGCCAACACTGCTGCAGGCAGCATGCCAATGGCTTCGCAGCACCAAGCTCAACATGTACATGTCAGTTCAACGAGGCAATGCAGACCCTACAAACATGCCTTGAATGCAAGGCAGAAGTCATGCGAGCAGCTAACTCCCATACACAGCAAAAGGGATGTGCTGCCACGGACACAGGTGCCGCACTGGACAACTATCAGCATGCACCTCTTCCCTGGCCAGCATGACAAACAATAACAGATCAACAACCGGCCGCAACTGCCACATGAGCATGGCGTTTACACCGGCGCACAGCCGTTCGCCGCCACACGCATGCTGGGGCACCTCGCAGTGCATGACCAGGCATGCGCTTAGTCATAGCCCAGGGCCACGTGGAAGCGGCCACTGCGCTGGTCATTCCAGGCATACTCCAGCCGCACGGGGCCCAGTGGGGAGTCGATCCTGATGCCAGCACCATAGCCATACCCACTGCAGACGCAGGCAGCAAGCAAAGCAGAGGGCAGGAGGGGCATGTGAAGGTTGAGCGCTGACGGAACGGCAAGCAGCAGCAGCACATGCCCGCCCACCCTCCAGGAGGACTTGAGACTTCCACATAGCTACCCCCCCCCCCCCGCACTTACTGCCAACCCACACACGCTTGCAAATGGTCAGCAGACGCTATCCACTGCCTACCGCAGCTGCCGCATGCAGAGACGCACGCCTGTCAGCTGGCCTGGCAGCTTCCCCCCCCCCCCCCCCCCCCCCCCCCACCCCGCGCAAAAGTGTCCTGTCTGGTGACTACCTGAGCAGCAAGCACTACCTACTGCTGTTGTGACAGCTTTTCAGCAATGAGGACAGGTGTGCAGGTGCCGCCTGCAGCGCAGCGACAGCTCACCCCCCCCCCCCACACACACACTCAAGCCTAGTAAGTATCCATTCCCCGCGCTGCTGCACTGGCTTGGCCGTCGGATGCAATGCTGCAGTGCCGGCTGCCTGGCCCTTCAGGCCGTGTGCTCACCTGCCAGGCTTGCCGCGTGTGCCTGCGGGGTCACCCAACACGCTCTCGCCAGAGTCCAGGTCAGTGCCATAGTCGAGGAACAGCACACCAGACAGCGGCTTGGCCAGGGGACACCTGCAGTGACACCATCACAGCTAACACTCACAGACAGACTCACAGCAACCTTGGTGTGAAATGGATCTTCGACACACTTTTTGTGCACCAAGCCTGCTGATGTTGTGATAGGGTCGTTGTTGAAGACATGCTGATGGGGTTGTGCCTGGCTGGGCTGGAGTGAGCAAGGCAAGGTGGTGCCAATGTCCACTGCGCACTGGTCCAAAACATCCTGCGACGTGCCTATCAGCTGGCTTCACAGCAGCTACTGTGCATGCAGGCAAAAACACCACAAGCATGCACACAAGTCCACACCCACAACCGAAGTTGGCGACTGCTGCTGCAGCATGCAAACATATTTCAAACCATCGTCACAGGTGCTGTGCTGCCTCCCCTCAACCTGTCCAGCCGTCGGTGCCCACCTGAGCTCAGCCGAGCCCTCCACAAAGTGCCTGCCGGACCCAACACCACCCTCCGCATAGCCTCGGACACTGTTAGTCCCGCCCAAGGGGAAGGCCTCGTAGGGCGGAAGATCACCGTGAACCCCTCCTGCCTTCACTCTGAAGTTCATGTCCAGGGGCCCTAGGGACAGGGGCTGCTCCGCCCTGAGCCTCAGCCGGGTGAAGCCCAGCCACGAGGGCCGGGCGGGCACTGCTATCTCAGCAGAGGCGGCAACCTGGCTGCCATCACTGGGGCTGCTGGGGGCATGAAAAGGCGCGGGGGGGGGGGGGGGGGCGGACAGGGAGGGACCAAATGGGTGAACCAGTTCAAATCGTATGTTGTTGACTGCGGAAACTTTCCCCAGGGTGGCTTGCAGTCCACCAAAAAGCACTGCCCAGTGACAACCTTAAGCTCAACACTCCAACGTACGAGGAACACCAGCATGAGTTGAACTGGTACACATCTGCCGTTCAAGGCAAATGCTGCACGACTGCACAGCCCGCCCCGATGCAACACCTTCCTACACACTGCCATCTCAGGGATAAAGAGGGACCGGGGCAATGCACCAGTGGGTTGCTGACTGTGGAAAAGTGGCTGGCAGTCCGGCCAGTGACAACCACCTCAAACACACTTTCTACACAAATAACACGAGCGTGAATTGAAAGCTTTACACAACTGCCATTCGAGCTGCATCCCACACGACTGCAACGCCTGCCCACATGCAACAACTTCCAGCCTACACACTAAAAGTGTTGCCAGCCTGGCCTGCCCTGCAGTGTGAACACCACACTGCAAGCAAGGGCAAGGTTCCTACACACCTGTACACCATGCTTGCCAGGCCCATGATGCTGCTGTCACTGGACTGGCCGCTGAAGGTGAGGGGGGCACCGTACGCATCACACAGCAGGGGGCTGCCGTGGCCGTCAATGCAGCTGCTGCGCTGCCAGGTCACACCTGCAGCCAGTGAGGGGGGGGGGTGACAGCAGCAAGCGTGAGGGGTGATGCTATCTAGTAGAACAGAGCACAAATCGTACATGAGTATTTAGGAAGTGACGACGCACTGCTTGAAGACAATCTGCAAGTGTCAGCCTGGCGGCATGTAATAATGTAAGTGTGTGAGCACAAGCAAGCAGCATGGATGGCTTAGGAGGGCGAGCGTGTGTACTTGTGGACAGGTGTGATTGGTCAACACTCAAGCTCGTTTCCCCCCATCTGCCTGGTCCATCTGCAGCAGTCTGAACCCTGCAGCCCCCCCTCCATCCCACCACACCACACCCTAAAGGGATGCCTGCTCCCCTTCTGCCTGTACCTGCACCATGCACATGCAACACAACACACTCAACGACACAACCTGACTATCCTGATGGGGTGCAACAGTTCTCTGCAGTCCCTGTGCCGACACCTGCAGCGCCTGCACAACCCGCATCCAAAGCAAAGCCTGCTCCATCTCTGTCCTCCCCCCTCCCCACACACATCCACCCCAGCAGTCATCAGTCAGTCGTCAACCAGTCATTGTTACAGTCATACCTGCTGTGCCACTCCAGTTTGCTGCCAGGGGTCGTCTCCACTCTGCCCCAGCCACCAGTCTGCCCAGTGTGACACTGTCAGCACCGGGCCCCCCTGACGCCTCTGCTGCATCCAGCGGTGAGGGCTCAGCATCCAGCGCCTGACCGTGGATGGCTGCGGCTGACGTGCTGCAGGACAGACAGACAGGCGTGCAAGGCGGGACGACGGTATGTGCGGCCAGTATACGCACGTGTGTGGCAGGAAGGTGTCGGCCTGTGCTGACTATTGGGGTGCATGTGTGCGGCTAGGATGACTGGGAAGCGGGTTTGCACAAAAGAACACACCCACCAAGAACGTCATCATTCAAAGGCATGAGCAGCACCAACAGTGAAGAGACATGCACGGCCATTGCATATGGCAGTCTGCCTTGCAAAATCTTGTCACTGTGCACTGTGGGGGCAACCCTCAACCTAGTGCAGCCTCCCACCCGCCCCCAACCTCCCCCCCCACCCTTGCTGTGTGCCATCCTATCAATCAACCCAGTGTGCCTGCCCTGTGCTTACCGTGTGTTCATGACGCTGAGTGTCCTGCTGGTCCTGTTGGGGTCACCGTGTATCCATGGGTCCACCCACTGCAGCCTGAACAGGCTGTCAGCCTGACCCAGCTCCACCAGCGCTGACAGCTTCTGGTTCAGACCTAGGAAGTTGCGCTCACTGCACAGGAGAGTGAGACACACAATGAGAGTGAGACACATGGGTTTGCGCAAGCAAGATAGCAGCGTGAGTATGTGTGAGCGCTGGTGCCGCTGCTGGGTCAGCTAAGAGGAACAGTGTAGCAGTTGACTCTTCAGTGAGCATCAGGATAGAATGTCGTGCATTCCTCATCATCCCCAGCAGCAGCAGCAGCAGAAGCCCTAGCACAAAAGGTCAAGCTCACCAAGCATCACACAAACATACGTTTGGCAACCAGTTGCGGATTTGAGGCTATCAGCTGGTGGGCTGACAGGCTGGGCCCACATGATGGTGCAGCGCTGTACATTATGTGGGTAGGTGTGGCCTTGCAGGACAAGCAGGCATGCTGCGTGCTTGAGTATGCAATACACTCGCCGGCATGCAATCACAACAGCCCCACTTCAAACCAGAAGGCTGTCACAACAACCAGTACTAATGACCAGCGTGCTGGCCAGATTGTGAGCCTTGACAGTTCAAGGCTTGGGGCCTGAAGGGCAGTGTTCGACCAATGGCCAATACAACCAGACACCCTAGAGTGCTAGCTACAAGCATTGGTCGTCAGTCTTGCAGGTGATGAATCCTACTGGCTCTCACTCTCTCAAGCCGTGCACCTTCACCATGTTGCGCTTTGCATAGGTACAGTGAGCAAAAGTGCAGGCCCTTGACAACAAGGGCGTGTCAGCATAGGGCGGTTGCTGTCTATTCTCAACTTCAAGGTAGAGGTTGAGAATAGGCAGCAACCACCCTACCCTGACGCACCCTTGTTTTGAAGGGGCCTGCTCCTCTGCTCGCTCAAGATCGAGGTCGAGAGAGTAGGCAGCAACCACCATTTGAGGAATGAGCATGAGGGCTTGGTCAGTTTGACGCACAGCTGCAACACATCGACCCAAGTCGGCAGAAGCTTGGGTGTTGTCCACCCAATTATACACCCACCAACCCGCACCCCACCACGCCCTCTTTCCACTCGCGCACACAAAAACCCCCTCCAACACGAGGCTTACGCCACCGTACTGTCCTCCTGGACCTTCTTACTGGCCCCCACTGCCCACCATCCGCTGCCCCTCCCACCTGTAAGTGAAGTTGCCCACAAAGCCGGGCATGTTTCCCGCCGCCCTGCCTGCAGCGCTGATGCCTGTGCCCGCACCCAGCCCGCCAGTCTTGCGCTCAACAAGGTTGATGGTGAGGGCAACCTGGGCAAGGGGGGGGGGTGCATGAAGGTGGGTGGTGCAGGTAGTGTCTGTTTCTTGGCGTAGAAGGAGGGATGGAAACAGGCTGGCAGTCACCAGAGTTGTGTGCATGGTGACATGGTACGTCTGCCGCATGCATTCAGAAGGGCTGCTAGGGTTGGTAGTAGGTGCCGCATCACCCTCATAACACATCATCGTCACCAAACAGCTCCATCCCACACACACTCTTGCCTCCCTGTCAATTCGATTGGTGTGGATGTTGTGAAGATTCTATGTAAGGTAGACCAAGGATATTGGAAGCAGTGCACAAACCCAATGCTGAAATGCCATGTCCCAACTGGTCTCCCCCCCCCCCACAAAACGCACCAACACCGCACACCCTGCTTCACCTTTGGGTGTGCCTCAGTTGAGTCATCAGCCTCCTGTGGCACTATGTTGACATCCTCAAACAGCCCCGTGCTGTAGATGGAGTCTATGTCCGCCTTGGCTTGACGCAGGTTGTACACGCGACCAGGCTGCAACAACATGATCAACAACAGGGGGGAAGGTTAGGGTCAAACCAATGTAGTACACTGGTTCGAGGTAGAGCATGGGGGCTGCCGCACCGGGGTGCTGGTGCAGTGAGTAATTCAGATGAATGAGTTGACCAGCAGATGTGTCTAGTGGATCCAGTATCCGCAACAAAGACTGGCAACCTGCAACGAAAAACCAAGTTGCTTCATGACAGATTTGCTGAAGGGCCCTGTCCCATTCCTACACAGCCATGTGCACAGCAGCTTCACTGACAGAACTTGGTCCTGCCAGTGTGTGTTACCTGAGTGGTGAGGTGTCTCTGTATGACCGATGGTTGTGTTGCTCCCTGTGGCTTAGGGCTGTTGGTCTTCGGGTCCAGGAAAGTGAGATCCATGGAGCCAACAGTGGCCTCACCAACTTGAAGGTCAACAATGCCACTCTCAAATCCAAAGTCAACAACCTGAAAGCACACACACACACACACAGACACAAATACACATGCAGACTTTCAGGCACACTGCTTTGACATGGTGTTGGGCACAGCTGGCTGTCAGTGCCTCACAGCTTGCGACCAATGCAGTTGGTCGACACACCCACCCCCAAAACCACACATGTGGCCCAGGCTGCAACCACCTGGCCCAACAACGGCCCCAAATGGCCCAACACCACCCCTCACTGGTCCAATGCCTCTCACCCATATCTGGCTCATACCCCCTGTTTGGCCACTGCTGGCTGGCTGTCAGCAGCTGATGCTGGCGACCAACGCGATGGATCAGAACGTCTACCTACAATCCACACATGTGGCCCAGCACCAGCAAGCACTGGCCCAAAGGTCTTACACCACCCCTAACTGGTGCAACACATCCCCCTATCTGGTCCAAGACGTCCCCCTATCTGGCCCACGTCCCCCTATCTGGCCCACCGCACAGCCCACCTGGCCCAGTATGCCTCGCTGCTGGTACCAGTCGTCCAGCTTCTTGACTGCCTTGCCGAATGCCACAAAGTTGAGGGGCTGGCCGTACAGGGGCTTGAAGGCACGCTCAACGGTGCGTGTGGGCAGCATGCTTGCCCCACGCGCAACCACACCACGCAGCTCCGGGTTGGCAGTCACCTGAAACATGCAAGCAGACAACACACGTGTGCATGAGCACAAGTATTTACAAATTGTTCCTGGGTTCGTCTGTCTGTCTCTCCTCGTGTTTGTATGTATAAGCGGTGTCAGGCGTGTTGAAAATGAGGTTCCATCTTGAAAAGATCTTGACGTAATCATATCAAATGTGTGCTGACTCACCCTTATGACCAGCTTGACACCGTCGCGTGTGTCCTCAGCATCCGGCACACAGCTGCTGAACCAACCTGGACAGGTGGCAGGGCAGGAAGACGAGCAGTAGCATGTGGAGGTCGATGGGTCCACGGTGCATTACAGGGCGGTGGTGTGCCAGTACCGCCTTAGACAATTTTGTTCACTTGTCTTGTTGATGCTCAGGCAAATGCTGGGCAGAGGGTCACATTGTGTTAAATGCGCTGTCTTGGTGTTGTTGCTACAGTCTGCACCTCTGCCTGCAAGATAATCTCCTGTCACAAGCCCCTCCCCCCCCCCCCCCCGGGCGCGCTCTGCCGTTCTGCACCCCATTGATACCCCCAACCCAGCATCCCACCCCCCTCCCCGCCGCGCACCTGTTGCGAACACCCTCTTGAGGTCAGATTCCACCTCCTTGAGTGTGTAGGCAAAGTTGGGGCGAGTGGTGAGGGCGTCATATGCAATCCTCTTCAGGGACTCATTCACACCCACAACCTCAACCTGCAACATGAGCATGACGCAAGCACAGCCACATCACGACGTGGGGTGGGGGTCTACAAAAACCTGGGCTGCACAAAGGCACGCGCAACATGTGCGCGCACTGCACACACTACGCCATCAGGGGGGATTGTACATCAGTCAGTGTTTGGTCACAGTACACAAAGGCTGCTGTGGTGCCTGCTGCAGTGGAGACAGCTGTGTTGCACTGGCAGCATGGTGTTGCCTCGACTGCAAGCCCAGGCGCACAACACAGCAAGGCTGTGCATCCGATGCACCACCGCAGGTACTGACAGGGCTGTGCATTGTGGTGGGATACCCATTGGTTGGGTGGTCACGCAGCAGCTTGTACAACCATCGCTTAGCCAAAAGTGACTCATTGCGATGGGATATAGTGTGTGACAGGATAAAAGAGAGTGCATTGTGCCACACCATGTGTATGTTGGGGTTGAGGCTCACCTCACTGATGAGAATGCGCTCGTCTTCCTCATCCTGCTGCTTTTTCTGCTTCTTGCTGTCTGCTGACCTGCCTCCAGCACGCCCCAATGGACTCAACGAAGCGAACGGTGGGGCGAAATGCACACGCCTGCTGCTGTTGGTGCTTGTGCTGCTGCTGCAACCGCCTGCAACAGTCGGTAGGGTGCCGTGCACTAGCCACTGCTGCTGGCCACTGCTGTGACCCTGCTGCAGCGCACCTATAGCACTGACTGCTTTGTGATGCAGCTCATTCAGTGCATTGATGACCTGATCCATGTCTGCACACGCAGCAGCAGATCAAAACCGTCCGGAGTGGCAGAAGCAGCAAGCACGTACTGTGTCTCGCATTTATTGTAACAAAGCATAGCATGATGTTCTGTACATGCATTCAGGTGCAACTGTCGTCTTTTGCGTTCTCACACTGACAGGCTGGCGCGTGATACTGCAAGCCTGCTGCTCGTGAATCTGTTGTCATTGAGGACCTAATTCGCATTAACTACAGCAAGACAGGGGTTGAGGTGCCCTCACTGGATCCAAGTCTTCAGCTGTAGCAGATCAACCTGATTTTGCTGCCTCTACTATTTCTAAGGCCAGTGCCTCTGATATCAACAAATCAACACTCAATATCAACCTGATTACTGCGTCTAACACTCAGTAGGGCAGGATGGCGAACCTAGAGCAGGCGCTGCTGCAGCAGCTGGCAGACAAGGGCAGCATAGCAGACTCTGGTGACTTTGCTGTTGAGTGCAATGAGGAGCACCTCAAGGTGGTGGGAGTGATCAAAAGCTTGGAGATGGCAGAGATGATCAGCGTTCAGGTGAGACAGCTGCTGCTGGCAGCCACTGTATGTTTGCCCAGTTGGCTCCCAGTTTGTGCTGAAGCAAGGAGGATCATGATTCCTGAGGCTGTGGCAAACGCAGCAAATGTCAGTTGTCACAGCAATAGATCGAAGAGCAAGTGCGCAAATCAGCGAGCAGATCATGTTTTTGCATGGCTTCCTTCGTTGTTGCCAACCCATGTATGCCAGCCGTCGTTGTGTGAGCCACCAACAGACCGTCATGAGCAGGCCAGCAGTTGATTTTCTTTGGCAGGCCAGCAGGCCAGCAGTTGGTTGCCTGCCTCTGTCGGCACCAAAGTGCTCCTGCAGCGAGCTGCAACAACAGTACCCCTAGTCCCACCACCATCTTCCCTTTTTGACACCGCGGCGTTGCTGATGTGCATCAACAGCAGGCTGAGTTTGAAAATTTCAAGAGATGCACTTGCTGTGTGTGTCTGCTTGATGCGCGCCCACTCACCACCCCAGGACATCAGCCACTCCAAGTATGTCCTCACAGCAGAGGCTGAGGCCTACCTCACAGCAGGCTCTCCTGAAGCTCAGCTGTTTGCAGCAGTGCCCCCAGAGGGTGTGGCCATGGCAGCACTCAAGGCAGCACTGCCTGCTGAGGTGTCTGATGTAGGCTTCAAGCAGGCCATGCAGCAGAAGTGGGTGGCTCTGGACAAGTCTGGGGGAGAGCCTCGTGTTGTACGCAAGGTGCGGTTTGGTGACATAACGACCATAGTGAGCAACAGACGGATGGTGTTTGTGGGAGGGGCCAGGGGGAGGGGTGCTCAGGGTCAAGGCTGTCGCGGCTACTGGAATGGTTACCTGTGTCTGCTGTCATGAGGCTTGGGCAGGAGGATGTGGTTCTTGCAGCTGAGCATCGGGTTTGAGATCACCAGCCGGTATCATTATGCCTGCACACCGGTTCCAGCGTGTGAAAGCAACTATGCTGCACATCAACACTTCACAAACATCTACATCAGCATCGCTGGGCATGCCCTGGCTATCTCACATCGTGGTCATCCTGTGCCAGCCACATACCGCGCATCTGCCTGTCAAGGTGCAGTGTGGCTTTGCCCCAGCAGTGCTGTCTCCCTTGCTGTGCTGTGCTGTGTTCTGTACAGGTTGACAGCATCAGCGACAGCACCCAGGCCCTGCTGCGTGATGTGGTGGAGGGCAAGGAGCTGCCTAAGGCAGAGCTGGACAACCTGCAGAAGCGCCGCAAACTCATCAAGCTGGAGTGAGTCACACAGCACCCGTGCCCTTGTATACTACAGCAGCACAACTACACCTGCATCTGCACTTGCATGGTGCAGTGGCACCAGCACACATGCAGGCTGCGGTTGTCTGCAAATGCAACCAGAGGGGCTGCTGTATTCAGCCAGTTTGCGGTGGTGGCGAAGATGTGTTGGATTTTGCATGAGAGACAGGGCAGCAAGAACAAGCCCTTCAAACTGTCTTTTGCAAGCGGAGTTTGAAATGCATTTGTGTTGCACCTCTGCCGCCGGGTCTCAGCAGCAAGCTGCCACAAGTTCTGCTGCTTGTTGTTGGACCTCGTTGCAATGAAAGGTGGCATACTGATGCAGTTGTTACCGCTGTTGCACTTGTTTGTGGCCCAGGACGTGGAAGACGTACGCCATCAGTAAGGGCGCCAAGTTTGCTCTGCAGCGCAAGAAGCAGGCCACAGAGCTCACCAGCGAGATGCTGGCAAGGTGCGGCTGCACATTGCATTGGAGGATTGCACTGCAACGGACACTGCAGAGCAGTACTGCAAGGGGCTATCCTGTCACAGCACCCGTCTTAGCGCTTCTTGCTTCATGACACTCGGGTGCATGGATCCCCACAGGTGGCTCCAGTGTGTATTCACTCAACAGCCCGGGTGCTAGTCACTACATGATGCACCTATGTGAGGTCCCTACGCCCTGCTATCACTTTGACCAGCACCCCTTTTCAAAGTTTCTACCAAAGTTGCCTACGAAACGTGTGTCCCTGGTGCCGCCACGGAGCCAATATACATGCTTGAATCAATCAGAAGTATGTGTCTACTACTTGTTTTGCTGAGTAGGTGTGCTGTCCTGTGCCTTCTGTTGTGCAGTGGGTCATGGCGTTCAGAGGAGTTCAAGGAGTACAACTTCAATGCCATGGGAATGCCCATTGTTGGCGGCAACCTGCACCCACTCATGAAGGTAATTCCAAACACGTACATGACGCCAGTGGCTGCAACAATGGTAGTGCAAGCAGGGGCAGGCAACGCGTCTTCATATCCTTGACTGGCTAGCTGGCTTGGCAGCAGATTTGCCTGGGCAGCCCACCACCGTGGTGGCAACAAACAAGCCACTACATGGCAGGGCAAGGCTGATCCAAGCCACCCTTCCTGTTAGGTGAAGGGTGGCTTGGATCAGCCACTGCTCCCCTCACCCTTACGGGCAGTATCACACAGACACATGGGCTACCTTGCACACTGTTGATGAGCACATCCGATGTTGGACTAGCAAGTGCTGGTGTTCGATGTATGACGCTATCACTTATGTGTGTGTTGTTGTGCGTCCTGCAGGTGCGCAGCCAGTACCGCAAGATCTTCACCAACATGGGTTTCACTGAGATGCCCACCAACAACTACGTGGAGAGCTCCTTCTGGAACTTTGACAGCCTGTTCCAGCCGCAGCAGCACCCGGCCCGTGATGCGCACGACACCTTCTTCCTCACCAGCCCAGCAACCAGCGACACCTTCCCTGAAGACTACTTGCAACGAGTCAAGGTGGGCGCAGGATGAGGTGGTGGTGCTGCTAGGATCGCGTGGTGTCCGTGGCTGCTTGTGGGCGGCCAAGACGGCACAGCTTGGTTTTGAATGAGACAGACGTTTGTCACATAGAGCCTGGCATGTCGCCATCATCATGGGTCCCTCTTTGGGGGCACACATGAGAGGATGTGTGTTTGCGCATGACTGTTGACCACATATATCTGGGTCAAGCACCCAGCTGGCCCAGCAACGCACGATTGCCGCCACATGCGCATGAGACAGCAGCAGCCACAAGAAAGACTGCAACTTGCTCCGTGCGTTGCAGTCCAAGTGAAAATTGATGTTGCTGCTGACGCCCTGCTGTGGTGTGTGGCTGTTGTGCCTGTATAACTGCAGGCTGTGCACGAACACGGCGGCCATGGCTCTGTGGGCTACGGCTACTGCTGGAAGCGCAGTGAGGCTCAGAAGAACCTGCTGCGCACACACACCACAGCAGTCAGCAGCCGCATGCTCTACAAGCTGGCACAGGACGGATTCAAGTACGTGCGGCTGCTGCGTGCGTGGAAATGCTCATGGCGGCGCGTTTGGGGGGGGGGTGCTTGAAGCAGAATGTTGCGAGCCAGCAGTTGTGTGTTAGAGGCGCGTCGTGTGAGGCAGGTTGTACAGTGAGTTTTGTGCGGTATGTTTACCATGCAGTCCAATTATCAAAACTGTCACTGACCTGGCATGGGCTGTGGTGTCATGTTCATTCAAGGACAGCAACATGTATACTCACCCGGATTGGTTTGGCTGCTGTGAATTGCGTGTAGGCCTGCCAAGTACTTCAGCGTTGACCGTGTGTTCAGGAATGAGGCAGTGGACCGGACACACTTGGCGGAGTTCCACCAGGTGCGGCTGCAGCTCAGGCAGCAGCATGAGCAGACTGCGGCGTGACTAGCATACAGGGCACTGTGAGGACCAACATCTGCGGACCTGATGTCAAGGCATAGCTAGTGCCACTGTGTCGTACCTCATCTCTATCAGCGACTTGCTTCTGGTGCTGCTGGTAAAGGCCCGCTGCTGCTTGTTGACTGGCAAACGTAGTACGGTATTGCCGAAGTGTCATCATCACATGGAGACGTTTCCAGCCGGTGCCACGTACCTCTGTCAACACTGTTCCATGTCACCTTCTTGCCACATTCTTGCTCACCTCCCCCGCCATGCTCTCCTTGGCCGCAGGTTGAGGGTGTCATCTGTGACAAGGGTTTGACGCTGGGCCACCTGATTGCCACGCTGCGTGAGTTCTTCAGCAGGCTGGGCATGAGGGAGCTGCGCTTCAAGCCAGCCTTCAACCCATACACGGAGCCAAGCATGGAGATCTTTGGGTGAGCAGGGACCGCAGGCTGTAGCGGGACGCTACATATGCCTGACACAGGCTGAGGCCACAGCAGGCACCTGGCTGTAGGCGTGTGGAAGTCGTGCCGGGCAGGCATGCGCAGCATTGCATGCGACATGGGTTTAGAGGTGGCAGCATGCTTAGCGTCGCCTAAACATGCGACATATGTTTAGGTTGCCGTGCAGTGTTGGCAGCCGCAACTTACTCAACCAACGTGCATGTTTTTGGTGAACGACTGCACAAGCAGCCACGTGCATGTCAACAGTAAACCAAGCAGGGCATGTACTCACACACCAGCTGCTAACTGGGGACCTCCTCCTGCTGCTCTGCCATCCCGCTTACAGATACTCTGAGCAGCTAGGCAAGTGGATGGAGGTTGGCAACAGCGGCATGTTCCGGCCAGAGATGCTGCAGCCCATGGGTCTGCCCCTGACGTGAGCGTCATTGCCTGGGGGCTCAGCCTTGAGCGTCCCACCATGATCCTGTACGGCATCGACAACATCAGGGACCTGTTCGGCCACAAAGTCAGCCTCAGCATGGTCAAGTCAAACCCCATCTGCCGCATGGGCTTGTAACAGGCAGCAGCAGCTGGGGCGGATGGCGGGGCCTGGGCAGGGGCGGGGGAGTTTGTCTGAGGCAGGGGGGGGGGCTTCTGTGTGACCGCTTGAGTGGGGTTTTTTGCTGGTCTGACAGGTTTGAGTGATAAGGGAATGTTGCCATCGAGACAGCCTGTGTACTGGCAGGCTTGCCTGCAATGTCTTGCTTGTTGCCGGCCTGTAGTGGGCTGGCTGTGCGGAAGGTTTTCTACCACAACTGCACAGTGCCTGATTGGTTGTGTCCTGTGCACATGCACTGCTGGAGTGTCTGGCACCATGCCACAGACAGAGGCGTGTGCAGCATCTTTGCGGTTCAGACTGGCTGCATTGTCAATGTGATACTTGACAAGAGCCTACGGTTGAAGCATTATATCAAGTTATGGCATAGCAACCTGCAAGGAGCTGATTTTCATCTGCTGTAGTTCTGGAGGCGCCTGCAGTTGGTGCCAGCTTCTCACTGAGCTGAGGCTGGCAGCCTAAGCTGAGTATCTTCAACGCAGGACATGTACGTGCTGCCACTGTGAGTGGTGCAGCGCATGTGTTTGATAAAGATCCCTTGCTTTCTGGACTCAACAAGTGGCGGCTCATCCTTCGTCGAGCCAGCTCTGCATGAACATGTGTTTACAAGCACCCCCCCCCCTTCAACGTATTCAAGAGGCCAAAAATTGGCCCCAGGCCGTGTGGCAAAAATGGTATCAACATCCTTAACATCCTTAACCAGTGGTGGAGCTCAGCAGCAAAAAACCAAGCAGCTGTAGCTAGTACATTTGTTTCCTGACGCTGTCAAAAAGACAGAGGGTTGGCAAGCATACAAAGATTCATGCAGACGCAGGACTTGGGACCAAGCATTCGGCATGGATGCCTGTGCCCCGGGAAGCACGTGCATTCAGCAGCTGGTGCACCAGTGGCACTGGCAGCAACCTGAGGGCTGGTCCTGCAGCTTTGGTTCATCACTCAAGCCCTTGCAGCTTCCTCTTCACGAAAGCCACCCAGTCGGCCTTTTTCGTCTTGCTGGCCTGACTCATCTTGAAGAAGTCATCATCCTCCAGGTTGCTGTCAGTCACCCAGGCCTTGAGCTGGGGGATCTGGGGATGTGGCACACACAAATGCAACAGCATGAGTGGTTGCCATGTGATGCTGGGTATGCTGCATCGGCTGGTAGCAGATCATTGGTCAACACAGCGCAGTACACCACATCAGGCGTACAGTTGACCTCACTGTAGCCAGGCAACCTCGGCCCAGCCATGCACAGGCACATACAGATTTGCCCAGCAAGTGGAGGTGTCAAAGGCAATCACTGAACACCAAACGCAGGGCATCAAAACATGAGAATGCACAGTGCGGCCGTCGCAGTCACAGTGGTGCACGGCTCATGTCGCTGAGACAGGCAGCAAGCCGCAGTCCATAGGTACAGATGAAAGGAGCAGCCAGCAAACCAGTCAGTTGTGTGGGTGCCAGGAGCATAACTCAGCCCTCACCGTCATGCTCTGTGGGTTGATGTCCTTGTTGATTGGCGTGCGTGCGCCCGCAGCTGCAGGCGCTGCAGCCGGTGTGGCAGCAGGGGTCTCTGCTGCGTCAGCATCTGCAACACGGCAGGCAGGACACACACCACAATGCATGTCCACACTGCCATCCGCGTGCTGGTGGCCATCGCCATGCACCACTGCGACAGTAAGCACGCCAGCACAGACAGGGATGCACCTCCTTGCATGATGCCAGCTGTTCGGCCAAAAAAGCACTCACCCTGCATCTCCTCGTCTTCATCAATGGCCTCAGTGCGCTTGCGCTTGGCAGACCTGCCACCCGTCGTGCGGCCAACGGTGGCCCGTCCAGCTGCGGCAGCAGGCGTGGCTGCAGGGGGGCTGGCCACGGTGGCCTTGAGGGCCGCTATCTCAGCCTTGAGTGCATCACGCCCCTTGCGCTCCTGCACAAGCTCCGCCCTGAGGCCGGCAACCTCCTGGGACAGGTTGGAGTTGTCGGCTGAGACCTTGGCCAGCTCCTGCAACAGTAGAGAAGAGTACAGCACCGTGCAGCACCGTATGATACAGTGCCGCGAGCGAGGCAAATTCCTGACGTTGAGTATGTTTCCGTTGGACACTCTGCCGTCAGCCACATGCTACAGGTGTGAGGTGCACACGTTTCACAAATGACACACGTTGGCAAGACATGGGTGCAGCAGTGAAAGACATGCATCTGTTCACCCAGGAAAGGACACTAGCATGCAACAGATAGTGCGCATGATGGGTAAGCCGATGCGACCAAGCTGACAGCTATCCCCATGCAACAATGCATCCAGCGCATTTGAGCAAGTTGGGGTGCTGGCTCGCCTCACCTCCATCTTGGCTGTGACCTTCCTGCGCTCCTCCTCCAGCTCCCCACTCGCACTGCTCTCACCAACCTAGTGACAGGGGAGCAACAAGGGTACAGCATGAACGCAATTTCACACAATATGCCTTGCGTGGACATGAAGAGTTGATGCACCGCTGCAACTTTTAACAGAGGCACCCAGGTAGGGGACAAGGCAGTAAGGTCAGGCACCAGGGCTGCACTGAGGCTGGCATGAGCATCTGCCAGTTGCAAGACCCCACCACCGCACGAATCTCTCTGTGTGCCATTGTAGTGCGCAGCCACACCGCCTTTCTTTTCTCGATCATGTCAAGTCAGCGCGCCTCACCCTCTGCCATGCAGCTGTCAGTGCTTTGTCCCCATCGGCCAGCACACATGTCACACGTTTGGTAGCAGGGACCGCTCAAACGGATTTGCACGCACCTTTGCCTCCTGCAGCTCCTTGTCCAGCTGCTCCACGCGTGCACGCAGCGACGCCATCTCTGGCAGACCAGCTGCAACCTGCTGCTGCAGGCGCTCCACGTTGGCTTGGGCGGTGGCAAGCTGCAGGGGCACACAAGTACACAGAAGGACGCAGATATCACACGTCACCGCGCAAACACCACATCATATCCGACGCAGTAAGCAACAGGCAACAAAGGGTGGTATCTTTGCAATTCTGACCCAGCCAGCAGCTGGCTGAGGCTTCATCAAGCAGATGGTACTTATCTCCTGCAGGAGCGTGTCCCACCGGTCAGGGCAAGGACCGCACCTGAGCTGCCTTGTGCTGTGCCTCCTGCTCAGCTGCAGCCTTCTGCTGCTGCAGCATGCTCTCCCTCTCTGTCACCTCAGCCAGCTGCGATTTCAAGCCATCCAGCTGACTCTGCAGCCGCCCAGCGGCCCCCAGCTGCCCCTGAAGCCGGGCGATCTCAGCCTTCGCTACATCAAGCTCCTGCTGCTGCTGGTGCTGCGCTGCAGACGCGCTGCTCTGCTGCTGCCGCAGCGTGCGCAGCTCGTTCTCCAGGTTGGCTGCGTTCCTGTCCTTGGCCTCTGCCTGTCCCTTGAGGTGGGCAACCTCCTGCTGGGCCGCCAGCAGGTCGGTACGCGTGCTGGATGCACGCTCCTCTGCATCCTTCAGCCGCGCAACCTCAGACTTGAGCTGCAGGACACAGAACGTGCACAGTAGGGATACAACACGCATACGCATGGTCAGCACAAAACGCCTCACTTGCCAGACAGCTGCCAGAGACCCAACTGAGGCAGAGCACCATGCAAAATTTGCTTGAGGTCTGACGTTCTGAGACAGACTGGTTGTATGATTGCTGGGTACATGGAGTACGTGCTGAGGGCGCGTCAGCCCAGCCCACCTGCGAGACGGATGCCTCTGCTGCTGACGCCCGGGCAGCGGCGGTCTCCTTGGCGCCCACCAGGTCCTTCACGATGCCCTTGATGCCTGAGATGATGGTGTTCATCAGGAACTCTGCTGCCTTCTTGTACTTGAAGGAGCCACTGGGAACCTTGAGGTCATACTCGTCCAGGAACCTGCAGGACAAAGTGGAAGCACAGCCCATGCCTGCTTGGTGACACATCAATGCTGGTGCAGTGATGACTGTACTCACCACACGGTTCTGCAGCAAGGCAGACCAACTATGCCACACGATGCAGTAGCCCTTCTGTGCTGAACACGGCAGAGAACAGGCTCTCAAAAGGAAAAAAGACAGCAGTGTGAGCGCCGGACGATGCACGATAGCAACCTGGCACGCGCGACAGGGTCAGTCAGTCTGTGTGCTTCGCATAAATCCGCCTGATCATCACGCCACGCACCTCCTGAGCTCAGACTCAACGGCTTCCACGCTAGCCCCAGGCCCTGTCATGATGCCGCGCAGCTTGACGGATTCTGCAGCCAGCATGTCGGTGGCCACACGCTCGCCAGACACCGCCAGCTTGCGGCGCTCCTCCGCATAGCGCTCCTCAAAGCCTGCATTTCACGTTCAAAAAAGGCAACATCGGTTCCATACTCATCACCACATCAGGTTGTGGTGGGTGCATTGGCCACATGCTGCTGGCTACTGGCGACGCATCGTCAACCCGAACAGGCTGCCACGGGCATGATGCAGTGTATGAATAAACACTTTGCCACCCCAGTTCCAACCGCAAGGTGCCAACCCAAAGTGTAGCCCTGTCCTGCATGTTTAGCACCAGCAGTTTGGTTTCGAGCCTGTTGATGCGCCCCACCTTTTGCCAGCCGCTCCTCAAACTCCTTGACCAGCTCGGGCTCCCCCATAGCAGACCTCTTGAAGCCTGCCAAGGCAGCCGCTGCAGCCGCTTGGTGCTGGTCATACAGCGCAGACTCCTCCCTGATGTCGGCCACCTGCAGGATGAGTCAGCAAGTTGTTGCGCGGGCGTTGTCTCAAGGGTGCATGCTTTTTACAATTGGTGAGCAACATGCATGCAAGCCAGAACTGGCCAGCACACATATGCATGCAAGTCAGAACTGGCCAGCACACACACAATAAATACAGGCCAGCACGCACAATGACCCAACAAGTTGGCAAATCACGATTGAATTTGGCGCCAAGGCATGTCAGCATTCAGGCACTGACCTGGAACGCTGCCGCATACTGTGCCTCTGCCTGCTCGTATGCCTTCTGGCACTCAGCCCGAGACACACCCTGCCAGGCTGTCACCAGCTGGGGCACGGCACCTGGAAGAGGTGATCAAGCACACAACACAGACCTCAAACAATTGTGCTGTCAGTGCAACTTCCTGCCCGGGAAGGATGAACTGACAGCACCACCCAGAATGTGTTGTTTTGCACACGGACAACACGTGTGTTTCCATCTTGGCACTATGATTCAGCAATGAACCTGGGGAAGCTACAACCACAATGCCTGGGTGTAGTGGCCAACAGGTGCATTGAGCAGACGCTGAGAGCACCTGCCTGCACGAGCAACCACAAGCACCATGCCATCAAAAGCAACCTTGCCAGTGGCAATGCTGGCCTCACCATTGTTGACAGCCTCAACATAAGCAGCAGCCAGGCCAGCCATGATCTGACCGCTGATGAGTGTGCCGCCAACTGCCATTGGACGTGCCTTGCCCTTTACCAGCCGAATGAAGTCCTCCATGTCCTGCAGACAGCACAGCACAAAAAAGTGTAAAACAGCACGGGCCAGGTGAACAACATTGGCCGGTGCAGCACCGCACATGCAGTTGTGCTGACTGTGTCATCCTGTTCAGCCTGGCCCTGCATGACACCGGCAAACAAGAGCTGTGCCCCTTTGGCTGCCGGCAGGGTGGGTGCTCCCCATACAGGACCCCAATCGCTTGCACAAGTGGCCCCTCCGCCCACGCTGCCCCGTCTGCTCCGCGGGCTGTGACAACGTACCCTCCTGAACTCCTGCCTCAGTTGGGTGTATGTCAGCTGGTCCAGCTGCTGTAGCTGAGACTCCTGAAGGGCTGGGCGCACCATGACCGACACATCCCTGTCAGGGAAGACGGCCTTGATGGTCACCCGCATCTGCAGGACGAACAGGATGGGCCACCATGAGTGAATAAGCCATGCAGCTGTTGCAGCAGAGTGTGATGACACAGACGACCACCCACCAAGTTTGCCTGCTGCCTGGTATTGCATCAACATTCCGCTGAGTGTATGCGGCATCAGGGAGGACTGCGTCCATGCAGGCACAGGGGCGTGGAATCAGGGCCTGCTTATAGCACCAGCCGAACCACACCTGGTTCTTGTTTGCAATGTCTGCTGCGCCCCCCTTAATGGGCAGCAGTGCCTCCTCCAGGTACTCTGCGGGTGTGATGGGCTTGCCCTCAGCCTCCAGGCGCAGCTGGAAGTCACGCAGCAGCCAGACAAAGGCGGGGCTGAAGTCAACCTGGCCCGCAGCTGCAGCCACGCCGTTGTTGGCACCTGCGCGCAGCAAGCAGGCAGTGCAGCAGCCAGCCAGCGCAACAGGTGTCAGCCCCTGCACTAGCACCCCCTGACTGTTATGGCATGGCATTGCCTGCCATGGCATTGCCTGCCAAGTTGCCGAGACGCCAAGGGGCTACGTGCACATGTCAACGCTGTGCTCAGCATCAACTTCCAGAGACTGCTCGTGCTGCAGGCAGCGGTCGCTATCTGATGCAGGACTGTGATGGCACTGCATGCAGCTCCATTGCTCGTCCAGCACGCACCTGTAGTGGACCTGTCCTTGATGCGCTTGGCCAGCTCACACACCATGGCAAGGCGCTCGATAGCGATTGCGTCGATGGCGCCGACCTGGTTGTAGATGAAGATGCTGGACAGCAGCATGGCCAGGGAGAAGATCTGTGCACTGTGCTGGGCACCCTGCAGGACGTAGTGAGCAACATATGTTGGAAGCGGATGTAAGGAAAGCATCGAGGCATCGATCAGCATGAGCATACAACATGCGTCAAGAGGCCGTCATGCAGACTGCATCGAGCTGTGATGTACTTGCCAACTGTTGCTGCGGCAGCACGCCTGCTGCCTTGCCAGGACGGTTGTTGAGGCCGGCTGCCACTGACTGAGTGGCTGGGGCTTATAAGGGTAATTACCTGGTCAACTGCGTCCACACCCTCACAGTCCATCAGAATCTGCACAGCAGCAGCAGCGTCATGCGCATGTTGAGTTGCACATGTGATGTTGCTGGCACACACAACACCCAGCAATGACTGGTCAAGCATGTTACGACCATGTTCTACACCTGAGATGTTGGCTGCTTGTGCTGGCAATCTCAAGCAGCCAACACCACCGAGCAGCCTTACTTCAGGCGGGATTACCCTGGTACTGTGTGCCCTGCCACTCACTGCATTGCACTTGCGCCCGTCTGGCCCAGGAACCTGCACGGGGTGCGACCACATCCAGATGCCCCGTGTGCAGGACTGCTGGGTGGGCGACACTGTGAAGCCCCTGAACTTGTCCTGGCCCGTGAACCTGCCCAGCATCTGATTCAGCAGGAAGCTCTTGCCCTGCCTAGCTCTACCGCAGACTGATATGGTGCACAGGGGCCCCTTGATGCCCTGCAGTGCGCGCAGAGCATCCTGCCCGACCTCCCACTGCTCTGTGGCCTCATTGAAGCCGATGAGCAGGAGGGGCTTGCCCTGAGCCGCGGCAGCGTTTGCTGCTGGCTCAACAGAGCTACCACGCCTAAACCAGGACGACATAGGTGCCCTGGACTGGCTGACAGTGTGCCTCTGGCAGCTCCCCAACCCAGTGAGCTGCCTGCTGCGTCAGCCCGCCCTCTTGCCTGCCGGCCTGTGGCGGACTGTACAGTCAGTAGCCTAACGCCTGCTGCTGACGAGGTCTTTGAACCAGCTAAATACAGTCACAGACGGAGAAACAGAGCAGTGGCAAGGACCATTGACGTTGACACACTCAGATCACTCTCAAAACAGTGTCGATTCCAAATTCCTGGGCTCTGAAGAGCCACTGTGGTGCGAGAAATTCTCCTGCCAGGATGATCTTGTGTGACCAACAGTGTCAGGTTGACGTGAGGTTGACTTGAGGAACTCAAATTGTATCCGACATGAATGACCGTTGTGGGGTACCGTTGTGGCGTTCATAGGACTGCCGTACTTTATAAGTCAACCTGGCATATCCACATCACACCTGTGTGCGAGACTCAACTTCCTTGTCAGCATTCAGCCAGCCTCTGATCACGACGTCAGTCCACCTGCCTGCTATCCAAAAACGACATTTGATCAAAGCTGGGCCCACAAGGTCTGCTTCTACAATGATCTGCAGTTCCAGGGGGCTGTGCATGCATGTGGCCAGGCATGCCACACCCGCAGCAGCAGCAGCACCAATACCAACCCGGTGTGGACAGCTGCGGCAACACCGCTTCCTTTGGCGTGCCTCAGCAGCAGCAAGGTAATATAATTCACCCTCTCCCGTCTGGTGTGATTGTAAAAAGGCCCCACCCAGTTATGCTTTGTCATGGCCTGCTTCACACATGCAGTGGTGGCGAGCCTGAGGCCACGCCCATCGCAGTCGATGCAACAGTGACAGCAGTTGTTGAGCCAACCAGCAGCAGCGATGAGGAGCAGGCAGATGTCACCTCACACCCTTTGCCAGACATGTTTGGGGCACAGGTGAGGCAGACCTCACACAGGCTCTTCTGGATGATGCATGGTCATCTGTCCTGCACACATGACTGTGACTCTCCAGCACAGCAGCTGAACCCTGGTTGGCGCTTAAAGGTGCTAGCACCCATAACCAGGAGGGGAATTTGTGTTTATGTAGGAACTGATCACGGAGCTGCAGGATCAGGAATCGTTCGGCAAGCGTGGTGAAGTGTGGGCTTTGGGAGAGCTGGCAGCAGTGTTGTTGCTGTTGATACCCCCTTCACACTGACAGTGAGCGTAATTATCGGCCAGGAACTGTCGCTGGACACTTGAGGCCTTGAAGGCCCAACATAGCAAGGGTGCTTTGGCTGTGCAAGCTTGCAGCTGGGTACACTCGCACCCACCTGCCTACTGCACCACACCCCTTCTACTTCAGCCCGTCTGCTGCACTGATCCATTGCAGAACTTGCTGAAGCATGCATAATGCCAGCTTTTAAGCACCCCCTTCCGGTGGTCCGCAGTTGCTATGGCAGGCAGTCTTCACATGTGCTGAGCACTGTGCGGTGGTGCTTGCAGGGCCTTGTTGACATCCTGGCTACACTCCTCATCACTGCTGGCGTCGTGTTCATGTAAGTGAGAGCTGAGGAATTGTTGATGCCACCACAGCAGCGTAAGACATGTTGATGCTGTTGAGCGACAGCGTGCGTCACTTACTACCAGCCTGACACTACCAGCCAGTTCAGGGTTGTTGGGCAGTGGTGCCTCCTTTCCAATTGCACTCTGTTCCTGATGACAGAAGGCGGGCGTAACAATTCTTGTGCTGAACTCACATGTGTATTTATGTTGGTCGCTAATGCCTGTGTCTATTTTTGCTGCAGGGTGTATGGCTTGTTGAGTCTAGGCCGCTATGTGTCTCCCCTGCCGGTGCCTCGCAACAATCACCAGCTTGTGATGTCCGGCATGTACAGTGAGTTCGTCTGCTCGCCAGGTTTTCGCTTTGCAATTGACCAGTAATAGCTGGTAGGGCAGCTGTGGTCTTGGTTGTGCAGCTTCAGCAAATACGGGGACCAGCAAGTGTCTTCTTGCTGGTGACTGCAGCAGCACTTTGTTGGTCTTCCCTCATCCCTTGTACTGCTGTATTGCAGACTACCTGCGGCATCCGCAATATGCTGGCCTGCTCATGGCAGCCTTTGGCCTTGCCATCATCACACGCAGCGAAACTCGGCTGGCTATGGCTGCTGTGCTGTGGTTTGTGCTGCATCAGAAGGTGAGGACATGTTACAGGCTGCTGCAAAGCTTGACAGCAGGCTGCCTGCAGGCGAGGGTGTGTGCCTTTGGTTGGCCCTCATGCAGCATTTTTAATGTTCTTGTTCTGTGCTGCACAACCTGTTGAAGGGCATTTGGATTCAAACAAAATAAAACAAATTGGATGCAACCATGGCCAGTCAAGTGTGTTGCGGCTGTGCCACGTGCAGATGAAGATGGAGGAGAAGAGCCTGCTGGAGCGCTATGGACAAGCCTACAGGGACTACAGCAGCAGGGTGAAGCGATTGATTCCATACGTATTCTGAAACTTGGTTGCATGAGGTACACAGCTATGCATGCACTCCTGCATGCAGTTGGCGCGCAGTGCCAACTTGTCTTGGTTTGTGGGGATGCAGAGGCACCAACTTGCACACCCTGAAGTGTGGCACTGCCGAATAGTGGTCCCTTGGTGTGCTGCATTGCCCTCAGCGGTGTCCTTCACGTCACACAAAAGTGACCATTCGTGTAACAGAGGTACAGCACTACATGCAGCCAAGCAACCGGCCCCCATGATGAAGACCGTGTTATGTGCTTTTGTATTTTAAGAGCAGCTCTCTTTTCTTGCTCGTGTACAGAGTGTTCTGGTGGAGGCCCGGACCCAGTCATTCGCTCGTCTCCGTCCTGTATTGGCGAAATTATTAGATGAGTGATTTGTTCGGCACATTTTCGGAGCCTCAGAGCCTTTCGGTTGGTGATCCTTACAGAAAGCCCAAAGGTGAGGACAGCTGCTGCTCTCGCATGCACAAAAGCCAATGGGGGATGCCAGGTTGCGCACAACTCTCTTTTTTGACTTAAAAATGCTCATATGATACTCAAGGGTGCATCCTGGCTTGTTGTAAAGCCCTGGGTGCACCAATCTTTTAACAGGCCAGGTCATGTGTGCATCCCCAGGCACCACCCGTCTGCTTGCTCCTTCTTGGTGTGGCGTTGTGCACCTGCACTGCTCACACTGTCTGTGGTGTGTTGTCACAAATTGCAGATGCCACAGGAAGGTGGGCGGGAAAGCAATTCAGCACAGTGCCACCTAAGGAGGGCAAAGCACCAGATGCTTACCTGGATAAGCAAGTGCGAAGTCTAGCACTGGTAAGCAACCTTGCACATCAGCAAAAGTATGGCCGGGCACAGGATGGCTGCTGTGCGATGGGTGTGCCTGTAGCATTCTTGTGCGCCTGCAACATCAGTGAGGGCCCCTGCTGTCTGTGTCGACATCATGCTGCTGGGCTGGCCTGTGGCAAAAGACTGTGTGATTGATGGGCTTGCCCTTTTCATCCTCTGCAGGGTGACAGATACATTGATGCTTGGATACTTGACGAGCGGCTTTCGAAAAAGCCGGGAAAGGCACTCTCTGAGAAGCCGTTCCACTGCAGAGTGGGAGCAGCAAACAGCAGCATCAGGTGAGCGGCCATGACCACACTAGCGTGACTGGGCCCCAGTCTTCCGGGAAGCTTGGTGGACACAGGGATGCAGATGCATTGAAAGGGCGTGCGCCAATATCAGCAGCTGCACCAATGCAGCCAGGAATGGAAGTTGCCTCGCCATCCACCAGCATACCGAACAGCAGCAGGTGCCCTGCATCAGCTGGCTAGGCAGGCAGCATCCTTTGCCGAAACCACCAAACCGCACCTGCCGACAAGGCCTGCAGATAGCCTTGGCTACTGGGCAGCTGGTAGAGCCTCTAGACCTGAGGGGCACAACTTCATATGCAAGCTTGCTTGAAGGCTGAGGCTAGCAAAACTGTGCATCAAACCATCATGCTCTATTTGATTACTAAGTTGCTGTCAACATGTTTGTGGCTGCAGCTGTGGGCCTGGCAGCAGCAATGGCTGCCTGTCTGGTGTGGCTTATGACACAGACGGCTCATCAGCAGCACTACGCAGCAACCCACCCAGGCGCCCAGCAGACAAGTTGCGCAACATATACACAACCGCACCCAAGAAGGGGGGCTACGGCATGCCGTGGCGGGCCATGACGCTAGGGGAGCCGCCAAAGTACTACTCAGACGTGTATGAGGGCGGCAGGGAGATGGAGAAGGTGGGTGGCCCAGAACAGAGGCTGCCGAGTAGGCTGCACGATAGCTTGCAGCTGCAGTAAGTCTGCTCGCAGCAGCATTACTCATGGGTGCCATGCTGCTTTTACCAGGGGCCGTGTTGGAGACTCACACGGTTGTTGCGGGAGCCGCATGCAGCTGCTGACAGGTCCATGGGACACTTATCCTCACCTGCTGTGTGGGCCAGTGCCAGCAAGGGCTGTAAGCTCACCACTGCGATGTGATTGTCTTACACAGGCGCTGCGCTCAACCAGCAAGCCTGCTGGGCACAAGCCATTTGTATCTGCAGCCAGCAGATCCAGCCGGGTTTTCACGCCCGACCCGCAGCTGTTCCACACAGACGCGCGGCCGCAGTCGTCCCCCCAGCGTGAGTACACATGCGAGCATGCTGCTGCAGGCCAACTGACAGTGCTCTTGGACATGCAGCAGCAGCAGCAGCAGCAGGCTTATGGACTTGGTGTTCGTGCTGTGGTGTGTGCAGCAGTGTACAGGCCTCCTTTGCTGCACTAATGTCTTTTCGTGATTACCTGCAGCTGGCAGCACAGTTTGACAAAAAATCAGTGCAGTGCTTGCACAAACCTTTGTTGTGTGTTGAACATGCAGGTCGGCCAAGCAGCAGCAGCAGTGGCCAGCAGCGCAGCACCAGCGCCACGCGGGAGCGACCACACACAGCAGTGTGGCGGCCATCCAGTGGCAGGAGGGTTGGAGCAGCAGCGTCCTCCTTTGGCATCCCTGAGTATGTTCCAGACCCTGTGCGGGAAGCCAAGGTGAGACGCAGCCTGTAGCTGTCAGTCAGCTTGACAAACAGTGGCATTTGAGCAGACGCACACACACACGTGTGCAGCAAGTCAGGCACATACAACCCGCCAAGCTTCCTATCGATCAACCAGGTCCATGAGGCACCACCTCATGCCACTGCCGAACATTTGGTGCATGATATGGACTGATTCTAAACACAACTATCGACATACTGCACATCATCCAACACTTCCTGCTGCTGTTGTCGTTGTGTGTCTGCAGTACCATGCCAAGGAGCATGCTGCCGTGAAGCCGTTCCGGCCTGCCAGCGGGGCCAAGGCCAGGCTGTCCATGAGGGATGTCAACCCATACGTTGTGGATGCGCGGCCAGCACCCAGCATTGACTTCACTATCACGTGACAGGGCACTGTGGCGACTGGCAGTTGTGAATGTGAAGCAGCGGGGCGTCTCCCATCACAATGATTGTGAGGCTGCCTGTGCTGCGGTGGGGTGATGAGGCTGGTCCTGCGCCTGTAGGATGGTGGCGCCACGGGAGTGGCAGCACATGTGGTCAAGGGCAGGTGTTGCTGCATGCAAGGTTGGGTGTGGGCTGATGTGACAACTCCTCACATCGGCAGCGGGGCAAGTTGGTGGACGAAATTTGTGGATGTTGGTGTCCCACACATGACAATGTGAAGGAGCCCTGTCAAGGTGCTGTGTGGCTGTCTACCAAGCAAAGTGGTGACACGTTTCAGCTTGTAGTTTGGTGATAGACATGTAATCCTTGAGCTTGGGGCGCCATGTTGCAGCCAACTTGGTGGCCCCAAGTTCGGTGTGTATTGACTGTTTGGTGCTGTGTGCAGTGTGTGCAGTTGTGTACACGTCAACCCAGTCTGAAAAGGATATGGGCAGAGGTTATGAATGCCGCAAGCTCAGGCTATAGTAACTGAGCCGAGACTGTTGATGTGCCTCAGATAGTCGATAAGTCCACTCTGAGTGACGCACCATATGATGCTGCACTGCAGAGCAGTGGCCCCTGCCAAGCATGAAGCGCTGCTGTTCCTGTGTAACACCAAGTTCATCAGCTCTATTGGTGGCAAGTGGATGCCCATGCAGCTCATGGCAGCTACACAAATCAAGTTGTTAAACCAGCGTGCCATGAGCAGCCATACGGCCGCCCAGGCACCAGTTCTGCACTACCAACCACTCAGCACCCACATGCTGCAGCAACAGGACACCACACAGCTTCCTCCGCAGAGCCTCCTGCTCCTACTACTAACACCACACCATTACTCATCACGCTGCATCCAGCCAACCGGCCCTTCTCACGAGAACTGATTAATTCACCACGTCCACCACGACCTTCCTGCTCTTGAGTGTGGACCACCTGAGCCTCTTGTGGTAGATGGCAAAGGCCCACATGATGCCGATGATGGTCATGCCCTTGATGCCCATCAGCTTGCGCTCATCGTGCTCGGGGCAAGCAGCCCAGGCCAGGAAGGTGGTCACATCCTACAGCAGCAGCAGCAGCGGGGGGTGTGAGCATCAGCAGCACCGACAGGCGGGAGGGTGCTATGCTCAGCCACTGCTACTGTTCTTGTTCCTGCCGCTACCTTGTGTGAAAGCTGCTGGCAGATGCTTGCTTTGCTGTCACAAACGCCACGAATGTGCACCATGGGGTGTGAGCATCAGTTGCAGAAGGGTTCAAGCCAAAATTTGAGGCTAAGAAGCCTGTCCACAGACAGGCGGCAAGGTGCTATTCAGACCTGAACTACACAGTGAGCCTCCCTACCTTGGCTTGCTGTGAGCTGTTGGATGGTGTGCCATCGTCATACTCCACACCGCCATCAGCCAGCATGCGGGGCATGGCAATGGCACCACCTGGGAAGTAAGGGTTGTAGTACAGACCCTGGCGCACCTGTGGGGCAACAACAAAGCACAACAGAGGGAGGCGCACACAGTAACAGCCAGTCTACAGTTGTACCTATCAGGATGGTGGCTCTTGGAGGCAAGGGAAGGCCTGAACACCCACCAGCAACGTGAGTTGCAGCTGACAGCCGTGGCGTTGCAGCAGCGGCTGAGCAAACAAGTCAGCAGAGTTGGGCAGGTGCAGTCCATCACAATCTGGCTGGTATGGTCTGCTGCCTACACAAGCAAAATTTGGTCAAGCATCAGACGGTGCTGGCTGTTCATGACTTGCGATGGTGCCACATCACTCACGCTGATACCCGCGGGGGGCTCCTTGTATCCCAGCAGCAGGGAGAAGAGGTAGTTCTGGCCGTTGGGGCGTGCATTGGTGATCAGGGACAGGTCAGGAGGGTAGGCGCCGCCGTTGGCGTAGCGGGCAGCCTGCTCGTTGGTGTAGGGTGCAGGCAGGGGGTCGCTCAGGCGGCCAGGGCGCTCAAACATCTCTCCCTCATCGTTAGGGCCATCAGTCACCTGCAGGGGGGGCATTGCGGGGGAGGGGGAGACACGCAGCAGGTGGCTGGTGCGTCCTCTCTGGCGGCCATGTATGCATGTGTAGTTGCGAGTGCACGTGACCCTAGGACTGGCGGGGCTGGGCTATAGGTGTTGCATAACAGTTGCATCTTCATCTTACGCGCAAGCGACATGCGTGGCTGGTTGCCAGCAACATCCTGATGTCAGCGCTGACCAGTCTCAGAGACATTGCCAGAACCAGCCCTGGGAAGGACGTAAGAGATGGAAACATTGAGTGGGTGTGAGGCAAAGTGCCCGAGACAGTATGAAAGAATGAGAGAGCGAAGGATGTCACAGGGATCCCCGGATTCATCAACGGGTGGAAATGGGTGCCACTACACTGCAGCCGCCACTCCGCAGATGTGGACAGGAAGTTGAGGCTGCTTCACTCACCTCCACTTCTGCTGCCATGGCCTTTGCCTCCTCCTCTGTGTAGGCCACACCCACCAGGTCACGGTAGTGGATATACTCCAGACTGTGGCACGCAGCACACACCTGCAACGGCAGCAGCAATGGCAGCACTGTTGATGCTGTAGGCAAGGCAGTAGTTACTAGATGGTAATTGCCATGCCCGCAGCTGCTATTGGTCGGTAGTGCTGGTCCTGCAGGAGCATCCTGTTCATGATCATCAAAAGAAGAACTGCCAGCGTACGTTACACGCATGCTGGTGCTGCAGTGGCGGCCTGTACAGCCTAGTCTGGCCGCTGCTGCTGCCGCCTCTAGCGGCTGGCCCAGCAGCAGCTACTGCAGCACTAACTGACAGTTCCAGCAGTCAGCGCGCACTGAGCTTGCACTCAGGATCAAAATGCACAAAATAGCACGCAATCATGACGCATGGAGTGCCCAGCCAGTGCAGCGGTGCTGTAGGGGCAACCTATGTGACCAAGCACCCGTCACCCACTGCCCCACACTGCAGGGCGTGGGAAGTGCCAAGTCACAGGAGCAAGCAACGACCCAGCAGTACATTGATACTTGATACTGTGAAGCGAACGCAATGTACGCATTGCCATGTGTGTAAGCAGCATACAGCTGAGGTGAGGGCGATACATGTGTGCCAGTGAGTGCTGCCTGCTCCCACCTGCTGGTAGACCTGGAAGCCCCTGCGGATGGATCCATGGTCGTAGCTGTCCAGCATTCCCTCGTGACTCCAGGGCCAGGCCACAGACTCCAGGCCGTGCTCACCCTCATGGTCTGCTGCTGCAACCCAGGAGCAGCCTGCAGCAATGCAGCACATGTGTGCCGGGCTTCATGCACAGTGGTGTGTGTGATGCATGTGCTGTTGTGCCTACATACAGTGACTGGGAGATAGCCGCTAGCGAATGGAGGCTATAAAGGCGGGAATCAGTGAACCCCTGATAGCCCACTGCAGACGTTTGGGATTACGGCCAAGGATGCGCCAGCTGCCCCGGCCCAATGGGTGCTGCAGTGACCGACTGCTGCTGGTGTTGGGGACAGCTGTGCTGGTCTGCTGCAACCGTGGTTCAGGTAACCATTAGATATAGCTCCTGACCAGCTGCAAGATCTGACAACTAATGTTCCAAGTGGCAGGGTTTCGGTCCTGACAGCAGCAGATTGATGATGCTTACCTGAGAGGCCTGCCACTGTACCAGCTACGCCTGCCAGCCAGGATGCTGCACGTGCTGCGGTACTCTCCTGTGCTGCAGGTGCTGCTGCTGTGGAGGCAGACCGTGAGGCAGCTGCGAAGACATTGGCCTGTGAACAGCAGACAGTGGTCACCACAAAGCACTGTTGCAGACCCCTGTGTCGCTGAGGCTGTCCAGCTATGACGTTTGAAGATGATGGCAACTGCACGACCAGCGCAAACGCTAATCGCTCTCATCAAACACAGATTGAGTGTGGGAGACTCGCATGTTGGGAATGAGATCGTCACAACATTGCCCACAGCACACACCTTCTGGCTGCCTGACTCAGCGAAGGTGGCAGCTCCCAGGCCACGAAGTGCCTTCAGCAACGCGGGGCCCGCCCGCATCCTGACAGCAATTTCCTGACTGCGATCTGTCCTGTCTGTTTCGTCGTATAGGGCGTTGATGCACCCTCAGTTGATTGCAATGCCCAATCAACAGGGCAGTAACCTGGAGCCACTGCGATCTTAGTCAAACCTTTCATCAGGTGGGTTGCTGAGCAGCAGAGGATTTGACCAGGCTGCCGCAACGGCAACCAAGCCTGAGGAGGGGCAGAGTACTTGGCGCTCTGCTGCTGTGAAATGTTTTGGGCAGTGGACTCCTTGGCAGTGCACAGCTAGCAGGGTTGCCCCCTAAGCATCTTCCTCCCCTGGTCTGGCCCTGCTCCCTGCAGCAAGAATCGGAGAGCTATAGCCCATGGTGTATGTGTATGCTATTGAGTATGCTCAAAAGGCTTGAAGAGCAACTTGAAGCGCCGGCTGGACGGTTCTCCATCAGCACATGATTTCCAAGCCCACCCCCTCCTGAGACCATTTCACACGTGTGCACCCGCAGCCAGCCCACTAGATGCCTACTCGGGCACACCTTGCAACCAGAGCAAACCCAGAAGACGTTGAGTTTGGAAGTAATAGATGCGAGTGCAAGAGCATGACATGCTGGCTGCACTGTCAGTGCCTCTCAGAGAGGCTACCTGTCGCCGCCAAGGCGTCCCGGGTGTCCCAGGTGTGTGCCCACGGGGGCCATGGCCCAGGCATAAACCTGAAGTTGTTGGCAAACTCAATTATGCCACAATGGGGTCTATCGGTCCAAATGGGGTTCAGTGGCAGGTTACAAGCGGAATCCCTACCATTGCTCAGCACTGCTCTTCTGTATGGACGTGTAGCCTAAATTAACGTGATGTGCTTGGTTGCGCACGTCGGTGTCCCTGCTTTGGCCGTTTTGGTCCAGACCACAACAGTGCTGTTCGAGACCACAACGGGAGGCCGCGCGTTGACATTCCCTGCACTGATTCTATCACAAAGCTGACAGAGCAACTCGATCGCGGCCCGTGCACCTGTCCTGTCAACAGTCCTCCGGGACCTCCTCTCGACGGGCTCTCACACCTGCTTCTTCCACCAGCCCGATCCAGCCTGTCTCAGGCTTTCTAAGCCATGGGGAACAGTCTGTCTCAAGACTCCCAGGCCATCCTGGATGCTGCAACCGCTGGTGATGCCCTCTTGTTGAAGCAGCAGATAGAATGTGAGCCCAAGCTGCTGGAGTCCGTGACCCTGGTGAAGCGAAGGGGCGTGCTGCATCTGGCAGCCAAGCAGGGGCACCCACAGGTCATCAGCACCGTGCTGGACCCGCTGCTTGAGGCTGTCAGGCAGGAGTACCATGTGAGTGTGTGGCGCACGCACTGCGCATGCCTCTACCATGCTGTAGCAGTGTCGGGATGCAGCATGCACTGGGCCAGTGCAATCAGCACAAGCTGGACTGAATGATCTCCAGCAGGCTGCAACGAGTCTGCTTGGCCTAGCTTCTTGAGCCTGCCGATCATCGCAGCTGCAATGCAGGACCAACCCATTTTGGGGTCAGCCTGTGATCCACTTTGGGAAATCCGTTAAGCAGCTTGATCCTGTTTTATCTACAGGCCCACATGGCAGCAGAGGCACAGCGGCGGCGGCAAGAGGAGCAAGGACAGCAGCAGCAGCAGCAGCAGCAGCAGCCACAGCAGGCAGGGCAGCCACAACTGGACCAGCCTCAACCACAGCAGGTGCAGCAGCCGGGCCAAACACCCACACAACAACAGCCACAGCAGCAACAACAGCCACAGCAGCAAATTCAACAAGAACAGCAGCAGCAGCAGCAGCAGCAGCAGCAGCAGGAGGCATCTGCAGGCCAGGCGCAGCAAAACCCCAGCCAGGCGTCTGGCTCAAGCCCCCAGGCGGAGCTGCAGCTTGCGTCCTTCAAGCGCCTACGTCACACAGTCAATGCACGGGACCTGTACAGGCGCACCCCTCTGATAGTGGCAGCCAAGCAGGGCCACCTGGAGTGTGCCCACCTGCTGGTGGATGCAGCATCCAACTTATTTGCAGTGGACAGGGAGGGCAACACGTGAGTGGCGGCAAACGTGCAGCAACTGCGCCAGGCGGACAGATTCAAATACATCTAATCGCAATCACACTCTTCTGACACTGCTTTTGGCTTTCGGGTAGTCCAAATAGCATTCAATCAGTAGCAGGGTAGTCAAGCGGATGGTGTGTGGGGTGTGTGCAGGTATCCCGCAGCCCCAGTCGTGCAGGGGTGTACGCCCGACACATTCACACGCTGCAGCAGCAGCATGTGGGTGTGTGCAGGAGCACTTACGGCAGGCACCCAGCAGCAGGGTTTGGCCCATGGCATCTGTACTGATCCACCGCTGCCGCACGCTTACATCTTGGCCTGCGTGCCTGCTGCTGCTGCTGCCACAGGAGCCTCCATTACGCTGCCCTGCATGGCCATTGTGAGGTGGTGGAGTACTTGCTGCAGCGAGCCTCTGACAGGGGGCTGGGAGGCAGGTGAGCCTGCAGGCCGAGGTGGTGCTGACCAGCAGCACCCTGCAAAGCACACAGAGCATGTGTAAAGGATGCTGTGCAGCTACTCCTACCCTTATGAGTCTGGAGTCCGCAGCAGCAGGTGCCCAGGACACTTTGATGTAGTTGTTCCCAGCCATTAGTAACTTCAATGCAGAGGGAGCGCCGTCTGACAAATGTCGGCCTGGGATGTTTTGATTGCCCAGCCTTGCCGCACTGTCAGCCTGCCAGGCTGCTGCAATCCTGGGCTGTCCTGGTCGTGCCTGTGCAGCATGTAGACCCCATGGGTCGAGGATGGACACATTGACTCTGCAATGCCCATCCTCTGACACTGCACGCTTCCTGCCTGTGGTCTGTGCTGGGGCGTGCTGTGCTGCAGGTTTGTCAACAAGCGCAACCTCAGCGGTTTCACTGCCCTGCACTACGGCGTGTGGAGCTGCCGCACAGGAGTGGTGGTACCCCTGCTGGCAGGGGGTGCAGACATCTGTGCAGTCAACGACCGTGTCTTTGACGCATGGGTGCCCGTGCCTATCGGCAGCACACCCCTGCACCTTGCGGTCATGCGTGGCAGCATGCCGTGTGCCATGCTGCTGCTGCAGCACTACGTGCTGAGCATCACGCAGGGCCCGCGGGACAGGCCCCGGTCTTCAGACCCTCGCACCCTGGTGAACCTCTATGGCATGAATCCTGCGCAGCTGGCAGCCCACCGAAACAACAGGCAGATGGCACAGCTGCTGATGCCATCTGTGTCCCTCAGCAGGGTGGTGCCGCTCAGCACGCCACCGCCGCCCAGGTGAGCATAACACGCTAATCAAGGATAGCCATTATGCACCTGTACTTTGTTAAACGCGGCACTGGCATTGAGGTTGCCGGGACCAGTAGCAGCTGCCCTGTGTGTGCATGGTGCAGCTTGTGTGTGCAGCCTATTCATGACTAATGGGTCCTGCCGCGTGGGATGCTGCCTCCCAACTTATCGCTGATGTGACTGATTGCATGTGTACGTCTATGTTGTGCTTACAGGGTGTTTGGGCCTCACAGCCTCAAGTCCATTGCAGCAGCTGTCCTGCAGCGCACGCTTGCTCAGAGGCTTGATAGCCTGGAGGCAGCACAGGCGCAGCAGTCCTGCAGCGCCAGCACCAGCACAGCCAGCTGCACCAAGGGCTCTACACAGGGCCAGCACGCTTGCTGCAGTCGGCAGCAGGTCTGTGTGCAGGCCAGCTGCAGCGACGGGTCCGAGGCAGCTGCAGCAGTGCTGTCGCATATGTCAACCAACGGTGCTGATCTGGACCTTATCGTGGTGCAGGCGGATGTGTCGCCAGGCAGCAGCAGGGCAACGAGCCCAGTGGATGGGTCATGTGCAGCAAGTCCTTCCGGCCGCAGGTCTCCTGCAGCAAGTGACAGAGGCAAGACAGTTACCTTCACCCCAGCAGCCAGCCAGGATAATGGTGAGGAGTCTCTATCGGCCAGCTGTGCTGATGTTGGGCCGCCGCTGCGGCATGCGCTCACAAATGCCAGCAGCAGTGGCTGGTACGATGAGCTGTGCTGTGTGTGCTGGGAGAGCGAGGTGACGGCTGTGATGGAGCCCTGCATGCATGCCATGTGCCTGGGCTGTGCGCGCCAGCTTGTGGGCTGCAGCGGCACTGCGCCGCCTGCATGCCCACTGTGCAGGGCCAACATATCCGGCTTTGCGGCAGTGCCCAAAGACATCAGGCAGCAGGCAGGCAAGAGGAAGAAGTGCCTTCTGGCCGGCTCTGGAATTTGAAAGTAGTATGGGCATAGTTTGATCGTCCGGGTGTTTTGGGTGGTGCTGGGTTGTACAACGGCAGCTTCGCGCCTTGCGAGCATTTGCAGCAGCACTGCGACCGCATGTGTTTGTGGTCTTGCTGGTAGCGTCTGTCTGTGGCATTCATGTGTGACCAGCACACACACTTTAGTCATGGGTGTGTAGCATTGCAGGCCGATGTGGAGCCACTTGCCAACAGCGCAGGGCTGACAAACAGTCTTGCTGCGTTGGATGGGTGCACAGGTGGCCTGCAGCTGAACGCTTGCTGCCAATCGTGCTCTATGGCACTATGCTGTTGTGTATATCAAGAGTGGAGCTTGCTTTTTGTCACAGAGTTGTTACATTGTTGACTGTGTGTCAGCATGTCTGTTCTAGGCTTGTCTGGTGTGGTGCACCTGCGTAAATGCTGCACCGATTAACTTTCAACAGAGTGCGCACGGCTTGCATGGTGGCTGAGCTGGGTGGGGTGCTAGCTGTGTGCTTGTGCATATGATGGGGTGCAGCTTGCATGCTGTGGCTTGTGCATGGTGGTTCTGGCTTGCTGTGCTAAGGCAGCCCAGGGTCATGTGCTGGAGGGCCAGCACCACCAAATTTTGCCGAGAAGATGCGTTGGTGACGAGGTGTATGTACAATGGCGTGGAAGTAACGGCGCCGGTAGCACAGTTTTGTGCGCATGCGTGTGGCTACTGGACGCCCTTTGAGGTGTACGGTGCTGTTTTGTCAGTCTTTGGCCCTGTGTGGCAGGCGTGGAGCATGGGTTGGTGTGGTGGTGGTGGTGGTGGTCGCGGCTTGGGCTTCTTGTTTGACGTCTGTGCTGCTTACTGCATGCACGACCAACATTGAGCGGGCGGCCTTGGAGGGCCGCCCTGTTCTGTGACACCTGGCTGTGTGCATACCAGCAGCTTGTAAATGATGTGGCCTTTGCATCAGAGGTTGCAACTACTGCATCATGCTGTACATACACTCTTTACCTCCAGCTCCTGTGGTGTGTGCTGGGGGTGGTGGCAGCTGTACTTTGTTTTTGGGGCGCGGTCCTGCTGCCTTTTGACTGGTTTCATTGGGTTTTGTGCTGGGGCAGCATGGGGCAGGGCTTTGGTGACCCGCATGGAAGGCCAGTGTCAACTCAACAACATGTGCTTTTCATGGCGGGCGACATGGGTGTCAGGTGTTTGTGCTGAGGTTGTGTTGGGGGACTGGGGTTTCTGGCATCGTGGTAGGGGTGGATGTCATTTGTGTATGTGCTTGTTGGGCGTATTGAGTGTCTTGCCGGCTGCTTTGCCAGGGTGTGTTGTAGGAACCGCCACTCTGGGACAGCCAAGCTGGTGGTGAGCTGGTGCGGTGTGGTTGTACGCTGTGGTCTAGCGTCTAGCAACTTCCCTGCTGCATGCTGCGTCTGCCTGCCTGCAACCTGGGTTGACAAGCAGCAGAGTTGCATTCCTCCTTGTACAGTTGGATGTGGAGTTGGTGCAAGCTGAGCGCAAGGCTCTGGGCCCTGATTTTGGGCTCAAGCGGCCCCCTAAGTGCTGGCTGATGAACGATGGAGGCTGTGAATGTGCGTGTGAGCTTAAACTTCTTGAGTGAGGCTTGTATTTTTTGGGTCATTGCACGCCCTGCCTTGCTATGACATTGTTGTCATGGTAATTGTGATGGACCAGTTGGCTTGTTGACTGAACTGCAGTTGTCTCCATCACAGTTGATTGTTTGAAGTTGGCAGAATGTAAATGCACGATTGATAGCTTGGTGGCCCTGACTGACCAGGTTGAGTGCTCGCGGACGCACACGTAGCTGCATGACAGGGGACAAGCCCCCTCTCTTCCTCGGAACACTCTTGGTGATGGACAGCGACCAAGGTACCAGTCTCACAAGCTGGCCTATTACCCCCCCCCCACCCACCCAACCCCCCAAGGCCACCTCCCTGACTGCACATGCCCTCTGTGGTCTTCCCCTAGCTCTCTGTTCGACAATTTGGATGGTTTGGGTTGCCATGTTTGTCATGCATGTTATTTGTCAGACATGACAAACACTTTAGCCTGCCTGAATGCGGAGGATCAAGGGGGACACAGCCAAAGAGATTACAGAAGATTACAGAAGGGTTAGGTTGAACGATCAGAGCGTCAGAGTTTCGCACAACCGCAGTGCAGTTTCGTCTTGCTGTTCAACCAACGAGACTTTGAGGAGGGCGTTCCGCGCAGTACTTTCGTTGTTACAACGTGATTGTTTAACAGCGCGCTGCACCGCGTAGCTGCTGCTCAACCTTGGGAGCAGTCAGCACTGCTGCAGCAGCAGCAGCAGTAGCTGCCATCACTGGCACGCACCATGGCGCAGCATGCAGCTGTCTTCCATCCACAGCACACACAAGGCTATGTGTGAGTGACGTGAAGCTTGCTCTGTGTTGACCAGTTGTCCGGAGCAGCATCTCCCATCAGCAGCAACAGCAGCGCTGGCAGCCAACTGGCAAAGGGACAGTGTCTGCAAAGCACTTATGGTAGCAGCATGGTTTGGGGGAGGTTCATTTGTTTTATGTTGTGCTGGTGTGTTCAGCTGCTGTATCAGCATGCTGCTGTTGCCAAGTGCGCTTCTTTTTGTGGGCTAACTGGACACTCCGCCGCCTATTTCGTCACCCTGTGTTGCTGTCCGCCTGCAGCTTGTGTTGCTTGTGCGGCACCAACATCATGCCCAACCCCTCCAACATGTGTGTGAACTGCATCCGGTCACAAGTGGACATCACAGAGGGGATCCAGAAGCAGGTGTGCATGTCAGCTACATGCAGTGTCAGGTGCCTCGTTGACACAGGAGCCTAACACAGCAGCAGAGGCAGCACGCAAAAGAGGTTGGGGTTGACAGTACGCCTAGTAGCTGCTGATGAGCCTGCTGCATGCCCAGCATGGCCTACTGCAGCATAGGGTGATGCGGTCTCACCACAGCACCCATGCATGCAGCATGAGCTCTAGCTGGCTAGGGCAGGACCCTTCAGGGGTTCATGTCGTCAGGCTCACAACTTGGAGGTGCCATGGCTTGCATGTGGCGTTGTACCTATGCAGCGGTTGCAGTGGCCTTACCCACCATGCCCTCTCAGAGAATCCCCCCCCCCTCGCACACCCCTCACCCGTGTATCAATATGCTTGTGTGAACACTGTGTGCTGTGCGTGGTGTGTGGTGTGGCTGTGTTGCAGGTGACCATCCTGTGGTGCAAGGAGTGTGGGCGGTACCTGCAGCCCCCCAAGCACTGGGTGCGGGCTGAGCCTGAGAGCAAGGAGCTGCTCACATTCTGCACTAAGCGCATCAAGGGACTGCAGGTGCGGGATGAGGGGTGTACCTTAGCAAAGCGGGGGGGGTCACGTCGGTTGAGGGAGGCATCGCAAGAAGCAGTGTCGCAAGCAGTGTGGCTGCATGGCTGCAGTAGTGGGAGATATCTGTAGAACAGCAGCCATGGTCGTGTGTGTGTGTCAGCAGAGGGAGTGCACATGTAGTGTGTGTGTTGATGTGTGAACATAGGTTGTTTTGATTCGTATGACAGTGTGCAAGCGCGTAGGCCGGTGATGGTGAGTGTTTGTGCAAGCTTAGCATGTCTGAGCTTTTGTGTGGCCCTTTTCGAGCGGTGAGTGTGTGTCACTGAGGTAGTGTGGGAGTGATGACCACAAACATACGCAATCTGATCTGAACTTGGGATCACACCCAAGACTGACAGACCCTTATTGGAGCTGTCTGACCCAAATCGCCACAGTGTAGGACATTTTATCAGGGATGTGATAACACCTTTGTAGTGGACGGTAGTTTGAGTGGAAGGGTGGTTTTGAGTAGGCGGAAGTCTGAGTGCAGGGTCTGTTGTGCAATGGTGTGTGTTGGGGGCTGATGAATACTATTACGCAATCTGATCTGACCTTGGCACTTCGTGTGCCAAGACCGAAGACACTTCAATGTCTGACCCCTGTTGGGTGCTGACAGTGGTTAATCAGGTGCTGTAAATCGATGATTGGATGTACGTTGCGGCAGATAGCAGGGACAGGTGGATTGGCACCTATGGTAGCTTGGTGCGCGCAATGGCGTAGATTGTGTGTTCCGTTGTTGCACCAGGATGGTGTACTTTATCGTTGATCAGGACTGTGTACCGTCAAATTGGGATTGAAGAAGAACTTTACGCAATCTGATCCGACCTTGGGGTTTCCCCCAGGAAAGAGGACGACTTTAGTCTGACCCCTTGTCTGACTGTGCATGTTTCATGCTGTGCTGTGTCATGCTGTGCTGTGTCAGCATGGGCTGTCCTGTGGTGACTGGCTTGGGGTGATGGGGAGTGATGACCAACAATTACGCAATCTGATCTGATCTTGGGGCCAATGTCTCAAGACTGACAGACACATTATTGGAGCTGTCTGATCCCCGTGCTGCATGACTGAGCTGGACCAGGACTTTAATCATTTATATACTTATTTGTTTACTATTTTGTTATTATTTTGTTTGGCTGGCTTTGTGTATCTGCTGCTGCCTCACCTGCTTGTCACTGGCCGCAGGTGGTTTGTCTCAGGATGGCTTGCCAAAGTGTGTTGGGAAATTCATTAGGTATTGCATTGTGGGAGTGAGTTGGGCAGTATGTCGTGGGGAGGGAACTTCTTGTGCTGCAGCTGGGTGTTATCAGGGGGAGTGATGACCAACAATTACGCAATCTGATCTGACCTTGGGTCTAACGTCCCAAGACTGACAGACACATTATTGGAGCTGTCTGATCCCCTAGCTGAGTGGCTGAGCTGGATCAGCACTTTAAGCTGTCTTTGCGTGTCTGCTGCTGCCTCACCTGCTTGTCACTGGGTGGTTTGTCTCGGGTGGCTTGCCATAATTTGCCAAATTGCCAAAATTTGCCTAGTGGGCAATTCATTAGGTATTGCATTGTGGGAGGGAGTCGGGCAGTATGTCGTGGGGAGGGAACTTCTTGGGCTGCAGCTGGGTGTTATCAGGGGGAGTGATGACCAACAATTACGCAATCTGATCTGACCTTGGGGCTAACGTCCCAAGACTGACAGACACACTATTGGAGCTGTCTGACCCCTTCATGGCTTGCTCAACATACTGCACTCATGCCTACCCTGTCTCCCTCTCATCACAGCCACATCACACAGCAACCCACCCGGTGGCCCCTGCGGTGTACTCATCAACAGGTTCACACACATGTATATGGTGCTGCAGCTGCTGTTTGCTGACTTGCTGGCTGTGTCTGCTTCATCCATCCACCCGCCAACGCTACACGCGCTGACTTCGTGTTGACTTCTGTATGACTTTTTCCCCCGCAACCCGCAGAAAGTGAAGCTGGTTGATGCTGGGTTCATCTGGACGGAGCCCCACAGCAAGCGGCTGAAGGTGAAGCTGACCATTCAGTCGGAAGTGTTCAACGGCACCATCCTGCAGCAGGGCTTTGTGGTGGAGTTTGTGGTGGAGAACCACATGTGCCTGGAGTGCAACAGAAACAACGCAAACCCAAACAGCTGGACGGCATGCGTGCAGGTGAGCGAGGGGGTGGGTGAGGTTTCTCCAGCACGGCGGGCTGTGTCATGGCATGACACGGCATGTTTTGGGCCTGTAGCTGTTGTTCCTCTGCTTTTGAATGTTGCATGTTGACGTTGTACTGCACCAGCTTTATTGGTCCTCCCTGATCAAACATCGCAGGAAACGGCAGGCATGAGCTGAAAACCTGCAGGGGTGCTCAAGCAAGAGTGCACGTGCTGAGGTGGTTTGAGCCACACGCGATGCTCATGGCGACAAAGGCGGTGTTGTCCTGCGGAAGAGGGGTGTTCAGAATCTTATGCTGCCACCAGTTCGCTGACCCCTGCTCCATGCTGCACATTCCCTGTTATGCCCGCAAACATCATCCCCTCCTGCAGGCGCGTCAGCACGTTGCCCACAAGCGCACGTTCCTGTACCTTGAGCAGCTGATCCTGCGTGCTGGTGCTGACACCCAGTGCATCAACATCAAGGACATCCATGAGGGGCTGGACTTCTACTTCAGCAACAGGGCACACGCACTCAAACTCATAGACTTCCTGCAGGTGAGACAGCAGGGGCATGCCGGTGTGCTGACGCTTGCACACACCCGCTCTTCCGCCTACACCCCCCTATCATTCCAAGTGTCTTACAGACATGCCAGTGCGTCACTTCCTGCACATGTCTGCGAACTGTGCGCCATGGTGGAGTAGTCCAGTTGGGACTGCTTTGCGTGAGCGGGAACAGTATGGCTGCTGGTAAGGCAGCCCTGTGCAGCCCTGCGAGCAGGAGCAAGGCTTTCGTGCAATTGGTTGCAAGCACTGTACTCCCTCATGGCTGCAAAAACGGTCCTGCGCATTGTGTGGCTGCGGTTCACAGCATGCGCGCACATGCAGCAGCGGCTTGCCTTCATGCAGCGATTTGTCCTGCATGTGGTGGAACAGGGCGGTGTCGGCATTTTTCGACTGCAACAGTGGCCTGCGCATGTCCTGAGCTGCACTGTCTTTGTTGTTGTTGCAGAGCTCGGTGCCGGCCCGCTTCAGGGCAGACAAGCAGCTGGTGTCCCACGACATCCACACTGCCACATACAACTACAAGTACACCTTCTCAGTGGAGATCGTTCCTGTCTGCAAGGTGTGTACCCAACCATGCAATGTGTCGAGGCCGGTTGAGCCACGTTGCGTCGCTTTGCTCACAAAACCTGGGGGTTGCAATGCACCCCTTGGCAAGTATTGCTGTGCTTTCAAGGATAGCATCCAAGGATTGCATCCAATGGAGTAGCGTTCCGAGCAGCTTGGTGCACCAAGTGCAGCTGGCCAGAGCAGTTGTGTCGTGCTCTCCCGCTCTCCCCCTCCCCGCACTCCCCGCACTCCTTTCACCAAACGTCTCCCCCACACCCCGGCCCCCACACTCTACCCCTGCAGGACGACCTCATCTGCCTTCCTGCCAAGCTGTCCAACTCCCTAGGCAGCTTGGGCCCCATGGTGCTGGTCAGCAGGGTCACTAGCAGCCTCACTCTTGTAGACCCCCTCACACTTCGCACAGCCCACATGGATGCAGCAGTCTACTGGCGCACACCATTCAAGGCCCTGCTGACCAGTAGAGCCCTTGTGGAGTATGTGGTGCTCGATATAGAGCCTATACACGGCGGCGGGGGCGGGTATGGTGGCGGCAGCAGCAGCAGCGGGAAGTGGTGCCTGGCGGAGGTGCAGGTTGCGCGCAAGTCGGACTTTGGGCGCAACGACACGGTGTTCTTTGCGCGCACACACCTTGGCAACATCCTGCACCCAGGTGAGCCTGCTGGGGTGTGGTAGGGGTGAGGTCTGGTGGGGGGCAGGGGGGTCACTGGCTTTTGCTATGCAGGGGGGGGGTGAGTACAGCACTCAACTTGTGACACTGGCATTGGGTGCAGTTGTGCACCAAGCTGAAGGTGGTGTTGTCAGAAGCTTGCTGTGCTGGTGCAATGCATTGCTGATGGGGAATTTGGGGCGGTGTCTGTGTTGTGGTGGTGGGGGGGGGATGTGGCACTGGTCGCATGCTGCTGCAGCCCGGGGAGTGGCATAGTCGGGCAGCCATGAGCGCCGTATTGCCCTTCCACGCCTTATAGCACCCATATTTGTGTGTCACTGCTTTGGCTGCCTGCTTTCTGTGGTGCTGTTGCACACACTGTCCTGGGGCTAATGCCCACACTGCAATCAAACTGTCAGCTGACTGGCTTCCCACCCCCTCCACCTCCTTGCCTGTCTTTGCCCCTCCATTGCCTCCCTTGCTTTGTTGCTCCTTCCCCAGGTGACACGGCGCTAGGCTATGACCTGGCGAAGGCCAACATGGTGCACATGGACTATGAGGCACATGTGGCCAAGGGTGGGTCAGTGCCTGATGTCATCCTGGTGCGCAAGAGCTACGAGGAGAAGCGCCGCAAGCACAAGCACAGGGGTGCAGCCCGCCCCTGGAAGCTCAAGCACCTGGACATTGAGATGGGTGACGAGCGGTGCGTGTTCCTTTTGCACGTGGGGTGGTGTTAGCTGCTGCACTTGCTTGATCCCTTGAGCCAGGAAACTGTGTTTTATAACAGCTGCTGGGTTGGAAACAGACGGCAATGCACACTCTGCACCACACTTGGTACTATTGGGGCGGAGCGTTGTAACGCAAACAGGAGGAGACTGAGCGGCGTGTGTGACCCTGTTGCTGGTGCTGTTCTTGTTGCATGTGTGTGCAGGGGCCGCAATGAAGCAGCAGACGCAGCGGACCGTGAGCGGTTCCTGCAGGAGCTGGAGGAGGATGCAGAGATGCGTGCACGCATTGCGCTGTTCAAGGACCCAGCATCGTTGGCAGCAGCAGCGGCAGCACCCTCTGGCATGGCAGAGGCTGATGACAGCGATGATCAGGGAGAGCTGCCGCAGGTGAGGGGTGGTGCTGCACATGCATTATTGCATTTGTGTGAGCAGATGTGTGCTGTGCATGCATATGTTCTGCAGCTGTAGGGGTGCAGTACTGCAGCAAGCTGAACATGCTTAAGTGAGTGTGTTTTGGAAAGGCAACGAGCGTTGTATGAACGTTGTTTGTTGCGTGTGTGCTGCTGCAGGTGCCGCTGGACGAGCTGCTGGATGACCTGGAGGGACTCAACATCAACATCGGAAGCGAGGATGATCACCAAGCGCTTGCGCTTCCTTCCTCCGATGTCGACATGATGGAGGGTTAAGATGCTGGCTTTTGCCTTAAGCCGTTGTTGTATGTTTTTGTGGTGACCGCCCGATGTACCAAATCTACCCGACGTTGACTGGGCATTGCTCACCGTGATGTAATACCTCGACACGGAATCGGTTCCCTCAAAAGCACCCATTTTGTCTGAAGCATCACTTGTTGAATATTCCGGCTGAAACTTTGCCAAGTTTGTGTGTGGAATCCAAACAGCGCATTCGTGTCGAGTTGCCACACGAGTTGCGCTCGGACGTGCATTGCCTATTTCTTACAAAGCAAACAGCATGTCTCTTACCCCCGTGACCAACCGTGCAGCCAGCGGCGCTGCTGCCAGCAGCAAGGCGCCCGCATCTGTGTCCGGTCACCAGGCCCCCACCAAGCCTCGCAACCAGCTGGCCATGCTATCCCTGTCCAGTGCCCTGCTGGCTGGTGCAGCAGGCCCTGCCCTTGCTGCTGAGGTGCCTGCCCCTGCCCCAGTCACCCACCAGGTGCAGCACATCTCCAGCACAACAGCTGTCAAGTTCCCCAGTGTGAGGGCGCCACAAGGTGAGGCAGCATGCTGCCAAAGAGCGCAATGCACCCGGTGCACTGAGTGCATGAATATGGAAGTGTAGCAGCAGGACAGTGCTGCATGCTGTGAGAGCTTCTCATCATGTTCAGGACTTGACATGTAAAGATCTGGCTCTCCCAGCTCACTGTGGCAGAGTGCATTTGCCAGCTGCGTGCGGCAGGCTATGGTGGTGCGCATTGCCTTGCGATCAGTGCCTGAGCGCAGTCCTTGCTGCTTTTTTCTGTTGTCAGCAACAATGCACCTACGTGCGACATTCTTGACCCACCGCTGGCCACTATCCCCGTTGAGATCCCCTGATTTTCTGCGATCTGATCAAGATCTTGTTTGTCTTGCCCCACTTTGTCCCTCGACTGCAGTCCATGCCTCTGATGATGGTCTGATGACCCGCGCTGCCAGCGGCCCTGTGGTGAACTATGATGCCCCCGACTCCTACTTTGACCAGATGGAGGGTGCCCGCACCGCTGCCCCCCTGGGCGATGTTGCAGACCTGAACGATGATGTGCGCGGCCTGGCCTTCAGGTACAGGGACCCCTTGATCGCGAGGCCCCAGGACAAGACCCTAGGTGGGTCAAGGGCTGAAGTGAACATACGAATGCCACAGGGATTGTGTGCTGCGGTGATGCATTCTGGATCTGTCAGGCCACCTCGTGTGGTTTTGGGTGGGGTGTGCTGGCGCTCAGCCTTGGTGTTTCTCAAATTCCAAGGGAAAACCCTGCGAACACGCAGGGCACTGATTACAGTGTGTGCCACAGACGAGTGCATGCATTGGTTTAGCTTGTCTGACATGTGGCTGCTCATTGTTTGTGGGCAACATCATTGTGCCCAGCATTCTGGGGTAGGGACCGCCCAGATGCAGCAATCAGCAAATGCCACCGTGGCAATTATTGCGTCTCTGTTTCTGACACCTGGCTGCCTCACTTTGTGTTTCCCTGCAGGCTCCTCTGGCTTCTCTGCTGCTGCTGAGTCTGCCAAGGGTGACCAGGGTGCTGACGTGCGCGGCCTGGCTGGCGACTACAGGGACCCCGCAGGAGCCATCCAGCAGGACAACTTTGTGGACAAGGTCAAGGACGTCACCAGTGCACTGCCCAACAGCCTGGCCACTGTTGCAGACCTGAATGATGATGTGCGCGGCCTGGCCTTCAGGTACAGGGACCCCCTGATCGCGAGGCCCCAGGACAAGTCCCTAGGTGGGTCAAGGGCTGAAGTGAACACATTAATGCCACAGGGGTTGCTGTGTGTGTGTTGTGTTGTGTGCATGGTTGTCTTGACTGATGCATTCTGGACTGCCAGGTCAGCTCATGCGGTGTCAGATGGAGTGTGCCAGCACCCAGCCTCAGCAGATCGTGCGCGTCTACATGGAGCAACACTGCAGAAACGCAGGGCTCTCATCACACAGTGTGCCACACACGCATGCATTGGATCTGGCTTGTTGACACTTGGCTGCTATGTGTTGAGCAGAAGAGTATTGTGCATACAGTCGTAAGGTTGAGTGCAAAGACGCAGCCATCAGCAACTTGCATTCGTACTGTATCGCGCCCCTGCTCCTGACAATGAATTGCTGCACTGTGCCCCCCTGCAGGCTCCTCTGGCTCTGGCTTCTCTGCTGCTGCTGAGTCTGCCAAGGGTGACCAGGGTGCTGACGTGCGCGGCCTGGCTGGCGACTACAGGGATCCCGCAGGCGCCATCCAGCAGGACAACTTTGTGGACAAGGTCAAGGACGTCACCAGCGCACTGCCCAACAGCATCGCCACTGTTGCTGACCAGAACGCTGATGTGCGTGGCCTGTCAAAGAACTACAGGGATCCTGCAGGAGCCATCCAGCAGGACAAGGCTACAGGTGGGTGGCAGGGATGTGGGTGGTTAAGATAGGGCTGGTGTGCTGTTACTGAATGCACTGCAGAATGCATCATTTATGTTGATGCTGGATTGTCCGTTTGGAAATGTATGCAATGTGTCTTGCACGCAGAGTGTATTCCTTGGTAGGCATGATCAGACAGGGGCTTCCGAGATACTGGTGTATGTGTAGCTGCATAACCAGCATGACATGCCAGTGGCAGCTGTTTGTTTGCACATGCATCTGTGAGCGCTGCTGTTGCCTTCAGCCCCTTGGCAACACCATGATTTGCCTCAATTATGAGGGTTAACACGCCGAGTCAGCAAGCGTGCAGTATGCAGAAGGTTTACTGTTGTCCTGCCAGGTTACTGTGGTCAACATGCCATGGGTGATCCTGCTGCCCCTGTAGCACTGAACTGCATGTCCCCAAATTTGAAGTTGCTGGATTGTTGTGTGCTGTGCCCTGCAGACGCCCTGTCCTCCAGCAGCTCTGAGTTTGGCTCCAGCGCCAAGGATGCTGCCACAGACCTCAAGGACAAGGCTAAGGCAGCAATCAAGGACGCAACCAGCGCACTGCCCAACAACACTGCCACTGTGGCTGCAGATGATGTGCCCTTCTTCCGTGGTCGCAAGGACAGCTTCAAGAGTGAGGCTGAGAAGGATCCCAATGCAGGTGGGTGGGACAAACTTCGTTACCATGGTGCCTTGCATGTGCACTTGCATGCATGGTTCAGTACAACTGTATGTGACGCAACAGATGTGGGGCAGCTGTGCCGTTCAGACTGTGCAGAGTCCCTCAATATTGACTCGAATGATAATGCTATTATCATGGCATGATTGGTACAGCAATTAGGGGCTGAGTGCAAATGTACGCAAAGTCTAGGCATTGTGCTGACCGTCCAGGCTGAACCTGCACTTGCAGGAGCCTTTCCAGTGACAAAGGGGCACCGCAGCAGTAGTGCCTGGGACCAGTTGAGCTTGGTGCATGCCTTGCGCCCAGCAGGACAGTGCTGATTGGGTGATTTCAGCTATTTTGTTCGTCACTGACATCAGGCATGTTGACTGCTTGCAGGTGCCTTTGGTGACTACAGCACTCGTACCCCTGGTGCCATGGAGAGGGCCAAGGATGCTCGCAAGGACCTCAAGTCCCTGTCCAAGGGTGTGCTAACTCTCAAGTCCAGCAGCGCACTGCCCAACAGCACCGCCACTGTTGCTGACCTGAACGCTGACGTGCGCAATGAGGCCAGCGGCTACAGGGACCCGGCCATTGCCACACCCCAGGACAAGGTGCAGGACAAGCTGGCAGGTGAGCGGGAATATTCTAATCTTGCATGGTGGTGCGCAGATGAGTGAGTGTTGTGTGGCATGCATCATTGAGTTGTGGGTGGCAATGCAGACAACTGCGGTCTGTCATAGATATGGTCTTCCTGGCATACCGTATGCAAAGTTTGCTGTTCCTGGCAATCTCTGCAGTGTGCATGTGCTGACCTCGTGCAACGAGCACGCAGAGTGAGTGAACAATTCAGTACGTAAGCAGTACGTGTGCACACAGTCGGACTACTCTGTGTTGTTGTACAGCATGTACAGTAAAAGCACGGTTATATGCCAGTATTTTGCTTACAGGTAGTACATGTATAGCTGTGCTGTCGCTGATGCTGCCTCTGCTGCCTCTGCTTCAACCATGGTTTTTGCCTGCAGGCTCCAGCCTGAGCAGCCCTGACCTGTCATCTGCCACTGAGGGTGCCCAGGACGCTGCTGACTCAGCTGCTGCTGACATCAAGGGTGCTGCCTCTGACCTCAAGGCCAAGGCCAAGGAGGCACTCGGCGGACTGAGCGCAACACCCAACAGCACCGCAACACTGGCAGACCAGAACGCTGATGTGCGTGGCCTGGCCCAGAACTACAGGGACCCTGCAGGAGCCATCCAGCAGGACAAGGCGACAGGTGGGCATGTAGCAAAGTAGCATGTTGTCGCACAAAGCCACCAGCTGCTGGTCGGATCGTGCCTGTTGGGGAGTAGTGCACGCACAGCTGTACGCAGTGTTCAAGATTGGTAATGCTGGAGCTTTGGTCTGAGACCAACACTGAGTGCAGTTTGTGCAGCTCCATTTCACCCCCTGTTTTTGCGACACATCATGTCACATAATGACCCTATCATATGCACCATGGATCTCCTGTCAAGCTGTGTGCTGTGTGCTGCTGATGCTGCCCCAACCCCTCTCCACTGCAGATGCCCTGTCCTCCAGCAGCTCTGAGTTTGGCTCCAGCGCCAAGGACGCTGCCACTGGCCTCAAGGACAAGGCCAAGGCAGCAGTCAAGGACGCAACCAGCACACTGCCCAACAGCCTGGCAACAGTGGCGGACCTGAACGCTGATGTGCGTGGTGACGCCTACACCTACAGGGACCCTGCCGTCTCCACACCCCAGGACAAGGTCACTGGTGGGTGCACTTGTAATACCGCAGTGGCACTGAGTCAAAAATAGCTTACAGTGGCACTGTTGGGCGTCGAGTGAATGGGTAGGCTGCCGGCTATAGACGTTTTCAACATGTGCAGATTGTGATAAAACTGCCTGATCTACCAAAGTCACTTGACCAGGGCCTGATCTTGTTGCAACTTGTGCAGTGCCACTCCAGCATGCATGATGCACTGCCTATGCTGCACAGTTGCAAATCATCCAATTGTGTTGCCACACTCTTGTGCCCCCCTGCAGGCTCCTCTGGCTCTGGCTTCTCTGCTGCTGCTGAGTCTGCCAAGGGTGACCAGGGTGCTGACGTGCGCGGCCTGGCTGGCGACTACAGGGACCCCGCAGGTGCCATCCAGCAGGACAACTTTGTGGACAAGGTCAAGGATGTCACCAGCGCACTGCCCAACAGCATGGCAACACTGGCAGACCAGAACGCTGATGTGCGCGGCCTGGCCCAGAACTACAGGGACCCCGCAGGAGCCATCCAGCAGGACAAGGCTACAGGTGGGTCGTTGATTGTTACTGCCTTGTGGTGTGGTGAAACCACATGCAGACAGTCTGGCGCACATTTGCAAACAACCTAGCGCACGTTTGACAGGTAAGTTTGCATGACAGGATGCATTGACCGTGGTGCCCCAGGGTGTTGAGCAGGGCTTGCTGACTGTTCATGTCACTTCGGTGGTGCTGCCATCGCATATTGCAGCTGACTGACCCTGACTGTGTGCTAGTAGGCACAGTTTGAGATGTTCTCAGCTGTCACTGTGCTGCTGTGGTCAGTCAGTGTGTTGTCTGCCACACCGTCACTTTCATTTGCCATCATACAGCTGCATTCTGGTGCGCTGTCAGCCTTGGCTGCCAATCAACACCTCAGTACGTTTGCTGACATGCTGTGCGATGTGTCCCCCTGCTGCTGCCATCCTGTCGTTACTGCAGACGCCCTGTCCTCCAGCAGCTCTGAGTTTGGCTCCAGCGCCAAGGACGCTGCCACTGGCCTCAAGGACAAGGCCAAGGCAGCAATCAAGGACGCAACCAGCGCACTGCCCAACAGCCTGGCAACAGTGGCTGACCTGAACGCTGACGTGCGCAATGAGGCCAGCGGCTACAGGGACCCCGCCATTGCCACACCCCAGGACAAGGTGCAGGACAAGCTGGAAGGTAAGCGGGTTGTGAGTGCTGTGTGAGGTCAGGGGTTGTGTGCAGTCCTGCATTATGTTGCTTGTGTGTTGCAGCTTGGCACAAATTTTGGTTGTGCTGGTGTGCCCAACACTGGCTTCTATTGCCAGCTGGTATGCCATAGCCTGCTTGGAAATTTGGCAGTGCAGGATAGTGCCAGCGCAACCCATCAGAAACTGCAGTAGCGCAGTCCATGTGACATCAGGATCACAATGTCCGTACTTGATTGCGACCACATACTCTTACTGCATGTGCTGGTGCTGCATGGTTACATGTAAAACTAATGTCAAAGTTGCTGCCTCTGTCATTATCCACACCCTGCAGGCTCCAGCCTGAGCAGCCCTGACTTGTCTTCTGCCACTGAGGGTGCCCAGGACACTGCTGACTCAGCTGCTGCTGACATCAAGGGCGCTGCCTCTGACCTCAACTCCAAGGCCAAGGACGCACTCAGCGGACTGAGCGCAACACCCAACAGCACCGCAACACTGGCAGACCAGAACGCTGATGTGCGTGGCCTGGCCCAGAACTACAGGGACCCTGCAGGAGCCATCCAGCAGGACAAGGCTACAGGTGGGTGGATTGGACACACGACGTAAGCAGCATGGGCACATGGTTGTGTGTTGAACTTCAACCATGCAGCGGCTGCATGGTAGGCAGATTGGTGCCATAGGTGAAATACAACTTGACAGCCGTGTTTGCCAGATACGTTTGACAGCTGTGGTGTGCTAGAGCCTTGCTCGCTTGGCATGCTGAAGGTGAGGAACCCTTCCTGCACGACTCGCTGATGTGCACAGTGAGAAATATGATTGCTTGCTATCGTTGGCAAAGGTGCAACACAGCGTAGGAGTGTACTCTGACCGCTTGTCCCACTGCTGCCCCCCCCCCCCCCCTTACTGCAGATGCCCTGTCCTCCAGCAGCTCTGAGTTTGGCTCCAGCGCCAAGGACGCTGCCACAGACCTCAAGGACAAGGCCAAGGCTGCCATCAAGGGCCGCAGCGCCATGCTCAGCACCCTGGCCACTGTTGCTGACCTGAACGCTGACGTGCGTGGTGACGCCTACACCTACAGGGACCCCGCCGTCTCCACACCCCAGGACACGGTCACAGGTAAGAAGCCGGGGCTGTTTTTGTTACCCGCAACTATTTATGATAGCCGCTGTCTGCATGCCTGCTGATGATCTGAGCAAGTAATTTAGGGTTAAGCTTGTGAGTATGCGTAATTACATCAAATCAAATCAAAGTTACACCTGTAGCTATGAAGCTCAAGAGCTCATGCCAGCCATTCACTGATACATGCCCCAAGGCATGCTTAGTGTTGCCAACACCCTGCTCATGCAGACCCCAGTTGCTGCAGTTGTATGGATAAAGAGTCTGATGCATCATCTTGCTGCGTGCTTGTCCCCCCTGCAGGCTCCTCTGGCTCTGGCTTCTCTGCTGCTGCTGAGTCTGCCAAGGATGACCAGGGTGCTGACGTGCGCGGCCTGGCTGGCGACTACAGGGACCCCGCAGGCGCCATCCAGCAGGACAACTTTGTGGACAAGGTCAAGGACGTCACCAGCGCACTGCCCAACAGCACCGCCACACTGGCAGACCAGAACGCTGACGTGCGCGGCCTGGCCCAGAACTACAGGGACCCCGCAGGAGCCATCCAGCAGGACAAGGCAACAGGTGGGCAGGAATGTTGATGCAGGGCTGTTGCCGACCTGTGCTGTGCTGTGCTGCACTGTACTTTGGTCTGTTCTGTCGCACAGTGAGCGTGTGTTTGTTGACAGGGTGGTTGGCACAGAGTCATGCAGACGGCAATGCCGCACACACACCAGGTAACTGCAAACCTGTGTGACTAGCATCGCACCAAAGCCAGCAGTGTTACTTGGCACTTGCGTACTGTCACACAGTGGGCAAAAACACAGTGGGCAAATGACCTGTGGCTTGTGGAGTCTGTCCCATACTGTCTCCTGCTGCCTGCCACCTCGCTCCCTCCTTATTTCTGCAGACGCTCTGTCCTCCAGCAGCTCTGAGTTTGGCTCCAGCGCCAAGGACGCTGCCACTGGCCTCAAGGACAAGGCCAAGGCAGCAATCAAGGACGCAACCAGTGCCCTGCCCAACAGCCTGGCCACTGTTGCTGACCTGAACGCTGACGTGCGCAATGAGGCCAGCGGCTACAGGGACCCGGCCATCGCCACACCCCAGGACAAGGTGCAGGACAAGCTGGAAGGTGAGCGGGTTGTGAGTGTAATGTTGTGAAGTGCGTGGAGTGTGGATAGCTGTTCGTTCATGAGCGTTACGTTCATGTTGCTGGTAGCCTAGTCCTCAACCACCTCATTTGTGGGGCGTGCTGTTGTCAGCAGTCTATGCTAGCACTGTTGTCCACAGCAGCGGCTTTGGTGTCGGCATATAGCTGCATTTGCCATCTGGTCCAGCAGTCAACACGCTGCTACTTGTGCTGAGCATTGTGTCCCGGTGAGTGGTGCTGACCACATCCTGTACCTGCATGTGCTGATAATGCACACAGTGTCAACTCTTGAAAACAGTGTTGGCTGCCTCCATTGTCTCCTGTCCCCTGCAGGCTCCAGCCTGAGCAGCCCTGACCTGTCATTTGCCACTGAGGGTGCCCAGGACGCTGCTGACTCAGCTGCTGCTGACATCAAGGGTGCTGCCTCTGACCTCAAGGCCAAGGCCAAGGAGGCACTCAGCGGACTGAGCGCAACACCCAACAGCACCGCCACACTGGCAGACCAGAACGCTGATGTGCGCGGCCTGGCCCAGAACTACAGGGACCCCGCAGGAGCCATCCAGCAGGACAAGGCTACAGGTGGGTGGCGTGTACACACGCAGTCACTGGTGATGACACAGGGTTGTGAGTCAACCATGGGCGCAAGTGCTGCTGCAGCACTGCCAGTGAATAGTGGCACATGGTCCCAGGCTGCAGCCTACCGCAGGCAGGATTGTTAAAGCCTGCAGCTAGCTAATATTGCTTTATTAGCTGGTGCAGCCAACAACATGCTACAGGCTGCTGTACAAACCAGTTGGCTTAACAGGGCGCATGATGGCTGTACATGGTCAAGTGGTGATGGTCGGTGATTGATTTGTGCGCCATGTCCTCCGGCTGCCATGTCCTGCTGCTCCTGTTGCTCTGCAGACGCCTTGTCCTCCAGCAGCTCTGAGTTTGGCTCCAGCGCCAAGGACGCTGCCACTGGCCTGAAGGACAAGGCCAAGGCAGCCATCAAGGGCGCAACCAGCGCACTGCCCAACGACACCGCCACTGTGGCTGCAGATGATGTACCCTTCTTCCGTGGTCGCAAGGACAGCTTCAAGAGTGAGGCTGAGAAGGATCCCAACGCAGGTGGGTGGGATAAGTTTTCTACAGCGTGGTTTTGGAGCCCTGTGAGTGTATATACCCGGCTGGAATAGGGTGAAGCAGCTGATGTGCTGCATCCCAACCATAATTGTGCGGCCAGATGGTAGTGGTTGGCAAGGTGATACAAGCAATGAGTAATACACACACATCTAGCGTGGGCGTTAAATTCAGCCATTGTGCTGAACAGTGAAAGCTTTACTAGCAGGTACTGTTTATACTACAGGAGGTAACAACATGCACAGCAGCAGCGCTGCCAGTAGCTGAGCTGAAAAGCTGTTTGGCGCCCGCCCGCAGGGTGAAGCTGATTGACTGAACTATGCCATTGACATGCCGCATTTTGGCTGCTTGCAGGTGCCTTTGGTGACTACAGTGCCCGCACCCCTGGTGCCATGGAGAAGGCAAAGGATGCCCGCAAGGACCTCAAGTCCCTGTCCAAGGGTGTGCTGACCCTCAAGTCCAGCAGCGCACTGCCCAACAGCCTGGCAACTGTTGCTGACCAGAACGCTGATGTGCGTGGCCTGGCGCAGAACTACAGGGACCCCGCAGGAGCCATCCAGCAGGACAAGGCAACAGGTGGGTGGATTGATGATGGCTGGTAAAGCATAGTGCATGCACAGCTGAACACAATGTTCAATGGTAGTGATGCCTGACAGGCATGAAGATGAGTGTAGATGTTGCACCTACGCTACATTTCCGGTACTGTTATCGCGGCACACGATTTGATGTAAAGCGTCGTCAGCATGCATCGTTTTCATGACGCGTAACCACGGTGCTGTGTCCCTGCTGCCGCCCCACCCCCCTTCCACCACAGACGCTCTGTCCTCCAGCAGCTCTGAGTTTGGTTCCAGCGCCAAGGATGCTGCCACTGGCCTCAAGGACAAGGCCAAGGCAGCAATCAAGGACGCAACCAGCGCACTGCCCAACAGCATGGCCACTGTTGCTGACCAGAACGCTGACGTGCGCGGCCTGGCTGGCAACTACAGGGACCCCGCAGGTGCCATCCAGCAGGACAAGGCAACAGGTGGGTGGTAGCATGCGCAGTATGTTGTAGCTGAGAAGTATGATCTATCATAAATTCAAAATGTTACAGATGTCACAGTGTTTTTAATATCACCCCTGTCCATATGCACGGTTGATTGAGGTGGAAACTGCAGCTTGATCAACTCTAAACAGATCAAGAACCGCTTGTACTAAACTCAGTATCAACTGATTATAAGAAGGAGCAACTTGGCCCAAGCCCTCAGTGATCATGCTTTTGTTGTGGTTCATGCTCGGGTTGCTTGACGATTGTTGCTTTACTGTCTCCTTTACTGCAGACGCTCTGTCCTCCAGCAGCTCTGAGTTTGGCTCTAGCGCCAAGGACGCTGCCACCGGGCTGAAGGTCAAGGCCAAGGCAGCAGTCAAGGGCGCAACCAGCGCTGTGCCCAACACCACTGCCATTGTGGGAGACCTGAACCGTGGTGTGCGTGGCGAGGCCAGTGACTACAGGGACCCTGCAGGAGCCATCCAGCAGGACAACGCAGCAGGTATGTGTGTGGATACATGAACCCTAGGATGCAGCGCACCCAATATGTGCACACATGTATTTCACTACTTGGGTATCTGCCTTGAAAGTTGCAAGAAGAAAGTGTATCTGTGCTGATGTATGCCATGCATGGGCCCTGGGTTTCATCAACCTCATCATATGTCTGTCTGCTTGCAGATGTTGCCAAGGGTGCTGTTGACAAGGCAGTGAGCAGTGCCACCAGCGCTACCAAGGCCCTGCCCACCAAGGGGCTGTCCACCCCCAGCGTGCCCCGTGCTGTCAAGAAGGCGTTCACACCCCCAAGCACCCCCAAGAAGGACATTGGCATCAACGCAAGTAAGTGGGAGACTGCTGTAGCAGGGTTGGATCATGTTTGCGGTGGCGCAACTTCTGGCCAGCCATCAGCTATGGTTACTCATCGATGTGCCGTTGCTTGCGCAAGTTAGGTATAGTAGCTGACTTGTGGTATGTTGTAGGCAGCCAGTGTCTTTGGCAAGGCGGGATGCAGTTCGCAAGCCATGTAGTTTGAGCATTGGACAGCTGCAATGTGTGTGCTTACAAAAGGTACTCAGCTCACCGTGTCCTCATGTCTTGCCTACAGGCTACGGCCCTTCCGGCACAACAGTGAATGATGCAGCAGGTACGAAGCGCGTGTCCGACGATGTGCGCGGCTCCTCTGCACCCGGCGTTGGCAACGCCCGCCTGAGCCGCCCCCTGGTGCGTGACTCCCTGGGCCAGCTGCGCCCCGCCAGCACCAACCAGACTGGCGCTGCAGGAGGTGGTGAGGCTCGTGGTGTGAAGATGGCAAAGAAGGCAGCTGACAAGGTGGCTGACAAGCTGCCCAACATCTCTGCTAACTAAGCTGATTGAAGCAGAGACGGATGTATACTGGATGTACGCTTGCGCATGGATGTGTGTGCGCATGTGCAGTGGGTGTATATCAATGCCACACTGTGCTGGTGAGATTGGAAAAAGGTATGGTGGTATCATGGCAGTGTGCTTGCCTGCAGATTGAGATGGGTGGTCGTGGTATAGGGTGGAGACATCCTTCCACTGTGTGCGGCTAGTGATCATACAAGTTGGCGGTGTGTTGAAAGTTGCGTGCTGAGGTGGCTGGTACATTTTCAAGTGTCAAGCGGTTGGCATGGGTTATTGGGTGTTGGTTATAGTTGCAGCATTGCAGTTGAGTCCGGGACAGCTGCCATTTTGGCAGTGTGGATTGTGAGTTGTCCTGCAACCCAGCACAAGTTGTGCCAGTGGTGCATGGTTGCGACCTATCGGTAGTTGATGTTCCATTTTCATGCTGTGAAAAGTGGCCGTGCCCATTAACAACATCTCTTCACCCGCACTGTTTACATGGTGAAATTATCGGTTGTGGCCTCTTACAAAGCGACATGAGGCCTGTCGCTGCTGGTTCTTTTGTGGATCCACACTCCGGAGTGGCAAGTTATGCCAGACATTGTGGCATTGGTGAGATTATTTTGCATTTTGTGTAACAGATGTGACTGATTAGGGCTCACAACACTACAGCATGTTCAGTTCCACCTCTCCTCTGAACAGTTGTCAAACAATTTGTCATGTCAAACAGTCATCAACTACCAATGAAGTGGTTCAACAATTGGATACAAATGGCAGTGTTTATGTGACAACTTCACTGCTGCTACCATACAAATTGGCAACTGCATAACCATACATATGCATGCATGGCCCAAACTGCGGATGCAACACCCTGTACTACACCTGCCACCTCCCAAAACGACAGCCGCTGGTAGAGACCTGTCAGCAGGCTTGTAAGCTACCTACTGTACATCAGACAACATTGGTTGCAACCACCACGTCAGCATGGCAATTGTTGTTCATCTGCACTGATCAGTGCTGGGCAGCAAGCCCTCAAATCGTGTATCACATGGTCAGTGCAGTGGTCTGTTCCCTGCACCTCTCAACACACTGTTGCTGAGCACTCCACTGGCACATCGTCAAAGTGACGGTTGGCCGTTTGCAAGGTGCCATTGTGAAGTAGTTCCTTGAGGGGCACTGATACTCTAGAAGGTAGTACCCCTGGTTCATTAGCCACATTACCTGGACAGAAAATGGACGCGCCTGATTCTACCCCCTTATGATTCTAATTCTAATTCTAATTCTAATTCTATTCTGATTCTACCCCCTATTTATGACCCTCATGCTGCAGATCCGATGGGGTTTCTGCCCAAAATGTTTTGTGATCCTGAGAATACCGATCTGGGGTCAACATCGATCTGCAGCCAACACCACAATGCTCACAGACACCTTCAGGCCATTCAGTCAATGCCTCGACCTATCAATCCCAACTGCTGAAATCCGAATAGAGTGCCTTGAAAACCAGGCCACAGCCTCAAGCTCACAGCCCCGGACACCAACAGTCACCACCATGGCCTCTCCTGCAGCAGATGCCACCTGGTCAATCATAAAACCCATAAAAAGAATGAAACTGGGAACCGTGGGTAAATTCCGTACTAGAGATTGACGCCAACCTTGGGTTCTCAGCCTGCAATCACATCCCATTCATGCCTCCCGATCATGCCTCCTACTCAGCCAAACCCAGGCAGCCCCTCCTCCTCAGCACCAAGCAAGCCACTCTCCTCCTCATCACCAAGCAGTCCACCCTCCTCCTCATCACCAAGCAGGCCATCCTCCTCCATCCAAAGCAGCCCCTGAGGCTGCAGTTCTGCTGCTGTGGCTGCTGTTATTGCTGCCATGAAGTCATCCTCTATCTGCTGTGGCTGCAGTGCAGGGTGTCCTGACTGCTGCTGCTGCTGCTGCTGCTGCTGCGATGGTGGCACAAGCTGCTGCAGCTCCTGCCCCCTAGCCAGCAGCAGCCTTATCAACACAGGCAGGGTAGCTTTGTCAGCCCAACCGGTGAGGTGTATCGTGGTGCTGAACTGCACAAGTATGAAAGAGGCTACCATGTATCCTTTCAGTTGACGGGTTGTCCTGGATTAAGTCGGAAATTGAATGATTGTGCAGCAGTTCATGCACAATGGTATAGCCTGTTGACTAGGCAGGAAGATACAGGTTGGGTGCTGAGGGTAGGCCCTGATGCTGATAGGCAGGTCCGTACATTATCTGGGTTAGGATCTGAGTCTGCAGCATCTGAGTCCGCAGCAGCTGCTGACGGGCTGTCTGATGATAAAGACAGTGTGATATTCACCTTTAAGCAGGATCCTGGACATTTGGGTCGGGGCCGTTTTACCAACATGAAGTTGTTTGAAGAGTGTGGCACCCTCGTTGAGGAAGGTAGCGATGGGCAGCAGGGTGTGTGGGCACTGTTTGACGTTGACTGGCAGGGCAGTCCTTACGTGTTTCGGGTGCTTCACCGCGCCCCGAATTGTGGCCAGCACTTTCTGTTCTGTCGTTTGATACCTGCAGATTTAGTGCCAGCAGATGATGTCACAGTGCTCACTAAAGCCAAGTGGAGAAGTTATAGTCAGCAAATTAGCCGCAACCAGGCTGTACAAGCCTGGAAACAGTGTGCCCAAAATGGGGAGTTTGCTGTGGCCATGAAGAAAGGAAGGTTGGTTTTGTTGCGCAAGAGCTGAAGTGAAGGTGATTATAGGCTATGTAACCTGGGGGCTCTGTGTGTGTACGTGCAGTCCTTTGTCTTTTCTGATTTGCATCCGGGTAGGCATGGTTAGGCTGGGCCCGCTGCGCAACCATGAGCCAATGGGGCCACAACTACCCGCCACAGCAGCCATTTCCCCAGTATCAGCAGCCCTACCAGACCTACCAACAGCAATATCCTCAGCACGCAGAGCAGGGCTATGCCTACCAGCAGCAGCCCATGCTGCCGCCGGCCGGATACCAGCATGGGTACTATGACCCTCACGTGCCGCGGCCGCAGCAGCCGCAGCCAACGTATATGTATCAGCAACCTGGACAGCTCCCACAGCCTCCAATTCAGTATGCCCAAGTGGCTCCCCTTGCGCAGTACCCCCCTCCCCAGGGAATGCACATGCAGCCGCCCCCGCCTCATGGCCAGGCTGGCATGTACCCTGCAGGCCCGCAGGGGGTGCCTGTGCCTACAGGGCAAGGGTACCCTGGCAGCAGTGGTGGTGCTGCCCACAGCAGTCACATGGGAGGGCAGATGCAGCCACATTCCTTCCAGAACCCCCTTTATATTCAGAATCAGAACGGTTGACAGCTGTTGCAACCTGTTTGAATATGAAGTGGGCAAAGCCATCCTTGTTGACGCGTGCACATCGTTTTTCATCATCGAGTCTAAGGATCTTCACCGGTTCACGATACAAGGCTACAATCTGGGTTGTTGGTCCTGACAACAGCAGTACTGATCTCCAGCCTGGTCTGGTTCACAACCATCTTCACCTTCACCGTTTTCCCTGACTCTGGCAAGTATCAGTATAAACTCTGGTTTGGTTACGTCTCTTGTCGTGTCCTGAAGCTGCAGCAGTAGTCCAGCCTGGCGTTGCTGGGGTTGAGCCCTTTTGGGCTCAACATGGCATCATCAAGTCCCTCAGAGGGGATGTAGAAGAATGAAAGCAGTACCCAGGCCGTGGTGTGTGTGCCTGTCGTTGCTGGTCTTCAGCCTGATCAGTTTGCCAAGCACAGCTGCAGTCTGGCCATGGGCACCACCGCCCAAGCCCGATATCAGCAGTGCAGCAAGGTGCCGACATGCAAGCAGGGGACATGTCCACAAGGGAGACAGCATATACCCATCGCTGCAAGTAAGAACACACCAGCATTTTCCAGTAGCAAGAACACTTCAAAGCCTTTTCGAAGCAGTTGACCTGCAGTCCTGCTCTCTACCAGCTCTGGCACACAGCAGCAGTTACCATCAGCACAAGGGGCTACTGCGTATTCCGGGACACCCACCAACCATGGTTCCCGCGCAGCAGCACCCCAGCACGCAGCCTCTATCCATACACAAGCAGAGTGTCTGTACGAAGCATTGCACACACTGCCCGTCTGCAGGCCTACTTCAAGATCAATGGCCCGGTGGTCAACCTGCCCAAAAATGTGACAGACATCACAACCGCAGCCACCATCATCCAGATCGCAGTGCCTGAGTTGAAGCTGGTGATGGACCCGCTGCTGTACCTCAGGGCACTGCCTAAGCCCCAGGGCATGCCCAAGCTCATCCACATGACCATGGCCAGCAAGCACAGGCTGGCCCCTCATCAGATCCTCAGCATCATCAGTTGGGGCTGGTAAGTCTGGACGGCTGTAGCAACTGCGGCCTTGTAGCAGACAGAGAACCATTTTCCCTGCTGTGCCAAGGAACAGCTCAAGCATGATGGTTTGGTTGACTTCACAGTGCTCGCGTGTAGACATGTGTACCACTTGTTTTGGCTGCTTGGGTGGGATGCCTGCAAAAAAACCTTCCTTGCATCGCGCTGAAACTTTGTGCCTGCATACGTGCCTGCCTGCCTGTGCCCCTTCAGGTACAACAAGGGCTATGCCCTGCTGCTGTATGACAACAACGACCTAACTGCTTACATGAAGCAGTTCTACCCTGGGTTCATGCCAAGTGAGGAGGGCCAGCACATGGGCGGGGGCTGGTATTTGACCCCACAGCAATGTCATTAGACAGCAGCGGGCAGGGTGGTTGTGATGGGAGGGGGGCGGGCTGTGACTTGCATGGGGCTGGACAACACACTCTTTCATGCATATGACAGATGATAGCATCACATTGAGCCATCCCAGCAGCCAGTATGTGCCATATGTTGTGGAAAAGTCATTCACACAACCCTGTCAGGTCCCCCCTGCAGTATAACCAGGTGCTGCTGTTCCTGGCCCTGCCGCCTGCCCTGCAGCCTACGGCCAGCTCAAGACGTCAGTGGAAAAGTCTGACGCCTGGCGCTACCATGTGCTGTGTGGCCACGGCGGGGTGTATGCCGACACAGACACCATCTGCTCCAAGCCATTCCAGTCCTGGACCCGCTTCGACAGCACTCCTGAACCCGGGTTGATTGTGGGCATCGAAAACCTGTTTCACAGCCAACATGAGGCTGAAGAAGCCTCTTACGTTCACAAGATACAGGTACTACCTGCTACCCTGCTGGCAGCTGCACTGGCAGTGGCGAGTGCCTCACAGTGGCGTGCTTGTCGACATCTTTGTTGTGCCTGCATGCTAAGCGAGCCTGCGCAAAGCGACATGCAAGCCTGCAGGTTCTAACACACACATGCTGAGCACCGCTGCTGCTGAAGGGCGTAACTGTGCACAATCACGACTGAAACCACCGCAACGACCACCGCCTCTGCCCTGCCTTCGTGTCGTACTGAAACCCCCTCCCCCACCTTCCAACCAGGTCACGCAGTGGGCCATGGCGTCTAAGCGGAGCCACCCAGTGGTTTGCCGCATGGGCGCTGCCATCAAGGCCTTTGTAGACCACGAGGCCGCCACAGACAACTCCGTAGAGAAGAAGCACGGCCACGATGCCTCTATCCTGCTGGGCACAGGCCCTGGCATATGGAGCACTGAGGTGCACAAGTACATCAGGCAGATGGGCAGCACACCGGAGTCTGTGACAGCAGGGGCACAGGTTGAAGACCTGGTGGTGCTGCCTCAGGCTGCCTTTGGCTGCAACTTCCGGTACTGGAGCAGGGACAACAATGAGTCATTCGTGTACCACATGTTCAACAACTCCTGGAAGGTGGATCATTATAAGGTGGCAGAGAAAAAGAAGCAAACAAGGCAGCAACGAGAGCGAGAGCAGGCCATGCAGCGGCGGCGTGTGCTGTACCCTCTATTCTTTCTGGCATCCATATGTGGCGGCCTGCTGCTTGCCCGCTACTCTGGCTGCTGCCAGGCTATCAGCCGCCAGGTGTTGGTGCTGTTGAATCCTAAGCGCAGCACGCGCAGGCGGCGGTCTCATGGGCTAGCGGCAATTGGTGGTAGCCCCAAAAGCAGCCCGAAGCACAGCCCGGTCAGCAGCCCTACTGTGAGGGGTGCCGGAAGCAGCAGCAGCAGCAGCCTCGGCAATGGGCGGGCAGCCACTCAGCACCAGTCGGCCTTGCATCTTCTATCAGCGCCCAGGAAGCCTGTGCGGCTGCACCAATGATACATGCGTTGTGTTTGTGGCTTCATTGTTGCTCCGCATTGCTGACATGTTGATACCAGTGAAAGGTTTTGCACTGGTAGTTTTTGTGTACAACAGTGTACAATGCTAGTCAGGGCCGGGCTGTGCCGGTGGCATGCTGTGTTTGTGAGTTTGCCATTCACAGGTGCTTGAAGTGGGCCAGTTGGCTGCAAGGTGTCAGTGCAGTGCTGTATGCTTGACGTGCTATTTGGTCTGCAGCTTACTGTGTGGCTTGTGATCGGCTTTACGGCCTGTGATCTAGCTACTGCAGCTTTTTGGGGGCAGTTACCAGCCAATGCAGGCTGAAAGCAGCAGCTCAACCAGCTTCATTGGGCTGAGCTGTGGCAAGGCGTCCTCAGACAGCTGCATCCGTTGCACCCACTTTTTATGCCTTGCTGCTGGCTCGTGGTAGTCACCTGGCGCACCTTCTGTTTTGTGAGACAGTGCCCGGAACCGGGGAGGTAGCAAGATTTCCTGTGGAGACACTGGGACCTTCTGTTTTGTGGGGGATCTTTCTGTTTTGGGCACTGCTGTAGTAGTCACGTGTCCTAGTATGGTGTTGCTGCCATGTCATAACATGGCATCGAAGAGTGCATGTAAAAATTGCAGCGAGCAGACCAAGTTAGGCAGGGGCACATATCTACCGTGTTTTGCCGCCTTGGCTTTTCCCAACAACAATGGCTTCATGGCATCATGTACGGTGTGTGCCGTGGGAGTGCTGACAGCAGCCCATAGACTCTATGGGCTCTATGGCATAGAGCCCGATTGGTTCGCATACAGCTGAGCTTACATTGCTGTTGACACTATGACAAACGGGTGAACGAATGCAGCACGAATGAGCAGCGAACAGGCTGGTGCCCATTCACCATTCGTTCGGTTTGCATTCACGCATGAATCGGCCTTTATTCACCGCTGGTTCGTTCTGCATTCACAGTTCATTCGTTCACGCGAATAGGACTCTGAACGGGGCTTATTCACACGTGATTCGGCGGTGAATGGCTGTTCACACTTTGTTCACAGAAAGTTCACAGTGCATTCATTCGTTCTGCACACCCTACCATACCCTCACAGGTGCCACCAGGATGCACAATACAACCACAACATATGCTCATGAGCAAGACTGGGCTGACTTGCACCAACAGTATCCCATCTGAAGAAAGCTGTACAGCAGCCTGAACAACCAGCATGATCCATACTTTTCTGTGAAAAAAGGCCCACATAGCTGGCAGCACGCACTCCTCGCAGTTTACACAGGTAGCACCTCAGTGCAAGCTTGACACAGCCAGGCTGTGAGCTGTGGGGGGACACTCGGCACAAGTACAATCACCAGCATGCAGCGGAGCATGCGATATCTCACACAAATACATCCAACAACACTCCCGGCACCAGAAACAGTGCCCCGCCAGGCACTCCGCAGTGCCCCACAACAGCAGTACCACACACGCACACACTCTCAAGTAATCAACGAGTGCAACACATGCACACACAGTACATCTGACTACCTGTGACACTATCCTACGCAGCAACCATCCTCACACATCAGGATGCGGCGCAGCACTCAGGGCAGCATGAAAAGCAACCCAGCTGGCTGCAACACCTCTGCTACCATTTGACTGTGTCTCACCATCACACAAACATCACCAGGCCACGAGCAGTATCCCCACTTGCACGCTCAAGACAACAGGCCTGACTGAAAGCCCACCCAAGAAAATGCCTCCTGCAGCAGCATCTCCATCAAACTTTGGGGGAGAGGAGGGGGGGCAATCTCTAAAAGCTTCAAGCATTCAATCAAGGGTGTGAAGTAGCAATCAGGGGTGTGAGGTAGCAAGCTGGCCAATTCGCACAGCAGCACCTCCGGCACTCTCACATGCAGTCACAGTGCCAAAATGCCACCCCCACGGCCTGAGATGCCTGGGGAGTGTAGCAAGCGCCTGGTCACCACTCAGTGCCTGCAGTTGTGCACGGCGTGGCTAACCACTTGCATGTAGGACTGCAATCACATTTGCTGACATACTTGCTGTGTGCAATGCACAACACCACAACACCCACAGAGAGCCGCAGCTTGCCTGCGCCCTTTTGCACCGCTGCGCTGCAAAATTGACGGCCACATTTCAGCGGTGGACCCCCCTCCTGTCACACACACAGGCAGCAGTGCTGCATTGCACTGCCGCAACCCCACGAAACATCCATGCATTGGCTGATATACTTGCTGGTCATTGTAAGTGGATAATGCTGCAAGTGTTGGAACAGTTAGGGCTACAGACACAGCACACCCGCACACCACACGCAAAAAACAATGACACAACACACAACACAAGGGAGGCACTAGCACCAGAAAGCTGCAATGCTTGTGCTGCCTGGAACAGATTGCGGCGACCAAGCAAAGGTGCTTGCTGCTGACCGTGCCCGGATGTTGGCCTGATGTACAGACGCACTTCTACAGCAACAGTGACCACATGCAGTGGCCCAACACCCTCTGGCACATGCCGTGCACACACACCATCTCAATCACACGACGCGTGCCACCAATGAGAGCGACAGTGTGCACTGCGCTTTGCAGCTGCAGTCCCACAAACCAGCAGTGTGGAGGGGTACCAAGATCCAAACAAGCAGCCAGGTAGGTGGCACAGGCCACCATGCATCACCCACTGGTGTGGCAGTGGGAAGCCACCCATATTATGTTGCAACCTGCAGCATTGCTTGAGCATTGCTGCTGCTGTACTGCCAGCTCACACAAGGCCCCGCTGCTGCTTTGCTGCCTTGAACAGCTTGCCTATCCGCTGGAAGGAGTCATCACCACAGTGGGGCTCTGTGACAAACCTGCAGGCAGGCAGTGAAAGCACGTTCGCACAGGAGTTGGCTAGTGGAAGGTAGTGGAACAGAGTCACTGCATGACACCCGCAGGATAGAAACCACGCTGCTGACTGGGTTTTGCATAATGACACCAACATCTTAAAGCTGTAAGTGCAGGCTCAGGGATCCTTATCAGCCACAGGCTCCATCTGCCAGGCTGTTCATCTGCTCATCTACCTATGGTCAAGCAAATTGTGTCCAGCACGTGCAGCGACATTACTTACGAGGCAGTATTGGAGTCATAATGCGACTGTGTGATCTCTGCCCAGACCAGGATGTCTGCTAGGATCTGCCGCTTCTTCTCCTTGGACAGCTCCCTGCTGTGCTGCTGCAACTGGCGCAGCTCCTGCTCATAAACATCTGCAAAGCAGTCCCACATCTTGGCCTCACGTTCTCTGTCGCCACCTCCTAGGGGACTGATGAGGCTGGACGGATTCAACGCCAGCAGGTCCCCAAAGGCAGACTGCACATGCTGTACTGACTGGGTTATCACTGCGGGCCCTTTGCAGGCTACCCTATCCTGCCCACCGAGGTGAAGCCGCTGTAGCTGTTCTAGTGGCTGACCCACTAGCGTATCTGCGGCTGGGCAAGCATTGTGCGGCTGCCTCATGACCAAAGGTTTCTACCTGACCTGATGGGTCTGACCCCAAGCCCTACTGAAAGGCGTTATGGAAGCGCTGCGTCAGTATGTGCTTGTGTGATGTTTTGTATGTGAACACGGTAAACGACGGGTAGTGCCTGGCCTCTTGTAAGTTGGAGTGTGGGTGGTCCTTCCGAAAGGGTCGCGGCGCCCAACTTGGGTTCCAATCAAATGAATAGCTTGTGTAGGCGAACAACGTGATCGCCGGTGCTGCTGGCGATGTAGTTTGGTGTCAGAGACTAGTGAATAACTATTACGTGGATGGGGGATTTGGGTGTTGCGCCCGCGCTGGTAATTGTGCTTCAGCAGCTTTATGAGACCGCTGATTGGATGAGCCCCATGCCGAAACGTCCCATCTGCCGATACAGGTGCACGCTTGGTTGCATCCAAACTCACTCCCAAAAGAATCGACCCCCAGCCAAGCTTTGTCGCGCAACCTCAACAGTGCTTATGCCATGTAGGTACTCAATCATGGGTTTACATTGGCCACCGTCCAGTGCCGATCTGATTGGTGACTGCTGTTGACTGCCGTTGACTCCTGCTCCTGTTGTTGCTGCTCTGCTTCTTTGCTTGTGAAGACCGCTCGCTTGTTGGTAAACAGATCGATGTGGTCAACCTGCAGCAACATAGCAAAGGCAGTGAGCAAAGCACGTGCACCAGGCAAATGCTTTGGCATGGACCAATGTACATGTGCACTCACTCACACACTGCAGACCAGTCCACAGTGAGGGTGTGGTACATGACCGTTGCACGCACCAATAAGCAATTCAGACAATATGGCATGCCCCTGCTGTGCACATGTGCACAATTGCCTACGCCTCTTGAGTGGCACCCCAAGGCACCCCCTTCTCACCTCGTCCACCTGCACCACCCCCAGGCAAAAGTTGTCCACTGCAGGCCCTGCCGTGTCAGGTGCTGGCACCAAAAACAGTGACTCATCCATGGGCATGCGGGGCTGACCCGGCTCCGGCCACAGGAACTGAGAGCGGCCTGCAATCCAGCCAAATCACACCCTCACAGCTCAATCAAGTGCCTGCTGAGACGCTCACAGCCTTGCTGATACGGCTTGCAACTGCACTTGCCGCTGCATCTGGCTCTCAGGCAATGCTGAATGATGCTGATGCATTATAAAGCAGTTGAACAATTCAGCATCCCTGACCAGCAATGCTGCCAAGCCCTGGTGCCAATGCCTGGGGCCAAGGAGGCCTCAGGGGTTTGCATAGTCCGGACAGTGTCAAGCCCTGCAGGCAGCCTGCAGGTTGAACCTCCATGACCTCCCCAAAATCCAAACCAGCAGGCTGTCTTGCAGCAGCCTCACCTGCATCAGACATTGCCGCCCATGCCTGCTGCCGCGCCTGCAGCAGCTGCTGGTCAGCATGGTCCAGAGCCACAATGACTGCTGTGCCGCTGAGCCGGTACTGCTCTCTGCTGGTGGGGAAGTACCAGCACACCTCCACACGGGCGTTGTCAGCAAGCTCGGCCACCTGGCAGCAGCAGGGAACACAACCTCGCTGTCAATGTAGCTGCAGCCGTGAGTATGACGCTAAAACGTAATGATGTGTCTCGAAATAGAGGTCATTCTGTGCCAATTTGGTGAGGCTGCTGCTGCCTTTCCAGCTGGGGGGGGGGTCCACAACCCCTCCCCCCCCCCCCCCCCACACACACACACCGCGTACCGTCACCCAAACCCTCCCAGATTACTTGGACCCCTCACCTTGCGGCTTCGCCTGTCTGTCACGAATGTGAGGTGATCACAGCCTTCCAGGAAGCCCCTGAACAGAGGAATGCAGCAGGGAGGCAACTTGTCGGCAACCTAGTAAGATACAACCTTGTCTGGCTCTCCAGCTTGTGCTGCAGGCTCAACATTGCTGCCACAGGAGTCGCTGTTTGGTGCTCAAGTTGCCAACCTGCCTGAACACAACTGTCCTCACAGCTGGTCTGCCATCTTGCCGCGTTGTAGCCAGCTGCATGTACTTTGCGTACGGGAGATTGCTGTTTTGCGCTAGCGACCGTTGCAGGAGGGACCGCCAGGGTGCTGCCGCTGCAGTGGCCATGTTGTGTGGCGTGGTGGCCATGAAGTGCTGTCACTCCTGTGGAATGTTGGATTCTCAATACGCTGATTCAGGGCTAATACAGTAGAAGAAGCAGTCAGGGTGATCTGACTCTGCCTGATCTGTGCCTTTGACAATACTAGCTAGCAGCTCAATACAGCAGCCGCAAATGCCTTTTGCACATGACATGACATTGTTGTGACGGTGTGCTAGCCGTATAATGCACGTAGGGTACAAGCATGTTGAACAGGTTTGAAAGTTGTTGAATCAAGAAGTGCTGAGCACGTCAGTACTCTGTTGCTTGTTGAGTCTATGTATGGCTTATAAAGCTTTGAAGAGTGCTGCAACGGTCTGTGGGCTCAGGTTCGGGTCGCTGTCCACCTGACTGTCCCAGCTGAGTAGATCAGTTGCGCCAAGTCCCGCTCCTCTTTGCACACAGCAGTCTGCACACTATCTGGGATGGATAACACTCTGTCAGATGAGCCTGTGAACGAATATGAAGCCCAGAGGGCTGCCAGAATAGCCGCTAACAAGCAGCGGATGGAGGAGTTGGGAGTGCTGGCCGCTGCACAGCAGCTGAGCGCGCCAAAGGCCAACCGAGTGCCCCGGGCTAACAGCAGCATCAAGTCCCGTTCAACACCACCAGAGGACCTTGTGGCAACCCGTGCATCGAAGCGCATCAAGGGCCAGCCAGCACCAGCAGATGTGAGGGGGCAGCTGATGAACCACTGTCGTGTTGTCGTCTGTGCGACCACCATACCTTCTGCATACCTTTGCTCACAGAGCTGAAGCTTGCTCACAGCAGTCCTGCAAGACGAAGACATATTTGTTGCACTGGTCCTTGCCCCACAAGTGCGGCGCATTGCATGTTGCCGACATGGGTTTGGTCAGCACGCTGCTGACCTCCACCCCTTCTCGCGCTTCTCACCACCAGGCTGACATCACCCACCTAGACCAGGAAGTCACCTGCAGCCACGTCAGCAGCACACAAGCCAGCAGCAAGGGCAAGCGCGACCCCAGCGCACCCCGCTTCGAGGTCACTGACACTGTCTATGCAGCACCCTTCTACCTCACTTCCATGGGTGAGTGCAGAGGGCCCGCACACACGCGCCGGCTGCCTGCAGGTGTTTGCAGCACCGTCTATACACACCTGTATGGCAAACCGTCGCCCTGTCAGGGATGCTGCATTTGCGGGTTGCAGCCGCACATGCGTGCTGTCATGTCGGCGTGGGCCTTGCATGCATGAAGTGCCAGCATGGCCCAAACCTGACCTACCTTACTTTCCTTGTTGCAGGTATCACCGTGCATGCACTGGGTGAGGTGTACCGTGGCCCTTTCAGCAGCAACTACTGGAGCTCAAAGGGCAGCCTGTACAGGCACATCTACCCGGTGCGTGGCTAGCTGCTGGCAGCACTGCACACAGCAGCAGGCAACATCAGCATCAACATGGTGCAGTAACAGCTTGGCTGCCTGCCCAGAGGCTCATAGACTCTGGGGCAGGCCTCAGCTATGTGGAATGCATACCTGAACATACGAACACGAGCCCTCAGCGAGGTGCAACACCCAACACATGCAAATCTCTATCCCGCGGATCTCAAGCCGCCAGTTTGATGCGCTGCACTATGGTTTGTCGGTGAAAGCAGCGGTCGTGGTGGCGTGCGCTGCGCCTGCTTTACTGTGCAGGTTGGGTACCACGCCTCTAAGGAGGCCTTTGGGCGCACATGGGACATGCGCATCACAGCAGGAGAGGGTGGCCCTGTGTTTACAGTGAGTTTGCCAAACAGCACCAGCACTGGCTGCCCTGCCCCCACCAGTTGGGCGCTACCAATGTGCTCTCGGGCAGATGCAGCCTACCCCTGCCTGTGTAGCTAGCCAGCGGTCACCCTGCAGCGTCAGCATCAGCAGCAGGCATCATGCATGTGTGTGCTGGTGGCAATTGCTGTGTGTTGGTGCTGTGACCCTGTCTCACCCCAGGTCTCTGAGAGGGACGGCACTCGCAGTTACTCAGGCCCCAGCGCCACCCGCCCCTGGACGGATGTCTGCTTGGCTTTCAGACCAGGGCAGCGCATCTCAGGTAGCTGCACAGAGCTGATCGCCACCCTGCTGCATGCAACCTGAGGGAACCACCGTGTTGATGATGCGGGAAACATCATGCCAACAAACTTGACCACTGCACTGACAGCATTTGGTGTGCACCGGACATGATCCTTGAACTGGGCAGACACTCAGGGACCAATCAACAAGGGCAACATCACGCCATGCTATGCTGATGTTTAGATGTGTCAAACACATGAGTTACAACCATCAAGTGCATGTGTGTGTGTGCGCTGCTGTGTGCTGCTGTTTTTCCTGCAGGTCCTCTCTACTATGGCTTCTCTGACTTGCACGTGCAGCGTGCACTGGCAGCCATGTACACCCCTGCAGAGTTGTCACTAGCACTGTACGGGCCAAGCCCTGCACCCCCGCAGTCAGCCGTGAAGGTGGAGCCCCTGGCGCCGGCAGCACAGCAGCAGCAGTCGCAGCAGCCACAGCAGCAGCACCAGCCACAGCAACAGCAGCAGCAGCCACAGCAGCAACAGCCACAGCAGCAGCAGCAGCAGCAGCCGCCGCCACAGCAGCAGCAACCGCCACAACAACAGCAAGAACAGCACACAATGGAGCAGAAGGCACCAGAGCTACTGCAGCCACTACAGCCGCACAAGCAGGCGCAGCAACCACAGCTGCCAAAACGTCCGACGCCCTGGCAAGCAGCAGCAGCAGCAGCAGGACAGAGTAAGCCCAATGGGGAGCCCAGCTCCTGCAACCACAGCCGTGCACCCAGCCCTGCCCCTGGCCCCCATGAGCCTGCTTTTGAGCTGACCAGCATGCAGTATGCTGCACCCTTCACACTGGCTGCCTCAGGTGAGACCATACACTGTCTCGCACTGCTCTAGTTGTCAGTCGTTTGGCTGTCAGCCTCTGAGAGCGATGCGGTGCTGGCAGTTTGAGCCCTCTGTGCATGTTGCAGGGGAGCCGTCAGGCAAGGGTGGGTGAGGGCTTGGGTTGGATCAGATGTTGGGTGCTGCACGAGCAGAAGCTGCGCGCACAAGCAGGTGGCCGCAGCTGTAAGGCGCGGGGAAGGTGGTGGCAATTCTTGCGCCAATCACACCAACTGGTTGCACAACATGCACAGCTCAGCAAGCAAACCGCACATGCTTGCAGTGCTTTTTCAGCCATGGGTGGCCGTGTGGAAAGATGTGGTGTGTACGACGCCGTGCCATGTCGTGTGCTGTGCAGGTGTGACAGTGCATGAGCTGGGCCAGGTGTATCGTGGTCCGTACAGCTTTGTCTACTGGGCACCAACCTGCTCAAAGTACAGACACGCGTACACAGTGAGTGGCACAGCTGGCCTGTGAAGCACATGCCTGAAGTATGGATCCGCATGGCTCTGGGTGCACCTCTCTGGTGCACGCTTTGCCTTGCTGCCAAGCAGTTTACCAAGCTACGTGGTGTCAAATGAGGTGCAGTCTTGATGCAGCAGCAGCAGGTCTATGTGCCTCTGTGACCCAATTTGCAGAGCTGCTGCAGATTTTGAGGAGAAGCAATGCCTCAGCACTACCGCCGCTACTGCTTACAACCAACTTGCCCTATGGCCACGCTTCCTTGTTGCTGCCCTCAGGTTGGGTACCGTGCCAGCAAGGAGGCGTTTGGCCAAGTGTGGGAGATGAGCGTGACAGCTGGTGCCGGGGGACCCATCTTCTCAGTGAGTCACCATGCTGGTGTGACCCTGCCTGAAGCTGCATGCGGCCAGATATGGGTGTGCGCACTTAAAACTAGCCCAGTCAAGGAGTGCTCGCCAGTACCCCCATCACTGCTCCGTGCTGCTGAGCGAGCTGCCAGTGATGGTGATACGTCACGCGTCAGCGTGCACGTTTCTCTGCTGAATTCTACTAGGTCGGAACTATGCAGTTGTATCATGTGCCATGACGTGCTGTGCTGTGCTGTGCTGTGTGCAGGTGTCACAGAGGGGCAGTGAGTTGAGGTACATTGGCCCCAGCCCCAACTGCCCCTGGAGCGACATCTGCTTTGCCCAAGGCACAGGGACCATGGTGTCAGGTACACAGGGAAAGGTCTGGGGGACATACGGACTTGGGTGGGGGACTCTACAAGTCTGTGTGAAGTTGGTGCAGTCAGTGCAACAGCAGCATGCAGAGCTCACACTGTGGTCAGAAGCACCGTTCATGCTGCAGCACTCTACGCAAATAGCTGGTATGGTTGGTACTTGCTTGACCCCTGTTGGAGTACTGCTCTAGATAGAAGCCACCGGCGTTGAAGCTTCAGCTGACTCAATCCTTTGACCGTTTCCCTTGGTGCTTTGTGCACTGATGGTGTTTCACATGGTGCAGGCCAGGAATACTTTGGCTTTGAAGACCTCAGTCTGCAGCAGGCGCTGGCAGCACTGTACACACCTGCTGAGCTGTCGTTTGCGCTGTATGGGGCACTGTGCAAGCCGCCAACGACTGGGAAGCTGCCGCCGCAGCAGCATCAGCAGGTGCAGCAGCAGCAGCAAAAGCAAGAGAAGCAGCAGCAGGCCCTGCCAGCAGCGACGGCAGGCCAAGACGCTATTGTTGCTGCTGCCCAGGCTGCAAGCAGCAGCCACAGCTGTGACAGCATCAGCATCCCGCTGCCGACACCCCAGCATCAGATGGATCAGGGTGTCTGTCAACAGCAGCAGCAGCAGCAACAGCTGCAGGAGCAGCCACAGCAGCAGCAGCAGCAGGTTGAGGGGCTGTCTGCTGCAGAGGTGTTTGCAGCTGAGCTGCAGCGTGTGAAGGGCATCAGCCCCGCTACTGCCAAGGTTGTCGCCCTGACCAGTGCGCTAGGGGGCTCGCGTCACACCAGCCTGCACTCCCTGTGTGCCTGGCTGACAGCTGACTCCCAGCACACACAGCAGCTGCAGGACTTCCTGACCAAAAGGTGGGTGGCAAAGGGGTCATTCGCCCCGTGTGCTGCAGCACTCAGCGCAACTTGCGCGCTCAGCAGCATTGAAGCTTGAACCAAGCAGGGCCACAAGCAGTCTGCTGTTTGGTGTTCCAGTGGTGAACTGGTCGCCCCATGACAGGTGGCTGCATCGATGCTTTCAGCTGCTGCCAGGTTGTGGTTTGTGTGAGCCAGCCAGCACTTGTAAGCATGGTTGTTTTGTGGCTTTAGGCTTTATCAGGGGTGGTTGCTGTTGTGTTGTGTACGCCCGTCTTGTAGTGCTGCAAGCTGACTAGCCCCCAAATCATAACTACTTGTGTGTTGCTGCTGCTGCAGTGAGGAGGTGCCACGTTGCAGCCGGCAGCTGCCCGCATGGCGGGAGAAGTGGGTGCCCGCAATTGTGCAGCAGCTGTCACAGCTGCAGCAGTGAACGAGGTAGCCTTGGGGGCGAACAGCTCAGCCGTGGGTCAATTGCTGGCAGCGCTCGAGTACCGTCATGGATGTCCTATCTGCATCGCTGTGTTGTGAATGGGCTGCAACAAGGTTGCTTGCACTAGGGTCCGCATTGGGGTTCGCTGTTGTACCAGCATTGCCTGGTGTGTCAAGAAGTTAATGCACACCACGAGTCGCTGCTTCACATGTTGGCCCACAATTGGAATAATGGACCAGTTGGAAGTGGTGACATGTGTTGCATCACATGCACGGCGTCCTTTGTGTGTCGCTGTTGCCTTTGTAACAATTATCAACCTTGTGGAGCATGCACACTGTCCACATGACGCTTGGCAGGCGTCATCCCTGCCTTGCCATGCCTTCCCTGCCATCAAGCGTGCCGGATGCTGTTCATGAGCTGGATAGCTGACGGCGAGAGCCACGCCTGCTCTGGGTTCTTGAAGGAGTTGGCTGTGGCATGTGCTGCAGAGCATTGTAGCAGCAACAGGGACAGACGCTGCACCACCCACAACGCCAGGTACCCCTGGTTGTTGTTCCACAAATCCTGGAACGTGGCACCCCCATACACCAGCACCTGCAGATGCACGAAGATCATACCAATATGAGCGTCGCACAGATGCAGGGCAGCCTCGTCAGCACCACATGGACTGCATGTGCAGCAGGCCTCGGCTGGCCCGCGGCTGCTTTCTGCATGCGCTTGCTTAGTGAACTGCAGAACACAGTTTGTCCCGCATGCTTGCTTGCAGCAAGGCTTGCAAACTCACCAGCCTGTAAGCACCCGTGCTCCCCACCAGCAGTAGCGTCAACAATGACAGTGCAAAGACGAACCCATGCTGCTTCAGGTACTTGTTGTACAGACCCAGCTGCACATGTGGGCTGATGCTGGTGGTCAGCAGGAAGAAGGAAAGGATGATCGACAGCAGCAGGAAGATCTGCAAGCTGCAGTTGACAACAGCAGCATAAGTAGCCAGTCACCCCACCACTGTACTTCAACGGATAATCTGCAGGGCCTGATAGTAGCATGCAGTCTGCTGGCAAGCTGCTGCAACCTTGAGCAAGCAGCCCCTTCCTACCTGAGCAGTAGGATGATGGCCAGCACATCTGTTGTGCGCAGTGTGTCTGTGTACGCTGTCACGAAGATGTCTGCCAGGATAGCAACATATACAACACACAACTGTGCTTTGTTTCCGACTGTGATGCTGTTGACGGCCTGTAAAGCACACGTAAGGGCAGAGCAGGTGGTCAAGCGTGGACGCACGTTTGTTGCAGCACAGAGCACAGCTTTGCGCACAGCATGTCCTCGTACCCGTGCCTGCCTGCTTGTGCCGTGTGCGTTCATCATAACAGGCGCACAAGCTGCTGTGCTACCATGAAAAAGCCTGAGCGTCCTCTCCTTTCTGAAAGATAGTTGTTGCTGCTGCCAGGACTGCTGTTGCCTTGAAATAAGCACAGCTGCAGCACCCTTGATCAACTGTCTCTTGAAGCTGTCACTTGAGAAACTGCGCTAGTTCAGATACTGTAGGTCCGGCTGCTAGAAAACGAGGATGCCAGGGGGTTGAGATGGCGGGCCCGCTTGTGCCTTCGCTTTGTCACAGCTAGGCAGTCCATAACAGCGCTGATAAGAAAATGGATTGTGTTCATGTTCCTGTTGCGTGGAATCATCGGTGTGCGTGCAAACAATGGAAGCCCATGTCGATACTTTGGTAACTGAGCAAGTTTGAACAAGTGGCACCTCAGGCCGCAGCAGTGCAGCTTGTAAGGGTGCACACGGACACAGAACGAATGATAGGGACAGCTGGTGAAAGTACATGAGCCACGTCGTGGGTTGTGGACGAGTGTTCACAGGGTCCTGCTGCTGTTGGGGTTGCCCTATCACACCATGCAGCTGCTGTCAGAATGGATCCGGGCTGTGCTGGAGTCGAACCAGCACCCAAAGACGAGTAGTCTTTGAGGTTGCCTTGCCAGCCCAAAAAGAAAGGGGCCTTGCCATGTGTTGCCACACAGCAGAGACCCAGCCACAGCCACTTCACACATGTGCAAGCACACGAGTGATGTCTTCACTGCCCTACACCGCATACCCGCACGGGGACAAGGTCACGCACCATGCAGGGTAGCGGGTATGCAGCTACTGGCAGAGCCAGTTGCTGCTGGCCTGTGAGTCCAACAGAGGGAACACCGTATCGCCCACAGGGGGCGAGCAACGACGGATGGCCAGTGGAGGAGGTGACCTCTCATTCCCACTGGCCCAAGTGCAGACTCGAGGGTCAGTTGTGCCTTGAAGGTGCTTTAGAGGGAGCGCGAGACGCCCCTCTAAGCAGTCCACGAGGGACTGCACACACCCGTGTCGTCTCCGGTTTGGCCTCTGCAGTGCATAGGTGGACATCACCTGGGCCTGGGCTAAGTACCCAGCCAAGCTTGTCAGTAACAGATGAGTCAAGAGTCATCTGACATTGTCATTGCTGGGAGCAGTGGGATGATGTCTTGGCTATTGAGCAGCCTCCTGACAGTCTGGAAGGAGCTTTCACGCACAGGCCCTGCCTTTCTCCCTGCTACTGTGGGTGTTGAGGTGAACACAGCACAGACGTGCTGACACCCAAACAAATCCCGACAGCCGTGACAGAGCGACCTGCGGAGGTCACCAACAGCTTTATGGTGATACTGTGTTCAGGATAGACTGACCTGAAGGTGCGAGGGACTTTGTTGGGCTGCGGATCAGCAGAATGCGTTGCTGTTGCTGCCGGCCAAGCTGCCCAAGCACGGCCCCATAAACCATCCTGGTGCTGTCAACTGCACTTTCAAGGAACAATTTGCGTTTCTTTAGAGGCTTCGGCTGCAACCTCGCTGCATATGTGCCCCCTCTCTTGCTGCGACTTTGTCCAATGTTTGTGCTGCATATTGCCTGGCTGTTGCCACAACCGGCATTTGCCCTGCGATAAGTGTTGAAACAGCAACCCATGCAATCTGATGGCAGCTGTAGCTTGTTGGTACCTCACAGTGTGGTAAAACCCCCTCAGTCCCCCAGCACCACCGCATGCCACCAAAGCAAGGCAGGTTACCCTGGAACAGACAAAAACACGCCAAGCCTCACAAGGCTGCCAAATCAACATGCTGTAATCACACCCAAAACTGATACCCACATACACAATACTGCACTGCAATCCTGCCAAAAAACTGCACTGCAATCCTGGCAAAATCCCCGCACACTGGCACTGCAATCCTGCTAAACGACACCTGCTTGCAGACACCAACAGGCCGCTACATAGGGCAGGCACTTTGACAGCCCCTCACTACCCTGCTGCCTTCTTTCCAGCACCTGCAGCACCCTGCTTTACCGGCTTGCGCAGCACCAGGATGGGCCGGTCAAAGCCCTTGACTGACACAGCCTCTGCCCCCGCAGCCTCCGACACAGCACCCAGCTGCTGCACCAGCTCAAAACCCACCCGCTGCGTCAGGAAGTCGCCATACTGCTCAGGCCGCAGCTTCAGCTGCCCCAGGTTGACAAAGGGGGCTGCCTGCACCCCGGGTTTGTGCACTGCGTTCTTGTAGGACTTGAAGGGCTGGGGCTCCAGCACCAACAGGCCTCCAGGGGCCAGGCACCTGCACAACACACAGCCAAACAACCGCCAATGCTCAGCCATGGACTCTTGACTCAAGGCTTGTGGAAGAGCACTGTCCCAGTGGGTGCTACCTGCACTGCCCTCAAGGTGGTGTGGCAAACAGCTGCTGATGCAGGCAAGGGCACCAAACCGGGGACACATGCAAGCTGAGCGGTCAACAACTAGAGAGTGTCCTGCAGGATACTAGTGATACTAGATACTAGTGCAGGACACTGGAAATAGATACTACTGCAGGACACTCTAGTGCTGCACTCACCTGTAGAACTTGTGGAAGAGCTGCATGATGCCGTCATCGCCCCAGTTGAGCTGTATCCACTTGGTCACACTGAAGCAGGTGATGACCTCATACTTGTTGCTGGGGCAGGGCAGCTCCAGCCAGTTGCCAGCCCTGAAGCTCACTCGGCTCAGGGCCTTGATCTGACGCTGAGCAGACAGAATGCGCGACTGAGGGCTCTGATGGGAGCGCTGCTGCTGCTGGGAGTTGTGCGCATGCGGCGGCTGACGCTGCTGCTGCTGTTGCTGCTGCTTTGCAGGCTGCTTGTCACCTGACGTATCGGTGCCGGCAGCAGCAGCGGCGGCAACCACACCTGCGCCATTGCTCGCATGAGCTGTAGTGTGTGCTGCAGTGCCGCTTGCTGCTGTTGCTGCTGTGCTGGCGGCTTTCTTGCTGCGCTTGCTGGCAGGAGGCTTCATGGTGCTGCCTGCTATGATGTCTAGCGGGGTCCTGGCTTGCTCCTGCGGCTCGCCAGGCTGCTGCTGCTGCTGCTCCTGCTGCTGCTCCTCCTGCTGCTGCAACTGCAGCTGCAGGTGCGGCTGCGCAGCAGTCATTGAATGAGCATTCCTGCATTGTCATTATGTCAAGCGTGAGCAGGTGTCAGGAAAGTGCAGAAAACGGCATCTGGTACCTGCCCTTGCTACTCAGTTGCGCAGAGAACTCCAGCTCAGCCAAACAGGTCAGATGCAGAACTCGCAGTGGTGTTGGCATTTCAGGGGTTACCCCTGAGCGTCATTGGACAACAGCATGTTCAGACCTAACTAGAGACATGCAGCAGTACAAAAGTCCAGGATGTAGTACATGTAAGGCCAGCTGTAGAGCACTGCACAATGATGAAGCCTGCGCAGCACTGGATTTGTGGCCCACTTTGGTCTTGCACGCAAAAAAGAAAGCTGCTGAGGGGTGGTGAGCCCACAGCAACGGTTGCGGCGTGCTGTGACGCAAAAGGCGAAAAGACGTCCAACCCTTTGCAGAGCAGACACCTGCTCACTCCTGACATTATGCGGACAGAAGCTGGCAGCCATGTCGGCCGCTTACGCAAGATGGTTGTGTTGGCTGACGCAGCAATCATATCCCCCTGGCACATGCAACCACCCTCTCTTGCTGCTAGTTGTGTTGCCAACATGCTGCTGCAACAACGACCGCCAGTAGCCCAGATTACCATACAATGCTGCTCCTGCTGCTGCTGGGGGGTTGACGCGGTTCATTGCCGCAAGCTGGGGTCCCCCGTTGCGCCACACGCCTCCTGTCCCCCCCTCCCACACACACTGACCTGTCCCTGACAGCCTGATGCAGCTGCTGGTTGAGCTGGCTCCTGCTCCTGCTAAGGTTGGTGCAGGCCTTGGCCACCAGCACAGGGTCAATGTCCACGCCACACACACTGCGACAGCCGCAGTGCACGGCCAGGGCCAGTGTGAGCAGGCCCTCATTGCAGCCCACGTCCAACACATCAGCACCCTGGAACCAGGAGGGCTCCAACACCTGCATAGCAGCAGTAGCAGCAGCAGCAGCAGTAAAAGATTTGGGAGGGTGAATGCACAGCATGGTCAGCCTGTGCACTATTCCAAGCAAAGCTACCGGCAAATGGTTCCACTATGAATGGAGTGTGCAGCACTGTGCTGTGATGCGGTTTCAGTAGTGGATCAAGGCTCAGCACCCATCATCAACGCCGGCGTCACCACCGCTGCTGCTGCTGCCGCCGTCGCTGCTTACTAAGTAGCTGTGTGCCAGGGCTGCCTGGCCTCACGCACCTTGAGTCGCGGGTCCTCAAAGCCCGAAGGCTTCAGGCGGTAGCCGTAGTAGTGGTGGTAGTTGCCATACTGACAGCTCGGCCGCCCGCGCTTGCGGGACATCGGCTGCTCCTGCTGCTGCTGCTGCATGCTGGTCGCAGCAGGCGCATCTGCTGCTGCTGGCTGTGTGCCATGGCTGCAGTCACTACCAGCTGCTGCTGCTGCAGCATGCTGAAGTCCTGAGTGCTGCTGCAGCAGCAGCTGACTGGCAGTACTGTTGCTGTGGTCTCCTGTGTTGCCGCTGAGCACCTGCTGTATGACCACCAGCTGCCCAGATAGGTCTGTCCTGCAGGGGCCTGTGCTGGTGCTGGAGGTGGGTGCGGGAGCCCCATTGAACTGCTTGTGCCTGCTGCCGGTATGCTGCCGGGGGTCTGTTGGGGGCTGCAACTGCTGCTGCTGCTGCATGGTGCTGCCAGGGTGTGGCTGCTGCTGGTGGTGCTGCTGCTGGTGTGATGGTGCATGTGGCCGCGAGGCTGCTTCTTGGCCAGCGTCAGCGGCTGCTGACCCGGGTCCATGCCCACTGAGCTGCAGTGACATGGATGGCTGCTGCTGCTGTTCCTCAGCATCCAAGCACACCCGCTTGGATGCTGGCTGCTCGGGGTTCAGCTGCTCATGCACAGCCTGCGCACACATGCACGCAAGGAAACTGTGTCAGACAAAGCTCTCGCTTTACCTCCAGCTGTTGTGCTGTTGGCTGTTTTTGTGAGGAGGATGCAGCAGAGCATGCACTCAAACACACCTGTTGTGCCAGCTTGCCCCGCTTCTTCCGCAACCGCCTCAGCTGGCTGGGGCTCAAGGCGGACCTTTGCTGGTCGATCAAGATATTTACTTCCTCAAGCTGCGCTGCACTAAGGGGTGCCTCCTCTGCATCCATGAACGTGCTGTTCTGCTGCTGCTGCTGCTGCTGTTGCTGCTGCTGCTTCTGAATAAAAAAGAGGCAGCAGGTTGCGCGCAAAACGCTTCAGCTGACAGACTTTACAGAACCATGATTGTACGCATGAGCTAAGGTCAGCTTCCACCTCCACTCCAAGCAAAACAGTAACGTCACAAACAGTTGCAGCTCTGCAACTTGCGGAGCAAAACAAGGCACGTGACCAGCAGTTTTCATCGCTTCACTTATGACTTGTGTTATATATTGAGCTAGGCTGTGTGCTCCCAGCTCTCGGACATTGTTACTGGTCGATCTCTGTCTGCAGTTCATTTGAGCGACGTAGGCTGCAGTGAAAACGATTTAGGATTTTGAGGGACACTAGGGCTTCTCATTTAGGTGCCTGGCAGGATAACAGTGGTCAGGGCTACACCAGCTGATCTTCCAGCACAGCAGCACCCCAACCACCCAAATGGTACGATTATGGGCATGTTCATCGATGTTGCAGCTGCTCGTCGCCATAAAACTGCTCTTTAAGCTGACCCACTGCGTTGCACACTCCTCCTGGATGGCTGCAGTCCCCGGACGAGTGGTACAAGTCGGTAAGCATACCAGCGGCTGGTCACCAGTTGCAGAGCAGTGCTCACCATGCTTCAGCAGCAGGGCTGCCAAAGACACCATATTCTGACTGTTGTTCCGTGTTTGCTGGTGCAGCTGCCCATCATTACAAGGTTCTACATCACGCTCTCCTTCTTCACCACAGCTGCATGTGCGCTGGAGGTGGGTTCACCCAACATGCTGGACAGCCGACAGCAATTGACAGTTTTGGGGTTGCAGCTGCAGCCAAAAGCAGCCCATATTGGCGTAGTGCCAACACGCCATGAGGGTGCACAGCGTGTCAGGGCAAACAACCGTGCTGACCTGCGTCCGGCCTGCATGACTGCTGTGCAGGTCATCACACCCTTCAACGTCTACTTCAACACACACCTGATATTCAAGAAGGGTGAAGTATGGCGGCTATTGACCAACTTCTTCTTTTTCGGCAACTTGGGTAAGCATCATCCCTGCATATGCAGGGCAGCACAAGCTCATGCATGAACTTGCTGCTACCAGCAAAGCAGCCCTGCCTGCTGTGTCATAGGGTGTGGTGTCCACATGCTGCTCAATTTCGCATGATCTTTTGCTTACGCTCACTTCTGGTGGTGTTTTGCTCCTGATCTCTGACTGGCTGCAGGGCTTGATTTTGTGTTTCACATGTTCTTCTTGGTCAAATACTGCAAGTCGTTGGAAGAGGGTGAGTCCTGCACTTTGTGCTGGGGTGTACTCCTGTCAGCACGCACAGGGCTCGGGTAATTCCTTATCATGCTCAGCAGGCGGGTTGTGTGATCAGCAGAGAGGATACAAGTGTAGCTAGCAAGTGTAGCACTGCCTGCGGGCACGTTGCAAACGGATGTGGACACTGTTGCAGTGTGTAGACAGCTTTGCCAGTGACTTTCTGCCAGTGTGTAGTGCCAGCATGCAAGCTCAATCACACTGGCCACAATTGTTGACTGCAAGCACCACCAGGCAGCCGCCCCTCCCCCCCCCTGCACAGCAGTTTCACGGCCCCCTGTGCCACCACGCCCTGGCCCCTGCAGGCTCCTTCCGCAACCGCAGCGCAGACTTTCTGTGGATGTTGCTGTTTGGCGGGACGCTGCTGACACTGATGGCCCCGCTGGCGTCGATTGAGTTCCTTGGCAGCAGCCTGACTTTCATGATGGTGTACGTGTGGGGCCGGCGGCACCCCTACGTCACCCTCAGCTTCCTGGGCATATTCACCTTCACCGCGCCCTACCTGCCCTGGGTGCTGCTGGGCTTCAGTCTCATGCTGGGCAGCAGCCCTAAGGTGGACCTGCTGGGCATGGTGGCAGGTGGGTGGGGGCGGGGGGAGGAGGGGGTCGATGTGCAGGGGGGGGGTCGGTAGATGGGGTGGGGCGCAGCAGGTGGGGGTGGGGGTGGCACGGTGTTGCCTGGTTGAGGATGGCGGCAGAGGGTGGAGGTGTGCCGCTGAGGTGGAAGGGCGTCACAGCGGATGACTAGTCATAGGCGAGGTTGGGGCAGATTCTTCAGTGGGGCAGACGGGGGGGGGGGGGGGCGATGTGCAGGGTGACGTGTTGCTGTTGGGGCATATAAGCCAAATGGGTCTTTTGCAGTTTGCCAAGGTTGTTTGTTATGCCAGGGCCCAGCTTGGTAGCAATGTGGGTGCTGAGGAGGCCAAGGGTGGCATGGCAAGCACGCAAGAAGTGGGATGCTCAGTTGGCTGGTACGTCCAGCGTGTGTGGGGCCAGCCATGCACACTATCTGACTTGACCAGCATGTGTTGTCCCTTGATGCATGCAGGTCATGCCTACTACTTCCTGGAGGATGTGTACCCCAGGATTACTGGCAGGCGGCCCCTCAAAACCCCGGGCTTCATCCAAGCCCTGTTCCCACCAGAGGAGATCCGCCCTGCAGCTGTTATCATGCAGCACATGCCTGAGCAGATGCAGCAGCAGCATGAAGACATGGGCGGGGCGGCAGCAGCAGCAGCAGCAGCAGGGGTGGCAGCGGATCCAGGGCGAGATGCCGAGCCACAAGCAGCAGCAGCCGGGGTTGAGGGTAGGCCGCATGAAGACTAAGGTGGTTGGGTAGTGGACAGGGGGGGGGGGGGGGTCCTTACATAAAGAATTTGTATATGGCTTTGCTGACAATGTCAGGTTTGTGCTTGAGTTGTGCTGGCAACCGGACTCGCAAGTCCTCTTGCAACTCTGCAATACCGGTGGCACTTCACCATGACTATGTTGTTTGCAAGGTTGGCAGCAGAAAGACTGTGTTGCAAGTGGTGCCACCAATGGCTGAGGCATCAGCAGTGTATGCTTAGGCAAGTGCCGCAAACGTTGGCAGCTCAGGTCATCAGTCTGTTGACAGGCAACTGGGCACAATTCTCAGCCTGAGATTTGCAACGCAACCTGGCCAGAGAATTTCAAAATTCATAGCCAGTCTCAAAATTCATAGCCAGACACATTGGGGATTGGCAGGTAAGCATCAAACACAACATTGAATGTTTGCTCCTAAGCCAAGCATACTCCTGCCTCAGTGGCAAGACCAACACAACGCTGAGACGGAGCAGCAAAGGAATTGTGACCACACCCACACGGCCACTGTCTGTGACTGCAGCCTCCATCAGGCTGTGCAGGTTGCATTACCAACCCCTACGCACCAATACACTACAGGATATAGTACACCTTCAACTGACTATGGCAAATCCTTGCTGTGCCACAACGGCGTCTGCCAGATGCATCCAGCTCCCAACCAACACCCAACCCAACACACCCTGCAACTCTGCCAACCCCTCCCCCAAGGCAATTCAAGCCAACTGCAATCATTACTGCTGCAAGCACCACCACTAGGCCTACTTGTACCTCAAACCCTCTGCCCCATCTGGTAAAAACAGCCTACAAGTCACTACAAGTCACTACAAGGCTCCTAGCCAACAGCTACTGAAAGCCCAGCCCATGTTTTTGGCCCGCTGCTCGGCCCGGACAGGCTCTGCCCGGCCCTGCCGCGCCCGGCCCAGTCCCTCACCCTCATTCCACCCCCAGCGCCCCAGCAGCCGCGAGCCTATCCCTGTGGTGTGCACCTCAAAGGTAGCGAAACCAACATCCTGTGCAGCCGCAGGGCTCGCGGCAGCAGCAGGTGCAGGGGCGCCACCAGCCGCTGCAGCCGCCTTGGCCTCCCGCCGCTGGTTGCGCTGCTGCTTCTTTTTGGACTGCTTCTTCTGCTGTGCTGTCATGTTGAAGGAGGGCTGCGCATCAACCGCGGCAGCAGAAGCACCTGCGGCCAGTAGCCAGGCATCCAAGTTGCCGCCCGCCATGGCGGCTCGCTGCTGCTGCCTCTGCTGTGTGCGCTGCACTCGTGCGTTGCTGGCAGCGGCTGCCTGTGCACTGCCGCCCAATGATGCTTCTGCTTCTGCTGCTGCTGCTGCTGCTGCTGTCCGGCCACCCGGCACCTGCAGCGACTTGAACTCCGCCTCTAGCTGAGCCACACGGCCCTTCCCACTGCCGCCGCTGCACCCCTTGCGCCTGCCCTGCCGCCTACCTAGGCCCGCCTGCTCCCAACCATCCCCATCATCACCCCCCTCCGAGCCCTGATCAGCTTCCAGCGCTTGAATACACAGCTGCACCTGCTGCTGCAGCTGAGACTCGGCCTCTGCTGCATCAACACCCAGACCCAGGCCTGCCCTGCCTACTGCTGCTGAGCCAAACCAAGGCCCACACCCGCCCTGTCATATACTGGCCCTGCCTGGCGCACATCAGCAGCACCCACTCCTTCTGCTGCTGCTGCTGCTGCTGCTGCTGCTGCTGCTGCTGCTGCTGCTGGGAGCCAGGAGGTTTCCTTTGCAAAGTCGTCAGCAGACGTCCCTGATGATATGAACGTGGGGCCCTTGCCACGCCGGGGTGCCACCTGCTGCGCAGCAACCCGCTGCGGCACCACCTGCTGAGGGGCCCTGTCCTCAAACCAGGCTGGGACAGCAGCAGCAGCAGCAGCAGCAGCTGCATTGCCAGCATCACCAGCATCACTGCTCTGCAGGCCTTCTGAGTGCTGTGGCGCCCTATCCTCCACCCACACAGGCACGTAGGCAGCACCCCTGGCGGCAGCTGCCAGCAGTCGGCTGCCAGGTGCTGGCGGCTCCTCTGCAACCCCAGGCTGCTGCTGTTGCTGCTGGCTGCTACTGCTGGCTCCACCCTGTGAAGGTGGTGTCGGGGTAGCAGCAGGCCTGTCCTCAGCAGCTGCTGCTGCAGTGCTCTGCTCTATGGCTGCCACTGCAGTCGCAACAAAGCCAAGCCCTGAGCGGTCAGCAGCCTCCTCTTGCAGCGGGCTGCCTGCCCGGTCAACAAACCAGGCAGGCTCTCTCGCTTGCTGCTGCTGCTGCTGGTGCTGCTGGTGCTGCTGCTGCTGCTGCGTGTGCATGCGGCTTCCTTCTGCTGCTGCCGCGGGTGGCTGCTCGCCCCCGTCCTGCAACAGCAGTGACTCCAGGAACGCCCCAACCTCAGCACTGCTGCCCCCCACATACACACCCCTCCCTGCAACACCTGACCCCTGCATCTCCTCACCATCAGACCCCAAGCCGCTGCTGCTGCTGCTCCCGCTGCTTGCGCCAGACTCGTTCTGTGCACCCACGGTATGTCCGTCTCCGTCGGACTGCAGCAGCTGGCCCCGTGCACCTGGGTCCATGAACTCGTCATGGCTGAGCAGGCTGCTGTTGGGGTCTAGCAGCCCTGCTGGTACAAACCTGACAGGCTGCTGATAGTCGGGGGCGGCAGCACGGGGGCCTGGTGTGCCCCTGCTGCCCTGCCGCTGCATGCCTGGCTGCTGCTGCTGCTGCTGTTGGGAGGAGCTGTGGGAACATGACAGCACACAGCATGCAGCAGGGTGAAGCCAATCTCAAATGGACAAGCTCATATGTTCACATGCAGCAGCTGTTGCACACCTCAAAGCCACCCCACGCCAGCACTGTGTGGCTTCAACAAAGCTGGAGCGTTGTTCACACATGCTTCAAAGCACAGGTTGGGGCAGCAGCTTTCATTGCCTTCCTTGCACTGATGACTCTAAGCAACTCTGTCCCCGACATGGCGCTGCCGCTGCAGACTGCTGCCTACCCCCCCCCCCCCACACACACACACACACTCCCTAGGCCCCCAGGCATGCAAGCAGCCCCACCCACGCACCGCCTGCGCTGCTTCTTCTCCTTCTTGAGTGATGCGACCGTGTCATCCCGTGCAATGGTAGCAGCAGCCAGCTCCTTAGCCAGCTCAGGCTTGAGCAGCTGCTGCAGCTGAGCCAGGCTGGCTTCACTCAACACTGCCTGCATGTCTGATGTGGCCTGCAGCACCAGGCAGGTGCGGCCGCTGCTGCCGCCACCCTGCGAAGACGCTGACACACCAAAGATGCGGCACAGCTGCTTGGCGAAGCCCTGGGGGTGGGAAGCAGCGGCGGCAGTGGGCAGCGGCAGCAGCAGAGCAGAGCAGGCTGAGAAGACAGGCAGACCAGATCATGCTGCCCAGATCCTGCACAGCTGAGGCCAAAATGAGGCCGTGTCATGGGCTTTAAAGGGCGTCATAAGCCCAACAAATTTAGGGGATAGCACCCACTCTGTAATGGCTGTGATGACCCTGTGATGCCAAGGGCATCCCATCTAGACCATATGCATTTGCACAGCCTACAAGATCTTTCTGCCCATTTTACCCAAAATCCTTGTGCATGTTATCAGCCCGACCAGCAGCCCGATGTCCAATCCCATCACACCGCACCATGTGCTTCGTGTCCACATGGCATCTGCTATGTTGCCACTTCCCATCCCCCCCCCCCCCCCCGCAGAGCCCACCCTCAAACCAAGTTCACCCTGCACCCCCCTACTTCAACCCCCCCCCCGGCCACCCCCCCCCCCTTACCTCCTTCTGCTTGCTGCCAGCGGGTGGCAGCACCTGCACATCCTGCCCGCTGCCCACAAACCTCTCCACAGCCGCCAGCAGCTGCAGGGCCCCGCAGTCTGACCGCGCCTCACGCAGGTTCCTCTTTGCTGCCACCTTGTGCTTCTTCAGCTGCTTCTTCGCCCCCTTGCCCTTGCGCCCTGGCCGCTTGTTGGGGTTCTGCTTCGCCTGCTGCAGCTGCTGCGCCAGCTCTGCATACTGAGCCACCTGCACCCTCGCCAAGCTAGCGGCAGCAGTGGTGGCGGCAGCAACGGCAGCTGACAGGGCGTCGGAGAGGTACTCTGGCTGGGGGCCCTCCCTGTTGGACAGCAGCAGAGAGGTGCTGATGTCCTCTAACAGGAGCTCCCTGCTGGTGGGCTGGCCTCGCTGCTTGTGCTTCACCGCGCGGCTGCTGCTGCCTGCTGCTGCGGGTGATGCATGTGGTGGTATGATGTGGTGGCGCGCCTGCACTGGGAAGCGTTGCTGTAGGCTGAGGTCCTGCCAGCGCTGCTGCCGGCCTGCTGCATCGACAACTACGGGCCCAGATGCAGCCAGACCGCTGCCGCCCAGCTCTGTGTCTCCATCTGGGCCCCCTTCGCTGTCACTGCCGCTGCTGCTATCACTGTCGCTGTCGCTGTCGTTGCTGCTACTGTCTGAATCAGAGGCACCTGCTCCCTGCATGTCACGTGCAAGGTGTCCCTCCAGCGCATGGTCCAATGCATGGCCTGCGAACTGGGCTGCTGCTGTTGGCGATGCAAACCCGTAGTGGTACCCCAAGCCTGTTGGGCGCCAACTGTCTGGGTCACCATCGTCCTGCGGTGCTGCTGTTCCTGGTGCACTGCTGCCAACTTGATCCCCAGCTGGCTGCTGAGGCTGAGGTGCTACAGGTGTAGCAGAGAGAGGCTGCACATCACCCTCTGCTTCACTGCTGTCTTGCTGTGACGGAGCAAACAGCAGCAGTCCACAGCAGGGGTCAGCAACTGACGAGCAACAGTCCGACTTGGCTTCAGCTTGCTTTCAACGAGATGCTGACCTGAGCAACGTTGTGCAGGTAGTCCAGCAAGTCTTCTGAAAGGTCCTCCTCTTCTGCTGCTAAAGCAGCATGGCCACCCTGTCCCCTTGCAGCCCGCCCCGGAGCCTTGGATGGATGGGCTTTCGCGCCACGTTTGCCCATGTTGCTGCCTACGTTTGGAATCGGTATCTGTGGGTGTGATGCTTGGTGGTTCTGGGATGATCTCCTGGGCCCCTTTCAATGAATGCTGCTCACTATGCCTTGGCCACGAAAAGATGCTGCTGAAGCATCCATGTTTCTGTATGGTGCAAGTAAGCCGATACGTTGACACCCACTGAGAACATGCAAGGCAAGCATGCAAGGCTTGCACATGAAAATGGAATGAAAGCCACTGAACCAGGCCCTACGCAAAGGCCCTGCTGCTGCTGCTGCTGCTGCTGCTGCTTCTACTGCATTGAGGCCTTAATGTTCATGTGAAGCACCCCACCAATAACTCAGCAAGTGACCAGTACGACATCAAGGGGCCCATCAATGCAATTGCAACACAATGTCTGATCGATCAAAGGATTAGCAGACCCTTTGGGGGTGGGTGGGGAGAGAAGCAAGGTGGGATAGTGCAGTTTCATGTTCTTGTGCCCTCATGGCATTGCTGACACATGCCAGGCGCTGCACACACCAGGCACATGCTGCCAGAACTGGAACCTTGGACCTTTCCACTGCTGTTGTGCTTTGGCACTACCATGCAGGACTGCGTGTCGCCGGCAAGACAGCCCTGTCATTGGTAAGTGTGGCCGCAACACTGTATGTGGTGTCGATGTTGGGGTTGGTCGTGAGGTGGGGGTATTATGTGGGCTGCAGCGCCCGCAGGCAGTGCAACAGTTGTGCACACACAAGCAGCAGCAAAGCTGAGGCGAAGCTGAGGCAAGTTATGTTTGCTTGATGAGCATTGGCACATTACTGGTGTGTGTATGTCAGTGTGAGTCAACATATGTGTGTATGTCAGTGTGTGTCAACATATGCATGTCTCCACATTTCTGCGCTGGCGACTGACTTGTGCTGTGTGCTGGACAGCTCTGTCCAACCAGCTGGACGTGTTGGGTCAGGTCAGAAACTTCATGCTAGGGTTTGTGGTGCTTGTTACAGCAACGTGCCGTGTTGAAGCACCCCCACACCGCAAAATCAGACTCAGAGGCGCGTCTGCAAGAGACACTGTACCAGACCCCTTCTTCTGGGTACCAACCTCAACAACCTCAAATAACCTCAGATAGCTGCGTGCGTTGGTGTAGGACAGGTGTCCAAACTCTGCATGAGCTTTGCTCACAAGGAACTCAGCAACATGACACTGTGCCAATGCATATGGCCAGCATGGCCAGCCGCAACCCAGTGGGTGAAATTCCACAAGAAAACGGTTTGCGCATACTTCACCACAAGAACCTCACACTGTTCACTTGTTGCACAGTGCAGGTGTCAATCAGGATTGCCCCTGCCCTGACCATGTGCCGGTTTGGGTGATGCATAGTATAATGGTGCATGCTTTTCAGCAGCTGCGGCACACGTTCAAGCTTGACGCCCTTCCCTCGTCCTCCCCTTTGTTCCTGCAAAGGCATGTGGCACTATCATGATGCACATGCACAGGGCCACACGTCTTAGCCACACATACAGGTGATTTTCCAATCACAACTGCAGCCGAGGTTCATATGCAGACAGCCTACCAACAGTGAGTCACCAAAAGTGAGTCACGTGTGTGGTTCAGAGTTGCAAGGCCTGCAGCACTGCACTGGAGCACTACACTCCAGGCAAAGTGTGACACAGCACTGATGCAATTGGTGCTGGGGTGCACTTCAAGCACCAAAGGACATTATACGATGTTGTGACCAAGAGAGACTTTTAACAGGATGTAATTCACACAGCCCAGCAGAGTGAGCAAGGGTGAGGTTGTGATAATAATAATTATAAATATGGTGCCACATAAGTGTCAAGTCAAAATCTGCATGCTTCACAGCATAGCCCACAGCCTCAGCGCAGTATGCAACATCAGAGTGCGGTGTGCAGTTCCAAACGAGCAGTAAGCTCAACAGCACATGGCATATATTGTTACGGCGCTTGCACACTGGTGCTGCAAGGCTGGATGGTTCATGCAATGTTTGGGTGGCAGCATGTGACACTCATCGTCACAAGCTGAAGTTCAGCAAACCAGCCACACTGTTTTCAGTCATGCCGGCCAGGATAGTACTGCCTGACCCAAACTGGGCTACCTGTTGCCTGCATGTCTATGGGTAGTACCCCTCAGACCTTGTGCGGCCAGATGCAAGGTCCACATGGATCTTCACAGCACCGGGGTTTGCAAAGGCCACGTGAGACATCTCGCACACACTGGCTGACCCGGAAGCAGCACGCAGCTTCTGCATTGCGCTTGCCATGAGCTCTGCTCTTGCTGCCGTTGTCACAGATGCTGCAGCTGCCTTCACAACACTGCCTTCAAAGGGTGGGGGGGCTGGGGCTGAACCTGAGGCTTCAGCTGGCCTCCAGCCCGGGGCTGGGGCTGGGGCTGGGGCCGGGGCCGGGGCCGGGGCCGGGGCGCTACCCTCTCCCGTAAGGGACACATAGGGCAGGCACATTGTATAGTCTTCGTCATAGCCAGCGAAACCTATGTCCCCTCCGGAGTAGCCATCAAGGCCCAAGTCGCCACGTGCGCACCAGAGATACTCAGAGGTGACGTCTGCAGTCCCTGCCAATTGGCCATCCTGATCAAAGAGCTGGCCATGTCCCACGATGGCAAAGGACACCCCGCATGTTGGCTTGGCGCCGTCGGTGTGCGCGTAATAGGCAGCCAACTTCCTTCCGGCAGTGCGGTTGGAGTTGCCATCCTCGGTCTTGCCGACAAAGTCAATAAGGGGAGGAATGTAGGCCTGGGCATATGCTGCGTAGATGGTAGCACTGCGAACCCTCACAGTTCACGGTGTTGGAGTGAAGCGCCCTTTGTCCTGGCCAAAAGGCAGGTCGATTCCCTCGCACTGGTTGACCTCTGGCGACAGGTAGCTGCGGGAACAGGCACGCAGCAAGCACAGAATGCGGTGTGAGTGTACTTGCACGTTGGCACACAGTGTTGACACAACCGTTCGGGGCTTGTGCACATTCAGCTCCGTACTGCCTGAGCAGTACTAGGGGGGTTGATTTGCTGCTGCATGTTTGTGTGCAACGGAGAGTCCGTGGCCCGGAAGCCATGTTGTGAAGAGCAAGGATGCACGATGTGTGCTCAAATCTGCGAAATAGACTGGAAAGTTTCGCAGATATTTCAGTGTGTTGTCATATGACAGCGTGACTGTGTCGGGTCGGGTCGCGCTGTCTGTGCTTAAGGGCGCATGCAGGCAGGGTCCTGCATGCCGAGAATCTCTCTCATGTGTAACAAACCTATTTCACTGCTGAGGTAATTGCCTGGCGCGCAATCCAGCTGTCCAGGGTGGCCAAGCTCCACCAAGAAGGAGACAAAAGGTGAAAGGTAGAGCTTCTCAGGCTTAGGTGCTTTTGCAAAGGTTGGTGCGCAGCGGCTTGGGGCAGCTTTAGCTGCTCGCGAAGCCATCAGCACAGCGGTTGCAGCACAGCAGCAACGTGCAGTCCCTATTCTCGGCATAGGCTATGTCCGCAGCAGAGCAGCATGACATGCAACATGCCAGCTAGCCCGCAGGCGCAGCGCCCAGCCATATTGCATGATTGTTTGGCACACAGCATGCAGCAGCCCTGTGGTTGGCGCTAGTATGTCAAGGCGCTAATATCACGCGTCAGTGTCAGCAGCGTTAATGCACAAGCCGCTGATTTCAGCCGTCCTGCAACTTAGCCCTTCATCTGTTGACACATGAGGTGCAAGCCGCTGTTGCGTAGTTACTTAGGGATCTCTTATAAGGGACAAGCTCAGACTACTAGCTGAGCTTTGTAGTCCTTTGTGTGATACACCACAGCTGCACAAGCGCATGCATGCGCATATGCAAGGTGTGTGCAGGGCTGGGGCGTCATGCACCTGCTGTCACATGTTGCATGCTGCATCCCACTGGACCAGAGAAAGAAATACCACAAGTCACCATCCATGTTTTGGGACAGGTGATATGATGCTTGCTGCTTCAATTCCTTTATCATAATGTTACTGACACATGGCCCAATAGTATTAGTATTCCTTTCACACACCCCAGCCAGCGCTCCCAATGAGGAGACTCACCAGATGCCGTCGACACGGCCCACAGGCACAATGCCTGTCCTGAGCTCCTCAGGGACTCCTGATGTGCGGTTGGGGCTGACGTTGCTCCAGGTACACGAGGTGCTTGCCATGGACTCAATGTTGTTGGCCTTGCTTGGGGCCGGCCAGGAGGTGTGCTCTCCTGTTGTCGAGTAGGTATCGTCAGACTTGGTGGCGAAGGGGCCTGATGGACCGTACGGGTTGACACCGCAACATTCAGTGATGTCCTGCTTGAGCCTGTATGCAAGGAAGCAGGCAGCAGCAGCAGCAGCAGCAACAGCAGCAGCAGGAGCAGCAGCAGCAGCAGGAGCATCATCAGTGGAGCTTCTTTATGCCTTGATTCACAGTGCAGTGCATGCTAACCTTGCAAAGCCCTGGCGGCACATGGTGCGGCACCAGGGAGAGGAGCAACACAAGAAAATGTGTGGTGCAGACTCTGCAGTGACTCTGCAGTGCAGACTGAGTGCACTGCGTGCTGGAGTATAGTATGCCATACTGATGTGCTCAGCGACATGTAGCTGCCTACAGAGACAAAGGGGTAGGGTTGCTTGTTTAGTTGCAATGGGCCTTCTCACGTATTGCGTGGGAGTTCGAATAGGTATGTTGTCGTGTTGATGCTTGTTGCTCTGAGGCAGCAAGCTGCAGGGCGCTCGGAGTGTTCCTCGTGACTCCAGGTGATCTTTGCCCTCATTGATTCTGGAGGGGATGGCCAGTTGATGCCGTCTTGAGTTGCCACCGATGCTGTCTTGGCGGGCACAAAGGTTTCAGCGGGCACAGAGGCGACATCCGCCATGCTGCCGGTATGCAGAGCTGCGAGCTTCAGGGCGTCGTTTTGAATGCTCTCCAGTGACGAGTCTCTTGCGGCACAAGAGACCAGGAGCATGCTGCCAAGAGCTAGCAGCAAAAGCATTGCGGGAGTGGAGGTCATGTTGTGTGGATGTTGGAATTGTAAAGTCACTACCAAAACTAAAAAAGTGCAGTGGTTTTGCTAGGGATGTACCTGCGGAAGGCGTCGCAACTACTTAAAGCGTGCGGCAGGGGTGATGACACCACGTATCCGCCTGTCATCCGCCTGTACGAACTCACAACAACAATATCAGCCAACCAAAAACTCACATAGCGAGCCGCGTACAGTAACATCATGATACTGTGCCGACTTTGCAAGGGTAGGGCGCTGCAGTGTACAGTACCAAGGCTTCAACAACCCTCCATCCCGGAGGGCCAGCGGAAATACATGCAAATGCATACGAATTTACTAGAGAACCGTAAAGTTGGTAAAATTGCTCAGTGGGCCCCAATTTGTGTGAATGACCGTACTACCCCGATGTCAATGCAAGTTACTCAAGTCTGTACAGAGATTCCCCAACGTGACAGAAAACAACTGTGAATGAGCGGTCTGACGATTCAAGGTAGAACGTGGCTTGCCAGCTGGATACAGCGCTGTATCCATCAGGCCCTGGCTTCTGCAGTTTACCCCAGAGTTTTTATCGGAAGCCTGCCTGAAGCTTCTTGCAACACCGCAGTGCCTGAAACACGTTGGTTTATACAACCAACAAAGTCGAAGTATGTTGACGTTGGCCTGGCTGGGCCAGCATCCCAGCCCACACTTGTGCAGGGGGTTGGAATTGAAGCAAAAGTACTGCACCCAACTTGATCTTGAAATTGTCCCCCTCGCACACATGTCCGTTGCTACTACTGCTATACATTAGTAATGTATATGGTGATGATGGTGATGATGGTGATTGGCAACTTATGGTGCCTGCAGGGTTGGTCACCAACAACAGCAATCAAATCTGGTTGGACAGGCCTGGGCGGGTGGTAGTAGACAACTCTGTACCTTTCAACACTATTGCTGTTGTAAAAATAGCCAGCTGGGTGCACAGGCCACCTCATGAAGCCATCTAATGTGCACGCTGTCTTTTTACTAGGCTGGTTGGCAGAGATGAAGTACCCCGCAGAGGGAGCACTCCTAGTGGGAAGTCCCTGGACGAAGGCTCGGCGCCTGGTTTTGCATGCTCCCTGCTCTGCTTCTGCCTCTGGCCTCAGCACATGCAAGGCACATGGCGGGTGCGCAGGGGGCTGCTGGACTTACTGCATTGCATGTGCGCACATGGGCACCGAACCTAAGCGGCCATGTTGTTACCCCCAAATTACAACTTTGAGCATTGCACGCTGCAGCACCTCAGCGGCAACATGTGAAATGTGTGTGAACACTTCCTTAGGCATATCCAGAACTCTTCAATATATATTCTTCATACATCTCAGTATCCCAGCACATGCCTGAAAAGCAACCATCTCTTCAGGGAGAGTAGGGCCCCCTACTTACTAAGTAGGGGCCCCTACTTAGTAAGACAGTAGTACTAGTAGTACTAGTAGTACTGACGGTCAAAGTGTGCAGTGACAGGGACATTCCGTCCGGACGGGACATGTCCGCCCAAGCAACACACTGCATCGGCTTTTAGTAGGCAACAAGCAAGGGCTGCAACATGGCTGGTACCAGCCATTCAGACGAGTCACATCAGCAAACAGCAGGTTTCATCACTTGAACCACAACCAGTTGCTTGAAGGCAGGAGAAAAACAGAGCTGCAACATGGCAAACACTCCTCTAAGTCCACCGGCCCTGGCCTCTGGTTGTCATCATGATCCCATCCTAAATGCCAGGCCTATGCTGGCCCCCCAAGTCCTCATCTTGTCAACCACCTGCCCAGCCCGGGGCGAAGTGGATGCATGCACCTTGAGTATGAACACCAAGATGCTCAAGAGCAACAACCCATTGGTGGCCACCACTACCACACCCAGCCCAACACTCCCTGAGGAGCGCATGCCGAAACTGCTGCCTGTGATGGCACCAGTGTCCATGGCACTAGCCACACAGAACACTGCTGCAAAGCCATTCAGGAGTGCAGCCAAGTTGACACAGATGTCCAGTCTGCCAGCTACTTGTGAGCCAGCGGGATTGAACACTATCAGGCAGATCAGGCTGGCCATGAGCACAGCTTCATACACAAACAGCTGCAGCATGGTGTCGCCACTGGTGAAGACCACGCCAACAACCAGCAAAAGCAGCCAGGTACGCTGCACGATGCTGTAGTACCAGCGGGTGTCCCTGCAGGAAAGGGTGAGAAACAGAAGTGTGGTTGCTGACGTGGCAGACGTGTGTAAAGATGTCAAGTTGAGCGTGGTGTACACCAACAGCAATGCGCCATGCATGCTTGTGAATGTCAGTGCCACTTTTTGTGGCTTTGAAGCCCAGTACTGGAAGTGCTGACAAGGTGGTGCACACGACAGCCCATGCACACGAGCGTGAGGACCCAGCATTCCCAGGGTACTGTCTGAGCGTTGACTGATGCAGAGTCCTCTAGATTGGGTGCCGTCCTTCACTTGAGCTGGCAGGAAGGAGGCTTTGCATTGGACGCTCTCAATGCTACTGGTAGTCACTACCAGCTACGGTAGCTGGTTGAGTCAACCAGCTCAGTACTGGCAGAGCTGCTAGCCGCTAGCATTGGATGCTGCAATATTGCCAGTAGGCTGTGGCTGCTTCTAGTGATATAGCTACAGGCAGGCAGGACGTCTGACAACCATGAACAGCAGCAGGCATCCATGCATGGCTGCAGTGTCTCACCTGTAGCGCCAGTGCAGGAATGCATATGTTTCTCTGTAGTGGTCCTCCTGCAGCTGCTTGCGCTTCCATGCCCAGATTGGCAGAGCGCAGCAACCAAGGGGATGCCAAGGCAAAAGAACAGAAGGCAGGGCAGCCCAAATGCCAGGGCAAACCTTGTGTGCCAGACACCATAGCACTTGATGTCCAAATCTGACATCCACCAGCCATGCTTGGACTGTGCCTGTGGGCAACAAAACACAAGGCAGCAGGATAACCATGCATGCTCAGCATTCACAACAGCGCCACTCAAACTCACTGGGATATATTGAACTGACCCACCAGGTCAGTATGCCGGTGTAATGATAGCTGCCATCCAATACCACCACACCTCAGAGTAGCATGATGGTGCACTGCCGCGCTACCACTACTAGTGGGAGTACCACCATGGTACAATGGTACCACCGTGGTGCAGTTACTACAGACTCACCTGATACACTAACACAGAGCCGTCAGTCGGGTCCAAGGTTTTGCAGACAAACAGTGACATCGTGCTTTGCAGGATGGTGGGGTAAAATAATAGCAGAGAAGACAACACTGAGATGATGACCCGTTGCTTCCGATTGGGGGTGTTGCCAGTTGCAGCTCCTCTGCATGGGGCCATGGCTGCTTGCCGGCCGCGACGTGCGCTCAGGCGTGCCCTGAGATTGCTCACGACGGGCTTGCATGCAGCTACAAACAGCTCCAGCAGCACCACCACGCCGGGCAGCACGACCATGAGGCACATCTGAAAAACCATCATTTGCCCGGCAACTGAAGGCATGGAGTGGCTTGGCTTGAGCAAACAGGCAAGTGATGATGTTGAGCTGCTGAAACTGGATAACATGGTCTCAGCAGTCTTGGGCAGCCATGCTATGGCTGGAGGCCAAGGAATCGGAACAGCGGCCAGCACAAACAGCAGCTGAAGAAACCAAGTAAGGCAGTATGTCGCGTCAGACACTTTCAAGGTGCCCCATGGTTGTTGAGTATCCTTGATAGTGCTGGCACTGATGAACCACACATAGGCCACACCCAAAGCTGTTCCAAGTATCGCAATCCAAATGACCCTGGAGCCTGAAGAGCAGGTTCCACAACGGTAGGTGCGTGTCCTGCTCTTGTTGGGACCACACGAGGCACAAAGGTGGCCTTCGTACCCATTGCTGCACACAGCAGTCTGGTAATCTGGGTTAACACCTGCCAGCAGAGCCCGGTGCATGGTTCGCTCCAAGTCATCGTAGTGCTGCTGCTGATGGTCCTGCAGCTGCCCGCGTGAGCCCCTGCACGTGTGAGCAACAATTTGACACACAGGGATGTCACAAACAGTTGCCAGAGGATTGCATTCACACATCAGCAGCAGCCACTGTGGACCGTGCGTGGGAGCCTCCCACCCGGCGGCCCTGCAAACTCTTGGGCCAGCTGCCAAGGTCATATCATCCTAAGCTGCAAGCCTGATTGTGATGTACAGCACAAACATGACATGATTGCAATGGCCTGTGATGCAGGATGGTGGCAGGGGGTGCCAGCCCTGTCCGATAGGGCTGACTAAGAGCTTGTCAGCGGCGTGCAACTGGTGATGCGCACCTGCAAGCCTCTGGCTGCAAGCAAGAGATGAAGACATCAGACGTGGGAGAGGAATGCCACCAACCGTCCTCAGGCAGCAGCAATGCTCCGCCAGGACACCTTGCTCCCTCCTTGCACTTCAGGCATTGCCCGTTGCGTCCATAGGTGTTCGCAGAACATGCCCGGCAGCGCCCATCTCTGCCCAGCTCCTCCCCTGTTGTGCAGGGCCTGGCCTGGACTGTCAAGTTGACAGGAAGAGGCTTGGGCACCTGGAGGTAGCAAACACCAGACAGTTAGGGTCAGCCACTGAGGGTGGTTGTTTCTGGCCAACACGTATGTTGAAATAGCGTGTGTGACAGGTCGTCAACTGGGTGCAAGGACGGTGTGCAGTCGCTTGACTTGCAGGTTGACTCAAGCATGACTGTACGACTTGTTTGCACCATCTGGCTTGCCAGACGCCAACATATATGAGCTTGAAGACATCCACACTCGCAAGTGACCGCGTGCTATTACGCAACGCTGGCACGCATGCATGACTATGCACCACATGGCGTGCCTGCCTCGGTGCCAGTGTGGTGCTCTTGGCAACTTCAGGTCACTTACATTGGCAGCAAGCGCAGATTCTGTGGTAGGACTCAGCTGGAGTGTGAGGTTGTACTGTTGAGGGGGCTGGTTGAAATCCACCTTGTCAAAGACCACATGTCCATCAGGACCCACTGCCTTCTCCAGTAACACGGTGTTGTTGAAAACCAACCGAGCGGTGAGAGGGATCAGGGAGGCAGATGTTGTGGACCCTGCAATGGGCAAAACAAGATGCAGGTGCACCAAGGCAGGGGCCCCAGCACAACAGCATGCACGGCTGCATGTCAGCCACGTATTCAGTGCTGAAAATGACAGAAATTCAAATACCCGACATGCTTCTCAATGATGGCGACTCTTCCCAGCACTCAATCATGACGGTGTGTGCAGTTGTGCAGGACGGTTGTAAGGTCATGCTTACCAGGGAGTTGATGGACAGTCGAGCACCAGCAGTCAACGACTGACGCGTTGATAGTTGGGAGCCCACTTCCATTGTTCACATAGGGCAGCAGGGTCCCAGCAGCAGGAGACCACACTACAAGTGCACAAGGAGGGCCTGACACCCTCAAACTGCTGCCTGTTTTGTTCAGGTCTTGTCGGCTGCACTGCAGCCTGCCATGCTGCATCGCCTTGGATGTCAATCCCGTACGGCCAGCCCGTGCAAGGCTGTCCTTGGCGACACCGCCAGCTGCTGCTGCATCAGCAAGGTAGGCAGTAGCACCACCGGATATGGCCATGTTGTTGGTGAATGTCACATTATCCCCGATGCATTCCTGTAGGCAAAGAAAGAGATGCAAGAACACAGTCATCAACAACAGTCCTGACTGTGCAGACACAGGCACTTCAGGCTCTTGCTAGGTGAGTGTAAACAGCATATCATGCTGTTGCTACAGCATTGTATGCATGTACAGGCAAAACAAGACCACTGCATTACGCCCACCCCCCAGAAATAATATTCCCAGAGCTCTGCTTGACCGCCTTGCCCAGATGTGCAGCCTACCTGATTCCTGCTTGCCACACACAACTCCTTGGCAGTTGAAAACAAAGCGCCGCCCAGCAAACCTGCCGTGTTGCCTTGCAGGTGGCAGTGTTGGCACAAAACACCTTGCACAGGCACTGTGAATGCAAGGGCACCTCCAGAACCACTGGCAGAGTTGCGCATAAATTCAGCGTTGGTCAGGGACCACCTGATCTGCCGATTAGCACCCAACACAGCCACAGCTCCACCACTCACGCTTGCCCTGCAAGCAAACACACAAAATACTTTGTGTCAGAGCTGGAAGCAACGTTACCATCAGCCAGCCTGGGCATGACCCAGGGCTGATCAGCCACAAGCATATGCCTTTTGTGTGCTAATCAAAACTGCGACCGGCCTGCTCACACAAACACTGGCAGCACCAGTGCAGGTCTTGCCTCACCTGTTGTCCAAGAAATTGACACGCGTTGCATTGAACGCTGCAAGCGTGAGTCCCTCGATTGCTACAGCACCGCCCGATCCTCCTGCACTGTTCCTGCTGAAAGTTGTGGTCTTGCCACCCAGCAGAGCCTTCGGGCAGGTTGTTGCACCTTCCCTGCCACTGGTGGCTGATAGGTCCAGCATAAACTCTCGGCTTGTCATTGCACGGAGCACGTCTCTCTCCATGCAGCTGATGTTGCCCGGCTGCTGCAGTGTAGACGTGTCCACAACAATGCTCTCGGATGCAATGGCACGCACAGCGCCACCACTCTGGCTTGCTGTGTTGTCATTGTATGTGCAAGAGTTGATGACCACAGGACCACAGGACTGGAGCAGCATAGCACCTGCCTCAGGCCCAACATTGCCGGCAAACACTGTCTCAAGAAGGTACAAGTTGTGCACAGCTGTGAAGGTGCCACCACCAGCAACATCGAGTGCGTCTGCACTCAGCCCAGCTGAGTTGTTTACCACACGGCACTGCAGCAACAGCAGGCCTGCAACACTGCTTGCGTGCAGTGCACCCCGCCCAACACTGCCAACAATGCTGACACGCTGCAGCGACGCCTTGTGAATGTCACGTAACGACAAAGCTGGCTGGCCCTGTACACCAGAGATGCTGACGCTTTCCATGTACACAGAAACAGGGGAGTCAAATGTATCAGTCAAGCGTCCTGGGATGTTGTGTCGGGCTGCAGCAACCCTAGCTGTGCCCGGCACATCCGCAGCAGCTTGCACCTGATCGTTCAACCAGAGTGGAAACCAGCCCATGCGGCAGAATGCAAAGTTGGTGCCGCCAGGGTTGCTAGCACGTTGCACTGAGACAGCTGCATCATGCAGCTTTGTCCCATTCATAACCAGACAAGGCACCCCAGAGATACGCACACCAGACACACTGCTGGCAGTGAAGCTGCAATTAGACACTATGACCTGAAACCCGTCAGCATGCACACCATACATATTGCGCACAAAAGCAGACTCATGCAGAACCAGTGACACTGCAGCGCCACGAGCGCCTCTGTTGGCGCTTCCCTCGGAATACACCAGACCAAGTGTCTCCTTTTCCCCGGAGAATGCATACACAACAGCAGGGGTGAAGCAGTCCACAAAGGTGGACTGTAAAACACGAGCACTAGCCCCTGCAGCTATCACTGCAGTGCGGACGAAAGCTGCGCTACCTTCCATCTGCCGTGACTTGTTGGCCAAGGGGGCATGTTGGCGAGCGGAAGGCAGCAGACTCACATTCCTGAACATGCACCCCTGCACATGCGCCGTTGCCATTGGACCTGTCTTCACCAGGCCAACGCCGGGGTTGTAGTAATCCTGATTCAGGGGGACCGCATCGCTGGCTGCTCCCAGCTGAATGTTTGAAAATTTGCTGTTGACAAATTCTGCCTGTTGGATAAACTGGGACATAACTACAAACCCTCCATACGTGAGCCGCGCATCATTGACCTCGCAGTTGTCCACCGTGACCTTCTCCACCTGAAGAGCTGCTAGCATGCCTGCTTTGATATTGACAAACCGACAGCGCTGCATGGTTAGATTCTTTGTAGACATGCGACCCGTGTACACCATGTTTGTGTGGATGAGATCGAGGCTGTGACCCAGGGCATCTTGGATGTTGGAGAATGTGCTGTCACGCACAATGACCGTATCCTCGTTGCTGCCGGTGGCGAGGCATAGCATATGCAAGCGGAGGCCCGGGCCGGAACTCTGGGGGGCACTGGTGGTGATGTTGTCAAAAGTCGTATTCAAAATCTCCACATGGCCTGGCCAGAAGACGGTGTACATGTTACCCAACTCGAGGAGGCAACCACGCCCAGTTGCTTCCACAACAGGTGTGGTAAAGTCCACAAAACCTAGAGACTTACCCCTTAAAGCAAGGTCTGTGTTGCTGAAGGTGCAGTTCTGAATACGCACATAGCTTGCCCACTTGCCTTGCAAAGCAGCGCTTTCCTCTGGTGTCTGGCTTTTGGGGCGTGGCACAGCTGAATTCATCGTCGTCTTGTCTTGATTTCCCGGGGGGAATTCAGCCACGAGTGGTGCAAGACCCTGAATGACACTATCGGCCAGTGTGAGGTTGACCAATCCATAGATTTGAAACATCTGCTTTTGAACCTTGTAACCCCAGTCTCCAATCAAGGGTGGCAGCAAGGGCTCCAGGCCCTTGACATTGGCTGTCAGCACCAGATGCTGTACGTTGTTGAGGGCTCCGTCAAAAGCCATAAGGGGCAGTCTCCTTGCAGATGTTGGCTTCACAATCTGGACCCCTGTACATGGCACTCAAACAGGGCCAGTCAGTACACACGTAGTGGATGTTTTGATGACTTTCAGGTTTACAGTGCAGGCCCGGGGCATGTTCTCCAAGAACATGCCCTGCGGCAATGATTGGGGCCGCCTGGCAACTGTTGCTTGTAGCCAGTCTCTAGGGCAGCAGTGCCAATCTGCCGTGGCTTTGTAGCTGTACGTGCTGATGTAGCTGTATGGCGCCTATCAATCATGCCAAACAAGGCAGTTCGCCCAGCTACAGCCAGCTACATGCTTGCCCTGAGGGGTGGGGCTGTACCTGGCCCAGCAATCAGCTTCTTCTCACGAGTGATCACTGCGGTTGGGACTGGGCCAAGCTGTCGAGGGAGCACCCCAAAAAGTAGTTTCTGCTCACAGACTGCGTATGGTGTGCTGACAGCCTACAGGACTCACCCTCCAAGACACCATCCTGCAGCTTAGCTGCCAACCAGTCTGTCACTTGCCAGGTAAGCACACGACGGCAACCACCACACTTCACGCTGAAAACGTTGTCATTCTGGCGTCCTGGCACGTTGATGAGGTCAATGAAGCACTTCGCTTGTGGGCAGGACTCAGAGCTAGCCTGAGTTGCTGTTGTCGTAGTTGCTGACACTTCCCCGCTCAATAACAGAAGCAGCAACGCAAAAAGCCACATGGTGCGTTGTCTGAGAGCTTTTGGGAGCAACAGCTTGCCCGCATGCGTTTGCATCGCGTTCGTCATGGCATGTCCCTCACTTGCCCACTGCCTGCCTACGGCTATGTCCGATCCAATCTATTGGTCCTTATCCGGCCTTGTCACTGGCGCTCCCCTTAAATGCCGTCAGAGGGAGACAGACGGACCTTCCACCGCCCTGCCTAAGTGTGACCTCAACCTGACAGAAACCTCCAACACAACCAGCTCCGCATCTCTATCTGGCTTGGTCAACAGTAGTATCAGCTCTGCATGACTTCTTGCTGCTGGGCAATAGATGAAGTGTGCACTCAAACAGTCCTATGGCTGGCCCGCTGAGCTGTGTGTGCTTCAAGAGCTGCAATCGACCATGTGAAGGCCATTGATACCTCGCTGTTGCCTGTCGTGCTTATGTTATGGCCACCCAAGGGACAGAACGGTCTCTGACTGGCTTATGAAACAAGTTGTGCAGTTTTGCACACGGTGACAGCTGTCCTGCAGGACAGGGCAGCGCTTGATGCGTACTGCCCTTCACCTTCCTCCTGCCTTTTTGCAATGATAGCGGTGATCTCCTGTGCGTTTTGGGCAGTTATCAAGGAGGCTGATAACACTGGTTGAGGGCAAAGCTTCCACAAGTCCCACCACGGAGTGACTGGTGTCACGCAACTGCATAGCTTGCCGCAAGGGCGACAGTGTCGCCCTTGCACAATCATGATAATGTAAGCTGCCATACTCGTAGGCCCTATAGATGCACATGGGCACTATTGCTGCTGCCCCTTCCTTTCCGAGCACCTCAGCTTCCCACCACTGACCAGCGCACCATCAAGCCCTGCAGTGCAGCACCAGTTACACACATGCAGGGTTGAGCAGCACAGTCAGCTGGTGGTGGTGCTCGTGGGGAAGCCAAAGTTGGGCAGGTCACGGTGGCATTTTTGTGTCCTTAGTCTTCAAGGCCCTCCTGGCACATGCCAGGGGCTGCAAGCAGTCCATACATGCTCTCAGCTGGAACCTTGGACCTGCTCCCACCCACTGCGCACTGACCTGTTGCGGAGCCGGACGTGCCAATCTTCTCGTTCAAACTGCTGCCTTTGACTGTGTTGGTGGCCCTCAGTGTGGCTATCGCAATGTCAATGTCTTTTGTCAGGTAGAAGCGTCTGCTGTACACCTGCAGGCAACAGTCCAGCACTGCTGAGCAGAGCCCAGCTCATGTTGCTGTTGTGTGGGAGCAGTGTGCAGGTGGCTGCCCCATGGGTTGAGGCCTGGGGAGTGAGTCAAGCGGTACAGGCAAGGTTGTGTTGTGGATGACATGCCAGCCGGCTCCTCCTGCAGGACAAGCCAGCAATGCCGCACCTGGGGCTGCTCCAGCACGGGTGTGACAATCTGTGCCTGGTGACCTAGCCGAAGCACTGTGCCAGTGAGGGGGTCCCTGATGCTTGCGTGGTGGTTGGGCCCTGAACCATCTGGGACTGTCAGTGTGGCACCGCTGATGGGGCTGGCAACCTTCAGCAGGCCAGACCTTTCCAGCTCCAACTGCCCCAAGGTCTTCCCAAAGAACAGTGGCCTGCTGCCAAAACTACCGGTGCCCTTGAATGTGTCCACCCCCAGGGTGGCATGCTGTGGCTGCTGCTCCTGCTGGCGCATTGTCGGGTCTACTGTGTATGTTGGCCTGCTGCTGCTGGCCCAGCACAAAATGCAGGCTGGAGTGTCAGCGGCTTGGCAGCCAAAGTCAAAATCAAAAATGAGTGTTGGTTGTCTTTTGGGTGTGTTTGTTGGGGTTATACGACAACTCAGGAAGGGTATGGGCTGTAGCTTGCAAAGTTTTCAGAGGTGGAACGGGCAGCAAATGGCTGAAGTAATTCAGCAACAAGAAACGAAATGATACTGTCTCTTGAGAGTGGCTCAACACACAATTCCTTGGCCCATGTCAGCGGTTTCAAACTAAACCCCATGCTTCTGCTGTAAGCACTGAAGCTGTTGCCAAGGAATGTGTGCTGGCTGCTGATTGGTGGTGAAGACTTAACCTGCGCCCGCTTCTCTGGACGCCGGCCACAGAACAGAACAGAACAGAACAGTAACAGTGGATCTATGAGCAGCACAGCAGTGGCTGGCATATCTCCCTACGTCCGTTTGCCCAAAGGAGCAACTGGATTTGACCGTATCGAAGGTGGGTAGGGCTCCCAGGCATTTCCAGTGATGTTCGGCTCCCACAACAGTGCTGACAGCTTGTTCCCTGCTTTTGCACCAGGTCTGCGAGCTGCGGCTGCAGCTGCCTTGAAGGCCCTTGCAGAGTCTGGAAGGTCGACAGTACTGTTTGAGGACACGCCTGATGCAGAGCCGGATGCAGGTGCGTTGAGGCTGGCCACCCCAACCCACATGTTCTGCAGCAGCGCACCACCCCACAGCAGCTCGGTTGCATGCAACAGACCCCAAGCCCTCATGCAGAATGTTCTTGCTTTCATCACAGACGAGGACGTGTCGGAGGCAGACAAGGATGCTGACAGGGAGCAGTCAGGCGCTGCCAAGGCAGTGTCTTCACCCAAGTTGGCGGGTTCTCCAAGAGGAGACAACCCCTTGGCCGCGTTCCTCGGCAGCTACAGGTGGGCCGTATGACTTGATGGCTTGTGTGCTGGCAACCTTGCGAAGCTTGATCACCTTGCAGAGCCTGATGTGCAGCAGCAAAGGACAGTCCTGCTGCTGCAGTTGATGTGCACAAGGGGCTGTGACGCTCACGCTGTCTGCCGCAGCAGTTGGCTTGCATCATCACACGTGCTGATGCCGTGCTGCCATCGCATCTGCTGCAGTGATGATGAGTCTGCTGGCAGTGAAGATTCAGGGCAGGATGCTGCTGCCAAAGCACAGACAGCAGCCCCAGCAGCAGCTGGCAGCCACATGGATGAGGAGGTGGGTACACACATGAAGGGTGGTCTGGGATCAGTCAGAAACGGACTTTCATCCCCTTCACCTCCTCACCATAGCCTACGCAACATGTGCCCTGCGTGAGAGTGCTGTTGTATGCATCTTGATTCTCTGCCTCTTGTCCATAGACCACACCACAGAATGGGGTTCAACTCTGTGCCCGGCTGTGCCCGCTTGCTGTTGCTGTGCAGCTGAGCAAGTTCATGCAGGAACTGGAGTCAAGCGGGTTGCTTGATGAAGCTGATGCGCTGGACGGGGAAGCAGCAGCAGCAGCAGCAGGGGGCCCAGATGCTGGAATTTCAGCTGGCACGTCACCATCAGGATCGGCTGCCGCAAGCGCTCCTGCAGCAGCAGACGCTGATGCGCCAAGCGTCGCTGCTGCCGTTGCAGGCGGTGATGCAGCTGCAGCACCAGCAGCGGGAGATACTCCGGCAGAAGAGCAGCAGGGCCCAGCAGAGCAGCGGACGTTGGGTATGCTTGCAGCAGCTCCTGACTGGGCCAAGGTGCTGGACACTGGCAGCGGCCGGGTGTACTTCTGGAACATGAGCACCAATGAGGTCCTCTGGGAGCCACCAGAGGGCATTGATGGGGACGCCCTGCTGCCAGCTGCCAGCGAGGGCACGGCCACAGCAGCAGCAGCAGCAGCAGACGCAGACACGCCAGCTGACAGTGAGATGGTGGGAGTGTCGGAAGCTGCTGATGCTGGTGCTGCTGACGCTGCTGCTGTTGCAGCTGCTGCTGAGCAAGCAGCTGCTGCCCTGGCTGACGCTGCTGCAGACAAGCAGCAGGTGCTTGAAACTACTGCAGCGGCGTCAGGTGAGCAAGCTGACACTCACACAGCCACAGAACAGCTCCCAGCAACAGCAGCAGCAGGCAGCCCAGAGCAGCAGCAGGACAGCGATGACAGCGAAGGCTTTGACCCGGATGCAGCCCCCATCGTGGTTGATGTAGCAGCAGGAGTGGCTGGCCAGAGCCACAGCGACAGTCTTGCGGGTCAGGGTGGTGGGCAGGTGCCAGTACCCCAGCAGGACATTCCCCCAGTGTTCAGGACGCTGCTGGCTGAGCTGCAGGCAGTGGCAGAGGTGCAGCAGCACCTGCAGCAGCTGCCGGCGGCAGTCAAGCTGCTGCTGCGGCTGCAGGTGCTGCAGGAGCAGTGGGCTGTCTTTGCAGCGCAGCAGCAGGCAGCAGCAGTAGGAGACCAGCAGGGGCCTTTCAGTTGGAGCGATTTCGAGCAGTACATAAAGCAGCAGCTGCAGCAGGCGGCCCAGCAGCTGCAGCCATCGTTACATGCCGTGCAGCAGCAGTCTCAGCTGGAGGCTGCTGCTGCTGACGAGGATGGCGTTGTAGCAGGGGAGGGTCCACCCACCTCTCCGCAGCAGCAAGCACAGCAGAATGATGGCGATGACAGTACAGCAGCAGCAGTGTCGGCACCAGCAGCAACAGCAGCAGTGGCTGATGACGCAGAGGAGGGTGAAGTAGCACCCTCATCGCCATCTTCTGGGGATGAAGGGGAGGACATGGAGATGGATATGGAGCCCAGCCCCAAGCCCAAACAGCCCTCAGCAGCCCCAGCACAGCGCAGCCAGCAGCAGCAGCAGCAGCGGCCGCCCCGCGACCACCGGCGAGGGGGGTACCATGCACCCCCAGGTGGTGGCGTCTATGCCAGCACCATGCACATGCCGCAGTGGGCCCGGCCTGACCACCACTACAGCTTTGCCGGCCACGACCCGCATGCAGCGGCAGCGTACCATGCTGCTGCATATGGGGAGTACCACAACCCCTCGATGGGGTATGAGTACAACCCACATGCTTACTCAGGGCACTACGACTACAGCGGGTATGCACACGGCTATGACACAGCAGTGGTGGCTGCAGCAGCGACGCCACCCATGGCTAGCAGCACGCCTCCCCTACCGGCTGACGAGCCACCGCCCCTACCAGAGGAGGCTCCTCCTGATGCCTCCCTCAGCAGCAGTGCAGGGGCTGAGCACACAGCTCCACTCTGCGCAGGTGATGCTGGCGCTGTGTCAGCAGTGGCACCCTCCCTTGCTGTTGCTGCTGCAGATGGCCAGGCACCCAAGCGGCAGAAGATCGTGGCAGCCCCAGCCGTACGCAAGCCAGCGGCCCTTTCAGCAGCAGCAGCGGGGGTGCATGGTGACAGCACCGCAGCGTATGCAGACGCTGCTGAGCTTCCTGCAGAAGCAGGAGCCAGCAGCCGCAAGCGCTCGCGGGATCCCTCCTCCCTGTCAGCGCCATCAGCTGCAGCAGGGGCAGGGTTGGCGTCTGTCAGCGTTGGCTCCAGCAGCAAGGCAGGGGTCAAAGGCAAGGCGGGGAAGATGGGTGCGCTGCTCAACAAGTGGGCCATCGTGAGGCAGCAGCAGCAGGAGGAGGAGGAGCGGCAGCAGCGGCTGCTGGAGCGGGAGCAGGACCCAGAGTACCAGGAAGCCAAGCGGCGGAAGGAGCTTGAGCAGTGGAGCAAGCAGCAGATGGCAGCAGGGGCGGAGGACAACCCCAACTTCACACCAGTGCTGGGGGACTGGAGGGCACGGCTGGGGCTGGGTGGTGGGGGTGCGCAGGCAGCAGCAGCATCAGGTGCTGCTGCAGAGACGCCGGAGGAGCGCGCAGCACGCAAGGCGGCAAAACGGGCAGCTAAGGCAGCAAAGAAAGCAGCGGCGGCAGCAGCGACGGCAGAGGTGGCCGGCAGCGGCAGCGGCAGTGCTTGGCCCAGCAGCACCAAGACCAAGCCGGACCTGGAGGCGCTCTCTGTGGGGCTGCCGGCAGGATGGCGGGCCATGTATGAGCACGACACAGCAAAGGGCGTTTACAACATATATTACGGCAACCCAGAGACCAAGGCGAGTACCTGGCCTGTTTGGGTGGTTTGGGCAAGGGTATGGCCCGCTAGAATGCTACCGAGTGGCGTCAGGAATGGGGAGAGCAAGTACAGCAGCAGATGTTGACTCTGCGCCTCTGCCCTGCGACTCACCTGAACATGTCTGCTGTTCCACACATCTACAGGGTATTTACAGCTGCTTGCAGGGTGCTGCTACTGCTTGTGGGGTCTGAAGGCCCCCTGCACCTGCTGTTATGCTTCTTGCACCCATGCTCCGAGCTTGAAGTTCAAGCCCCCATGCACATGTTTTGCCTACTGACTGTTTGAGCAAAGTTGTGCGACTTTGGAGACTACAAATGATCAGCTGGTGCACAGCTGGCATGCCGCCGCCGGCCTGCTGTCTGTGGCTGCCGCCTGAAGGGTGTGCCAGCAAGGACACCACCCATGGCGCTGGCCACAGGGCTCCAACGCTATATATATGGTAAGGTGGCTGCATGGGCAGTGCCAGGTGGGTGGCAGCTGCCATCAGCCGCATGCCAGTGGTCATCGTCACCACCACCAAGCGTGCAAGTCAGGTAGGGATCCAGGTGAGCATGGGGTTCGGCTTGCAGCGAGTGGTGTCGAATGCGGCCCAGCCTGGCACTCACGGCTGCACTGACTGCTGGACTGGGCCACCTGCAAAGCGCCTTGGCAAGCTCCAGGCTGACATCGTATGCTGCCCATGTTCCACTTTTGTCATGTAGGAGACCTCCTGGGAGAGACCGTGAGGGACCAAGAACCTTCAAGCCGTGAGGATCTGTGCAGCTTGTGTGTTGAGGGAGCCCTGCTTCAAGGCCCGCGATCAACCGCCAAAGTTACCTTAGATGCGCGTCAATGCACCCGATGCAGCTTACCCGGCACGTTGATGTATTCAGGGCTCGCGCCAGGTGGTTTTTGAACCTGTTTGTCGTGCACTGTTGGCAACGGTTCCTTGTGTACGTTTGATCATTGTAATGTTCGATTTTTGTTGCTGTCCGAGCTTGCCACCACACTTGGGAGAGACGCAGAAGTACCCAAAGTTCAGTCAAGCTTCTGACGCAAAATGCTGCGCATTGCTTGCCTCGCTGCATTCCAAGGCTTGACAATGACCACGATAGTCACTATGGGGAGTCCTGGAGGCAACCATGCTTCTCCGGGCACCTGAGCTGCCAACAAGGACCCCCGCAAACGCCTGATTAGTGCACACGTGCAATAGGTAGGTGATCCTGTGTCTGATGCGGTTGAGATGCAGAGCTGATAGCAAGGCATGCAGGGTCAGGGTACCCACACTGGAAACCACAATCAATGCTTCACAAAAGGGTTGTGTATCAAGGGGAAGCAATCCAGCAATGTGGTCTCCCAGCAAGAGATCACAACATCACAAAACTAGTGCGTACAAGCCTCGGCAGCTTCATGGATATGGGTGGCAATGAGGCCATGTGTGTTGTGGGACAGCCTGATGGTCTGCCCTGGGTGCATGGATCGGATAAGATGCACGTGGGTTGCTGTAACTGATTGATGGTTGGAATTGAGGGCTGTGGCTGGGGGCAGGCGCCCGACGTGGCCACCCTAGTTTGAACCAGCAACTGCGATTCAGGGTTGCTGTTGGTGTGCTGTTTGCAGAATCCGCGCACCCATTCGGCCCTTGGTGTGTAGTGCACACTTGTGAACGAGACATAATGCAGTACCAGGAGCCAGATTGTAGTGGTGTCCGGGCTGCAATGTTGGAAGCAGACTTGGCCTGCCTGTGGCCAAGCAGCGCACCTGAAGACATCATCAGGTGAGGGTTGAATCCCGAAGGTCTCGGGTTGGTTTGGTGGGATCAAATTTTACATATAGACTGCTGAGGTGTCTGGCAGGATGTGCAAAGGCACGGATGTGACATGTGTGCCTCCTTCCCTGTGCACCCTGTGCTCCCTGCAACCATCACCTGTCGCTGATCGGCCTTTTTGTGATCACCACACTTAGACACAAACGTGCTACAAACGCACTCCCTGGGCCCCTGCACTCCCTGTTGCCTGTAGACGCAAGCTGGCTTCCATCCTGATAGAGGACCCGGCCCACCGCCTGCGTGTGGCACACCTGGAGCCCCTGCTGCAGCTGGCCCTGGGGCCGCAGCAGCTGCCCTGCAGCAGTGGCCGCCTGCAGGCCCTGCTGACAGACCCCAGCACAGCCAAGATCTTCCCCGTGGACTTCAGCGCCCAAGTGGCCGACTGGCGCAGCAGGGTGGTGTTCCTCGACCTGCCGCAGCTCTCACAGAACATCTCGGCGGCAAAGCACCACCAGCACCAGCAGCACCAGGCAGATGCCTCCACTGTGGATCAGGACGGCAGCTCCCGCCTTGAACGTGGTAGCAGCAGCGGCTGCAGTGAGTCTGCTGCTCTAGCCAGCCACCTGCTGGGCCCAGATGCTGCCGCCAACGCCGCTCAGCAACAGCCGCACAGTGCGTCAGCAGGCGGCAGCCAGAGGCCAGCTCCCCTTGCGCTTGAGACCATCTTTGGCAGCAGCCCTGCCTACGGCGGCGTGCCAGCTGCTGGTGACACCGGATGCCGGCCCCTGTCAGTACCACACCCCAGCCACAGCGTCCCTGGGTCTGAGGGAAGGGGCGGCAGCATGCCGGGGCCCCACGGACCCCCGGGTGGTTCTCACCAGGCAGCCTCCACACTGTTTGGCGGCTCTTTCGAGGTCCCGCACGCCATCGCAAGCTGCTGGGCGGACAACCAGGGCAGCTTTGGCAGCACAGCAGGTGTAAGGCACCCTGTGCTGGACTCGCTGGCAGGCGGCGACGGCTGCGGCAGCAGCAGCATGGCCAGCGGCAGCAGCGCACACAGCACCCCTGGGGGTGCTGCTGCTGCTGCGGGGCCAGCCGGGACCGCCGCCCTGCCTGCTAGGCCCCCAACAGGTAGCAGCAGGCTAAGGAATGCCAGCACATGCCCCACAGAGGGTGGGGAGGGCGCGCAGGCCGAGCCTGCACCTGCCAACTCCATCGATGTCTGCACCCCGCGCTCAGGGCTGGGTGCGGCTGCAGGCGGTGCTGACCGCTCCCCGTTGCTCAGCTGTGCTGATGGTGATGAGGACGCAGAGTATTCGGAGGCAGCGCTAGTGTTTGGCAGCGTCAACGCTGCTGTGGACGGCAGGGAGGACCAGACCCCTGGCAAGGGCCGAGGGGACCCCATGCAGGTGCATGGAGCCCTGCAGGAGGAGGGCTCAGCAGCTGCGATGGGTGCAGGAGGGGGTGGTGGGGTTGATAGGGATGCTGCCGGCCACCTTGAGGCAGAGGAGAGCTTCTGCATGCAAGGGGTGGACTGGTCCTGCATGGCAGGCCTGCAGGAGCAGCAGCACCAGCAGCAGTCTGAGGCAGCGTTCCACTACCAGCAGCAGCAGCAGCAGCAGGCCCTGCTGTTTGGGCTGGATGACTTTGGAGGGGACGGCTTGACGCCGCGCAGCAGCAGCGGTGGCGGGGCTGCGGCAACGCCTTCGGCTGCTGCTGCGCGTGCACGCAGCAATGCGCTGTCCGCTGCTGCTACTGGGGCCTTGACGGCGCGCAGGCTGCTGATGGAGCATGCAGGTGCGTTGGCATGGTGTCATGGATCGTAAGCACCTGGAGTAAAGTGCCGCGCAAGGTGGCACACAGACTTGTGTTGTGCTCTGTCACTACGCCCAGCAGCTGCCTCTTATATTCTCAGGAATGGTGTATATCCAGTCACAAGCAGCAAGCTGCCCACGTCAGACTGGTGCTGACGCGCATGGCGCTGCCCGTTGCGTGCTAGGTGTCTGTCTTGCATGTCTTTTCACCTGCAGTTGGGTAGCTTGCAGCAATCTACGCGAGCGCCAGTCTGTCCAACCACCCACCCACCCACCCACCAATTGACCCGTGCCTGCTCTCACACCGCTCGCTCTCTGCCCTTGCTGTGCTTGCTTCCTTCCAGGCCTGAGGGAGGACTGCACAGCTGCTGGGTTGGCCAACAACCCCAATTTCCTGGGCTCCTCCCACCACAGCCCCCACCACATGGCAGCGCTGGCAGGCTCTCTGGGGCAGCTGGGTGCTGGCTCCGCCCCAGCCACCCTGCAACAGCAGCGCCAGCACGAGCAGCTACTGCTGGCTGCTGCTGCGGCGGCTGGCGGAGGGGGTGCGTTTGGCGGGTATGGGTCTCTGCTTGATCCCGATATGATGAACACGTACGGCCTGTCGGGCTCGCAGCACCATATGGCAGCCCTGGCTAGTAGCCTACAGGCGGCAGTTATGGCAGCGGGGGCTTCTTGGGTTCAGACCGCAGCCTGGGGTCAGGGTTTTGGGCCAGCCCTGCGGCCATGCAGCAGCAGTACCTGCTGCAGCAGCAGCGCCAGCAGGCCGTGGCAGCGGCAGCAGTGGTGGCGGCCGCGGCAGCAGCGCAGTCCCAGCAGCAGCAGATGCGGGGGTCGATGGGCGGGACAGGTGACGGGACGATCGACACGAGCTTCCGGATGGACCAGATTGGCAAGGGCGAGCAGCAGCACCCTATAGGCAGTGCTGGAGGCAGCGGGATTGCGCCAGGCAAGGGGTCTGCCTTCGGTGCTGTGGGTGCCTTTGGCAGGGGGAGTCACAACCAAGGAGAGGACCAGCCAGCAGACCGCGGCTCCAGCAGCGGCAGTGCTGGTGCTGCTGGTTCTGCCACGACGCCTCGGCTGACTGGCTGGGCCTCCATTGCTGCCAAGGAGCCTCCTGCAGGCAGTGCAGGCACCCAGCAGGCTTCGAACTGCAGCACGGGTGGCAGTGTGAATGGGGTGAGGGCGCAGCAGGGCGGTCCTGGTGGTGTGAAGGGTGTGGGTGATGCTGGCCAGGGTAAGGCTGTGACTAAGCTGCCTGCGCGTGTGAAGGCAGAGGTGCAGAACCTGGTGACACAGTTTCAGGGAGTGCTCAAGGTGAGCTGGGGTTTTGTGGCTGGCAGTGGAGTTATGGGGCCCCCTCCCCTTTTTACAGGTTGATATGCGCAGTGCAACATGCATGACGGGTTGGGTCCCTGCAGTCTGCTGATCGTCGTGTGGGCTCGACTATGTTCCTGAATAGTGTTTCCAACAACGGCATGGCGTCGACAGATCATTGCTTGAGTTTGAATAGAGCGGGACGTATGTATTGTGTGCTGTTAAACCACATGTGCAGCTGTTGAGGCCTGTACGCTTGCCAACTAATGTGTGTCCCTGTGCTGCGTGCTGCCCTTGTCTTTGCTTCCAACAGCTGGAGGACTTTGATGATGGTGTGGTGCACCAGCTGAATGCTAAGCGCAGTGAGGACGAGGCGGTGGCAGCAGTGCGCCACATTGCCCACTACGAACTCGGCACCATCCAACACATGGCAGCATACCTCAACCACCTGGTGAAGCACTACAACCACAACGCAGCAGCTGCGGCGGCAGCCGCCGCGGCGGCTGACAGCACTGTAGGGCTCAGCAATGCCCTGGCAGCAGCGGCGGCGGCTGCTGTTGCGGCCAACACGGCGGCCGCCGTGCATGGCGGGGGTGCGGCTGCTGCCACCATGCAGCAGCTGCTTGGTGCTAGCATGCTTGGCGGGAATGGTACTCTGGGGTCGACTGTCGGTGCAGGGAGGGGTGGGGCAGGGGGTGGGGGTGCGGTGGGGGCGGCCGCGGGGCTGGGTGCGTATGGAGGTCAGATCCGTTGGCCAGTGTTCCTGTGAGCACTAAGGCGATGCTGCAGAAGCTGCCTCTCAAGGTGTTCAAGCAGATCGAGCTGCTGGTGCAGAACTGTGCGTATCTGGAGTGGAGGCACTTTGATGCGGGAGTGATCAAGGTGGGTGGCGCGGCGCGGGGGCCTGACGGGGGTCGAAAGACACCTGCTGGGTTGTTGTGTCAGCCAAGACTCCTGTCTTCTGAGAGCTTGGCACATGCAGCCAGTCAAACTGGCGCTTGGCAAAACTCTTCTCCTGCTGGTTGCAGAGTAGATGCACCCACATGAACCTTGAGAGTAGCTGTGCATCAAGGGAAGGGTGTAATGCATGCAGTGCACATGCTAGCTCCTCTTGCCCCATCCACCCACCTTCCCATGCCCCTGCCGTGTCCAATGCTGTCCGTGCCCCTCAGGTCCTGTCCCAGCTGTCTAAGCTGTGTGAGGGTGATGTGTTTGAGGAGCTGGAGCTGCTGGCAGCCACTGACCTGAGCAACGTGGAGTACATGCCCGCATACCTCAACAAGAGACTCAACAACAAGCTCTGGAGCAGGCGCAAGGCAGAGGGCCATGTGCCCGGCTGAACAATCACGCCTGGTGTCGTTGTTGGTGGTGGTGTTGGTGTGGTGCTGGTGTGATTGGTGCACACCATTGGTGTAGAACATCCACGCCTGGCGGTGGAACTTTGCCAGGGTGCTGGCAGCTGCAGTGTCCCGTTGCTGTGTGGGACGGGATTGCCTCCTGTTGGTGCAGCGGATCATGTATGACGAGGCCTTGTTTCTGATGGGAAGTTGAGTGAGGATTAGCACTGAAGGGGTCTTGACTGTGGCACCTGATGACGGCTTGAGTGCACGGCTGAGTTGCATGCCCGGAGCCTGATGGTGGCAGTGTGTTGTGGTCGGATGTTTCAGGTGGGTTTCGGACCAGGCAAGCTTGTGGGCTGCTGCCAGCACAAGAGTTGTGGTCAGTCCGTGCCATAACGGTGTATTTTGGGGTCTTGTGGTGGTATTGGCAATGTGTACACATGCACCTCATGTTCTCAGGCTTGCAGGCCCGTTCAAAGCACCCTGGTCTGCTGTGATTCAGAGACTTGTATGTACACTCTCTGTAGCCTGCCTGCACCACTATGTTCACACCATGCATCTTCATGCAAAGTGTGCTGTTGTATGTTTATGTGTGGCCCCTCCTCCCTGTGCTATCATGGCTGGGTGTACCAGGTTATGTGTACTTGTTTAAGGCTGCTCCTTTCTTTTTGTGCGCATGTGTGTCAGTGTGTGTGGGTGCCTGCCGTGGCCTCTTATGCATGTTGAGAGCCTTGGCGGAGGTGTGGCATATAGGGTTCGCCTGCATCGTTTGCGGCACATCGGTGCTGGTGACGAGGTCCATGCAAGGCTGATAGCCAGCTCTGCACCTTTGTGTGTGCCTGTGAGAGTCTGGCTGCAGCTTATCTGCATGGCGATTTTCCCTGGGTTCCTGTCTGTGGCTGTGGCTCCTGGGTTGATTTGACGGTGCTCCCTCCCCTTGCATCACACCACCTTCCCTCTCAACTACCACTGCTTCTCATGGGGCGTCTCATGGGCGGATCACCAGCATACAGATGTTGACTTTGCACACAGCTTCAAGTGGTCTCAGAGTGTGTGGGTGGGTGGGGAGCATGTCACATGCTCTGGTTGGGTTGCTGGGGATTGCGGTCGTTCTCTAGCTGCATGGAGCTGCAATGCGTTGCGAATGCAGCATGTTGATGGGTTAAGACACGCCACTACAGCCATAGCTGACGTGGCTTGGGGCATGTGCCCTGTGACAAGACAAGTGGCAGTGTGCGCATGTGTCCTTGCTTCCATGTGTGCTGTGTTTATGTTGGGGTTGCAAACATACTTGTCGCGGGCATCCTGTTACAACAATTGTGGCTTTGTGTGTGTTGCATGCATTGTGCTACAAGTGCTCCTATGTGGACATGAGAGCTGTAACAGTATCACGTCGTGTCATCGGAGCTCCTGTCTGCCCTGTAGCATGGGTGCTCAGCCTCTGGGCGAGGCTGTGTTGTGTGTCGACACTGTGTGTGTATGGCACTATGTACTTCTACCTGCCCCTGTACCCCTGCAGCTACCACTTGCTGTGCAGCTGGGATAAGCAGCACCAGCAACAGAGCAGCACACAGATTCAAGCATCGGCCCTGCTGAGTTGCAGGGTCCTCCTGAGGTGTATGTTGGCGGCAGCATCCCTGTACCAGTAGCGCCGGGTGCATCATTTGTGGTTGGGAGGGGCCAGGATTTGGGGAAGTCTGGTGGGTTTGGCGGCCTTGGGGGCGCGTTCACCTGCCCAACATCCAATGGCAATGTGGCTTGAAAGTACGAGGAAGTGGGTGTGTGCGCGTGGTGATTGACATGATGTGTGTTGTGTGGAATGCAGTTGTGTGTACGTACCCCAATGGTGTGTACGTGAAAGTGTGCCGCCAGCATCAGGGTGGTGCATCCGAGTGGTGTATCTGGCATGCGTGCATTGCGGTGGTCATGCCATGGGCAGATTTGCGGTTCGTGCTTGCAGGGTGGGGGCTATATTGCGGGCCGGACCAACAGCATGTGTGGGGAAGGGCAAGGCATCATGTGGTATCGCTTTCAAGCGGCAGCAGGTGTCTAGTCCCTGCTATGGAGCCCTTGCAAGGTGCATGCTGCTTGTTGGATGGGTCAGTTGCTTTGATGCATGTAGTGCAACACCACCTTCTGTATTCATGCCTGTATTCATGCTCCCTGGGGTTGCGTCCCTCAAGTTGACTCTCTTTATTTCCCTTGTTGTACCAGACCTTGTTGTACCAGAGCCGGGTTGTTGGGTGGTGTGTGCTTTCTGGTGTGTGCTTTCAGCTGTTTGTGCGGGTGTGTGTATGATGCATGTCAGGATGTGCGAGCAGTGTTGTGGACTGTGTGTGATGACTGCAGAGTGGTTTGACTCTTTTGTGTCAGGGCAACTGCTCGCATGCTGCTGGGGTTTCATAAACACCCAGCATTGCTGGTTACATGTGGGTCCGGGTTGCACAGTGGCAGTCCTTTCCTGGCTGTCTGCTCTTCTTTTTGGTGTCTCGCATGGTGTGTGTGTGGCGCGGCAGCTCTTGTGTATGTGTGCGAGGTTTCTTGGGGCTGCTTCTGGTACGTCATCCAAATAACAAAATCATGGTTGCGGCCATGCTTGCCAGATGCCGGGGCTTGTTCCTCGGCTGTATTGTATCGCTGTATCGTATCTCCACCCTGGCGCACATGCCAGGCAGTCACTTAATCGACAGTTGCCGGGTGAAGCTGCAAGGCTTCACCTGGTGTTCTGCTGCATCGAGCGAGGTGCCACCGGACCACCGGACAGCACCCTGCAGCAGCAGTGTGTGAGGCTTATGCGGTGTCAGTAATCACTGCCGCATGTGTGAAGGTGTGCGCTGGTGCGGACCTGTTGCAGGCTGGCTGGCAAATCTATGGCTGCGGATGCCCAGAGTGACTTGACTCTGGGTTGGTTTAGACACACTGAGCATGTCCATCCCATGCTTGTACCATATTCGACACGCGCATGCATCCCTATTGGGCATCACGTGGGTGCCAATCGGAAGCGTGTGCCGGTTGCATTCTCCTGGAGGTGGCTCTCAGACCACCACAGCTGTATCACTATATCGCATCACACCTTCCTCACGCTTTTGCTTGTGCACCTGACATTCGGTTGTGTCTGGGGCTGCTGGCGCAAGCCGCAGTCACCAGTGACCCTTTTGATCGGTTGCCTCACTTCTGAACCCCTTGCACGGGAACCCAATGCTGTGCTGTGTGGTGTGCTGCGCTCATGCCACATGGGGGTGTACTCCCACTCTCAGGGCGATGAGGACTGCAGTGGCAGCAGCATGCAAAGTCCTGCTTGCAGTGGCTTTGTTGGGTGTGCATCTGGTGTACCACTTGCTGCGTCTGCATGTATATGGCCTGGGTGTCTTCTGGCCCTGCAGCCGCACCAACGTTCACTGTGAGCTGCAGCTGTGCTTGTTGTTTGGGTGTGTCGCCACCTCTTGCTTTGCTCGCTCCCTGCTTTGTTGCAGCGTCGCTGGCAGCCTCTGCATAAGGGCGTTGCTGCATCATGATGAGCGTGGGTTCAGTCTTGCAGTGGGCAGCTTCTCCTGATTGGGGGCTGTTGCTGCTGAGTGGTGGCTGTGCTCTCAAGCCCTGCTGTATGCGGCAGTGGTTGCAGTGCCTATGCATGTGTGACTGCAGGCTTGACTGACATTGTGTGCTTGCTCTGCCATTCCATCCAGTAGTGTGGGGGCCCCGTGCATGCAATCCGGCATCGGTGCGCATGGCAGGTGTGTGGCGACTGGTGGTTGTCACATGGGCGCAGGTGTGTTGACAGCAGCTTGGGGTGATGTTGGGGCTGGGTGCAATGGGTGGTGGGTGGCATCTTGCAGCACACCTGTGCTCATGTCATGTTGGCAGCTGCCGGGGCCGTCGCAGCTGGCACGCATTGCTGCTACGTGGCACCTCTGCTGCAGCTTCATGTGCATGCTCAACACGTTGGGAGGTGTTGCTGCGTTGTTGTGATGCTATGTGCTGGCTGTTGTGGTGAGGTTGGGGGTGTTGGGAGGTGGGGTCGGACCCTGGTAGCCCTCCATATTAGGACTGTCAGGAAACTAGGGGTGTTGTGTTGTTGTGTGATACTGTGCTGCCTTGGGAGCAGTCATCAGGTCATACTGAATTGGCCAGAAGTACTGTTGGTTAGCAAATGGGCCTTCTTGATAGTTGTGTTGTAATATATCATCATCATCGATGCAAAGGGCCAAATTCAGTGCCACAACTGTTGTTTCATCCCACACATTTCGCCTGTACCCTCTCACGCTCGCGGCAAACTGTCCTCTCCCTGAGGCCCTTCCAAATTCTGCCCAACACCCTGGTGGTCAATCACACAACAACTGTCAGCTAGCTGGCAGCAACTCGTCCCAAAGTGACCAGGCCCCCCTCCCAGCCCCAACACAACACCTCAACAGCCTCCCACAATTGCACCAACACACCTCTGCAGCACATCCAACACACGAGAGTGGTGCTCTGCATGTGACTTGGACACAGTGACGTTGCGACACACACCACTCAAAAGTGCTGGCAGCTGCTGGCGCCGCTGGAGTTACACAGCCAGGGCTGGTTAGTCATCGTCATCTGAGTCATCCTCCTCCATGTAGTCATCGTCGTCGTCCTACGCAAACACATGGCAACCATCCAGCGTCACACAAGGCGCAGCACACAAATGCACCAGCATCAAGGCAACAGAGCGAACACAGGCAATCCTTCCATGTAGAGCTGATTGACAACCTCCTGGTAAGATCACACTCCCCAAGGAAGGTCGTCTAATGCCTGGGTATGCACACCAACCCTTCGACATGCGCTGCATGTGTGCGGGATGTCAGGGTGCGGCTGTGATGCCCAGTTGGTCTGCCCCGAGACCCCCATGCTCCCCCTCTCTACCCCACCTCCCTCACCTGCACCGCCCTGACAGCGCTGCGCTGCTGTGGGTCGTCGCTGGCACTGGGGACGGCAGCTGCAGCTCCTCCGGCTGCTGCACCGCCCCCACCAGCTGCAGGCTCAGGCTCCCTGGGGGGCATGCCCATAACCTCACGGATGTAGCCATCAACCTGACACACACAGCACACACATACACACGCTTAGTCCATTCCAAGTGTCTCTCACACACAAGCGTTGGCTGGATGCACTCCCTGTGTCTACATACACACACCACGCTTTGTAGGCCACACTACCAAACCCAACACAGACCGAAGGACCACAGCTGGCTGCAATGCCTGGCAATACCGGACGGCTGCTGCACCACCAGCATCAGCAGTTAGATCTCCCCCATTAATCCCCAGTGCAGCAGCTATGCTTCCCCCCCCCCCCCCGTCTGCTCACCACCATGAGGCTGTCATAGTTGACCTTCTCCAGGTCCAGCTCCACCTCCCCCTCAGCATCATACGTCACCACACCGTCATTCAGCTTGCCCAGCGCAACTGAGGCGCCACAACCAAGCACACCAGGATCAACACAGCCACCAGGCAGACGAGAAAACAGAGTGAAGCAGACAGCACAGGAGTCACTGAATGGCGATGGCTGGGGTGAGCAGCGTTCAAAGGTCTGGGCCTGCATACTGCACCTGGCCACCTGACTGCTGTGGCACCTGCACTGGGGGCATTGCTCAGTGCTCAAAGCTCTGACAAGCAGGCTAGACAAACGTATCATGGGTAGGTTGAAGCAGCTTACAGTGCACCCTGCCTGGCTGTCTGCCCTGCTCACCCTGCAGGTTGTCAGGCCCCAGCTCCAGCAGCTGCTCTGCCACAAACTGCAGGATGTCCTCAGGGATGGGCCGCTCATTCTGAGTGACCTCCTCCTCACGATAGGAGGACACCTCCTGGTGGCTCTGCAGCCGGGCCATACCATCCTGCGGCACACAGCAGCAGCAGCAATGAGGGTGGGGGGGGGGACACAACAACGTCTGTGCTGCGCTGGACTGCTCACCAGGAAGACTGAAGAAGCGATCTGTGAGTGGACAGCTGCCCATATCTGCCCAGCACACAGCACCAGCACAACAGCAGGCTTTCCTGACCTGGGGTGGAGGGGGCCTGCTGCTGCCACTACGGGCGGCGCACATGCCAACACGCTGGGACCACCCCAAGTGTTGCAACCAACTGACATGCCTGCCTGATGCTAAGGCCAAGCAACTGCAACACCGACACGATGCCCCGCCTTGGCCACTGTTGCACTACCCCTGCCACTTCCTGCGCCCAACAGCGCTAGGGTCCCCTCCCTGATCAACCCTGCCGTCTGCCCACCGACCCAACTGATCCCCCCTTCCTCACCGGCATGCGTGGCGCCTGCTGCTGCTCCCCACTGCGGTGGCTGGTGGTCTTGCGCGGCAGCCCTGCGCCATCATACTCCTCCGGCTCAAACTTTGGTGCTGCAATGCCTGCTGTCGCGCGCTTGGCCCGCTGCACCTCAGCACACAGCCCGCTGGATATGAAGGAGTTCTCAAACACCTCACACAGCTTCAGGCTGGCCTGACGCACTGGGTCCGTGGGCTGCGGGTTGTATGCCTTGCAGTTGCTGAATACCAGCCGCATGTCCTGCGGGTGGGGAGCAGCGGCGGTAATGGTTCGACAGACGGTCATGATGACATGTGTGGCACAGCAACACGGTTGGAACAGGCGGCAGCAGGAAATACCAGCATGGCAGGCATGTGTGTCGCGCGCATTGGCGGGGAGGCTGCCTTCAAGGGATTCTGCATAGGGTTCAGGGCAGCATCGAGGCCAACACACAACGGCAAGCAGCACAAAAGAGTCAGAGATCAAACAACATAACGCCAACAACACCACAGGTTGTACCCTGCTGGGTGTCTCTCACAGAGTGTGCCTGGACTATGCCGCTAGCCAGCCTGTCCCACTCACATCTGCAAAGCTCTGCGCGTTCTGGTACTGGCTGCCCCTGATGCGTTCCTCAATCTGGCGGAAGGTCATGGGGTGTGGGATGCGTGTGTAGTAGTCTTGTGCAATCTGCGGGAAGGTCTCCCTCACAGGCCTGTAGAAGACATCCTTCACAGGCAGGCCAAACACGGGCTCCATCTGCTGGCAGGCTGTGTACACCCTGTTGAGGACGTCCAGGCACTTTGGCAGGAAGGTCAGGGACCCAGGCGGCTGCTGCTGCAGCTGGTGTGCATGCGGGTGATGCTGCTGCAGCTGGTCTGCTGCTGCTCCGAAGGGTGGCAGCTCCCCGGCTGCCAAGGACCGCTGGCGTTTGATGGCACGCTGGACCTGCAGGATAAGCCGCAAGCAAGCACGGCACAAGCAAGCACAGGCAATCACTGACACCACTACAGGAGGCAGGGTGGGATGTCAGTAAGGCTGCCGACAGCAGTTGCTAGGTCACAGTAGCTAGGTCACGGCTGCACAAGAGGCAGCTGGCATGCTGTGGGGCTGGTCACGCAGCATCATGGTCCGCCTGCCAGCCTGTGCTGTGCTGACGTGCCTTCAAAAGCAGAACCAGAGTAAAACACCACCACACACTAACTGATAAGATCACGCCCATGCCAAGGGCGTGCTCAACACCTGGTTCAGGCAGGGAGCTATGCCCTGCTATTGGTGTGCTACTGCTGCTGGAGGTGACTGTGGGCAATCACTCGCTGCAAGCTGGGCCCGTTACCACCCAGGTGCCAGACCAAGGCACAACAATAGATCATGCAAGCAGCTACTCACATCCTGCGTGTATGGGTTGCGCTGCTTGAGCTCACTGCGGGGTATGCTGTGAATCCCAGTAACACGGGCTTGAAAGTCCTTTATCAAGCGGTCCAAGCGCTCCAGCTCCGTCTTTCCAGCTTTCCCAGTCCTACATGCTGCTTCAAAGTCCAGCAGCACGGCTTGGGGAGGCCCATGAGTGCTACCAGACCCTGGGAGCAAACTTTCGACAGGGCCGATCAGAGAGCCGTCGTCCAGTCGCAGAACGAGTTTACGTGTGTGCTGTACACCGTTGGCTTGGTGCAGTTCGGCCATGAAGGCCATTAAGCAGAACTCAAGGACACCAGTGTTGAGTGATGCTGATGGGTTGCAACAGAGTAAGTACTACAAAAAGCATGGGGTTTGAGCACTGAGTGTAACCTCGTACATGGACGGGACACGCCTGGAGTCACCTCAACAGCAGACAAGCCAATGTCATTTTTTACCTGGGGTTTGGGGTTTGTCAGACCATGGGTTTAGTGACTGTGGAAGTCTTCACTTGGGCCAGTGAAGGCTCTTCGTGAAACGTTATAGCCTGACAGATGTTGTTTGACGACAAGCATTGCCAAGAGGGCATGCAAAGGTGCATCGGTGTGTGTGGCATGCCCAATGACGGCGCAGCTTGGACATTGAAACCTGGGTGTAACCCACCTGGACTAGTAAAGGTTACACGACCGAAGGGATTCAGGAACCTGTGCTTGGCAGTCTCTTTTCATCTCCCTCCGCCCCTTGACACCAGCAAAGGAGGCAAGCTGTATGGCAACACGCTGCAGGGTTGTGAGTTGGACCTGTTTGCCCCATGTGTGTCACAAGTTTTGTGCAATTAACCCATTCGTCCGATGGAAAAGAATACGGCACCACGCCGCCAGAAACGCTGCAAAGCCACACAAAGCTGCACACTTTCGGTGCCTTCACACAATGACTGCAGACCTGCCCGTTTCAAAATTGTCCGGGGACACGAATACAAAACTTTGCCGCTGCCAGTCACACAAAAGGGTCCTCTCTTGCTGCTGTGACTGCATGGCTGGTGCGGGGTGCAGCACTGAGATACTGCAACAAGCACTGCCCCGGTAGGAACAAACAGCCTAGCGGTTGCGGGTCAGCAGCAGCTCAGCATCAGCAAGCTCCTGCAGGGCACAGCAGCAGCAGCAGCACCAGGGGAACAGTAAAGGAGAAAGAAGTGAGGAGGAACAGTATGCGGGGTTGTTCTGTGACTACACGCAGCCTTAGCTGACAACACCTATGCCGACTCCTCCCATTCCTAGTGTCTTCCCGCGCCCCTCCCAACCTCTCCCTACTAGTACCTCTTGCGGGGTGCTATTGGGATGCAGAGTGTGCACAGGTTGACGTATGCAGGTGTGTTGCAACATGCCATGTGGTCTCCCTCATAGCCCTCCTCTACATAGCCTAACAGCCAGTCACACTTCCCTCACCTTTGTGAGGCGCTCCAGGCGCTTCTTAGGGATGGGTGCTGTAGCACCAAAGCTGTTGTAGTGGCCAGCCAGGGCGTTCAGGGCTGAGTAGGTGTTACTGCATGACGCAAGACACACACACAACGGCACAAAAGTGGTATTGGTGCAGCATTTGGTGCTCACATGCACTCCAGGGGGTGCGGTGTCCCCGTCATGCGCAACTCACAATGAGCCTGCTTTCAGTCAGTGACTATTGATTGTGAGGCTCATGGGAGGGGGCCCACATGTTGAAGCAATGCACATGCTTTGGGGAGGCCGGCAGCATTGTCAGAATGGACAACTGGCGACGTGCTTGTGTGGGGGCTGGTGTGGAGGCTCAGGGAGAACCCCCACAGTGGCGTTGCCGCACCGCTATCACAGCTGCTGCCAGGGCTGCTGTATAGCTCTCACTCACCCGTAGCTGGGCCTGCCAGAAAACTTGGTGTCACGCCTGTACTTGGCCACCCAAGAGTTGATGTCCTTGCGCAGCTGCAACACACCACGCAGCAATGGCAGGCAACTCAGCCGGTCTGCAGCTGTAGCTATTGACCTACCGACATGTTGCCCACAATGCAACTGGCGAGCAAGATAACACATCTGCTGTTGACTGAAGGAGCCGCGTGCAGGATGCTCGCCTGCTGCAAAGGGTTACGTTAAGAAGCGTCCTGGCGCTGTGCGCAGGGGGGGGGGGGGGCTACTGCATCTCACTAGGGACTATCAGCAGGCCATCCGACGTGCCACATAGGGTTCCAACATCAACCACAGCATCATCCAAGCCATGTGCCAGCTGGTGCTGGGCTTGCTCACCGCCTTGACGCTGTCCTCCTTTGCTGGGTCATCCTTATCCAGTGCCAGCACAGTGTTCACCTTGCCCAGGATTGTGCCCTGCACACACGGTTTCTTACTGTCAGTAGAATTGCATCGGTTTGACTGTGTATTACCAAGCACGATCAGGCTGTGTCTTACAAAGCACAACCAGGACTGAGGCAACCCCAGATGCATGTGATGCTGTCAAAGTGCGGGAAAAAGAGTGAACCAAATGCAGGGGCCTGACGCTACAAGTGCAGGTCGTTGCAAAGTTGCAACAGTGACAAACTGCACTGTCAGGATGTGAGGGTCCCTCACCGTCTCCTCCTTGTAAGCTGCATCACGTGCCTCACCCTCACCAAAGCCCAGGAAGGCCTGAGCAGGGGCAGCACTCAACAGGCCAGCCAGCACCACGCTGCCTGCTGCTAGTGCCTCACGGCGAGAGGCAGCACCATCCTGCAGACGTCACAAATTCAAGTCGGTCACTGCTGCTGGTGGTCGATGGCTGGCCAATTGTTTGTGCTGCTGCTGCCCTGATCAGGTACACCCAGCATGTGTCTGACTTTGCTGCGCATTGTCGCCCCCGAACACTCAAGCCCTTTCTTACACACCTTGCTGGCGCGCACGACAACAGAGCGGGGCCTGCAGACGTTTGCCTTGATGGGCCTGCGAGGCAAGCTTTGTGGTCAATATGCTGTCCCGGCAAAAGATGGTGCTGTGCCAGGCAGTGCATTGCATACTTAGCAGCACTCCGACTCTGGAAAACCGTGCCCGACACGGCAGATTTGAATGTGCAGCTCATACTGGCTTGTGATCTGGTGTGAAAAACGTGTAGGTCTCGCAAGCGGATCAGGAACCAGAGATCCTCGGATTACACACTTCAGCATATCGGTGGACCCAGGAAGGTGTCTCTGTGCTGGCACAACTGAACCCCACCATGAACCCTGTCACAGAACTTGTCACGAGGTACAGACGCTGAGAGGTTGCCAAAAAGCCTTCTTGAGCTATTAGGGGCTTCTGATCTTGGGTTACAAACAGGTGTCAAGCAGGGGTAGTAAGGGTTACTAGTCATGTTGGAAGCATTCAAACACCCTGTCTCACCCTCTGTTGTGCATATTGTGGGTCACGCAGCACAGTTGGTGTTGTGTGTCGGATGGTTGCAGGTAGGTCACGCACCCATAGGCCTCTTATCCCTACACATATACAGCAAGCATGTTACATGTACGGTATACTTCAGTCAGCAATGGCCCATGCATTCGATCCCGCTATGCATCTCCCTAAGCAACATGCCCAGCACTGCCTGCGCAGGCCTGCGTGTGTTGTCAAGAAACACCAGCAGCAGTGCACCACCACCATCATGACCGTACAAGCAACCATTGAATTGCAGCCGGGCTTGCATCCATTCACTGACCAACTGACGTGACGACACATGTCACTCTCACCCTCAGGCCTCTGTACAAGTACATGTGCAGTGACCATGTGTGCCATCACCATGTACATGAACATGTGCACGGCCCCAGAACAGCTGCCCTACAAACCAACACCCCGTCAACACTTCCTGCCGTTGCAGGGCAGCATGTGTTGTGTAGTGCCACCAGCGCCTGCCACAACAACCATCTACCACGCTTATGGCTGGGGTAGGGTGCTCCTGTGCACTAGTGCATGTGCCGATTGTTGGTGGTATGGTCCATGCACCCCACGCCATGCACAGTGCTGGCAAACATGCAATCACCTGACACGCTGACCAGATACAGAAAGACCAGCACGGCATGCCGGCAGGAAAAACACCAGTTGGATCAAGCACATCACAGAACCTGCCCAATGCAGCCGATGCGGGTTTGGTGCATGATGGATCGCGGCTGAGACAGGCAAATGGGTACCCTTGGCTTTTTTTGACCCTTCAAGTGGTACCCAACCCTACTCTATCCTATCATATCCAACCCTTCCCTGAACAATAACAAGGTGAAAGGACTGCAGCAAGCACAATCGGCACACATTGACGGCAGTGCTGTATCGGCTCAGTGCGACAAGTGAGGAATGTCACCAAGTTCACCTCATGGAGCCATGAACTTGACTTGAAGTTCACCAAGAAGTTCACCTGATGTGGCCCTGCAGTGCTCGCGATACCTACCACACAGATGTGCCTACACTGGCACACCCTGTGTTGAGACCTGCTGGTGCGCCCTGGCCTGACTGGGCCGCCAGCACAATGCCCGCACGCTCCCAGTATTACTGCCAACATTGGAGCGTGCATTTTGCGTGCATTCGGCTCCATCACCAAAAATCAGCCAACACCCGATTGCTGTGGCCACAGGAAGGGCCTTGTACAAGGCCTGGTGCTAGTGTGGCAAGGTGCTTGCTACTTGCCATCACCTTGCCAGGCATCGACATAGCTCAGAAGATACGTGCGCGGCCGACATGCTGGGTCCAAAGTATGACTCTGGCACAATGTGTGGATCTGAACAGTGCAAACGCTGCAGTGACCCCACCCCACTGAATCCCTAACTGATCTTCATCCACACCCAACCATACCATATAGCCTACTGCCTGGTCGGCAAGCGGCTAAGCTACCGCCGCAAGCGCCACGCGACTACCAGTGAAATCAGGCCCCACGCAAGTAGCTGGGGTTGGCATCGCTGATGTGAGGCACCCCGATAGAGGGATGCACATGCCTGTATTTCATCTCAGGCCTTCAAAACAAACCACCTTTCCAGCCCACACACACCTGTTTCACCCTGAACTGCAGTCCGTTCATCCTAAATGCTCATGCACTCCCCCGCCAGGCTAGTGCTAGGCAATAGCACATATGCACTCCCTGTGCAGCCCAGACCCTACCCCCGCACCTCCCTGTAGACCCTACCCCAGCACGCCCCCCCCCCCCCCCCCCCCGTCCCTCACTTCCTGCTGTTTAGCAGCACATCCCTAACAGCAGCCAGTGCCGCCCTTCCCCTACTGTCCAGCTGACCCTGCCGGGCAGCAATCAGGTCCAGTGCAGTGTCAATAGCCCTGCTGCTGCTGGACAGCTGCTGCTGCAGCTGCGAAACACGCGCACGCAGCGCGGCAGTGCTACCACCACCACCAGCAGCAGCAGCAGCAGCAGCGGCGGCGGCGGCTGGACCACCGGCTGCTGTCGCTGGGGGTGGCAGTGGTGGTGGAGGTGGCAGAGGACCTAGGCTGTTGCCTTGCCGTGCAGCAGCAGCAGCAGCAGCAGGCTTGCGGCGATCCATATCAAAGGCGCTCGGTGCTGCCCGTACCCCTGACTGCTGCTGCTGCTGCCCCTTGTGCTGTCCATCGCTCACAGCAGCAGCAGGAGGCGGCGGCGGCGGCGGAGGAGGAGGAGCCCAGGAGGACCCTGCAGGTCGTGCCTCCCCACCAGCAGCGGCAGCAGCAGCAGGCGCCTCTGTCAGCATCAGAGCTGCCCTCCTGGCTGCAGGCCCTGCTGCTGCCGGGCCGGGTCGAGGCCTGCTGATGTCATACCTCCTGGGCCCCTCAACCAGCTGCCCTGACTGCACCTCACTGCCTGCAGCACCTCCCTCTGCTGCCTGCTGCCGGCTGGGTGCAGCGCCAGCCTGGCGAGGTGACTCACTGATCCCCCTGCCACCTGCTGCAGTGCGGGTGGCACTACCTGGTGCTGCTGCTGGGCCGGGTGACGCTCCGCGCCTGCTGCCGCCTGCAGCAGCAGCAGCAGCTGCTGCTGCTGGAGGACCTTGCGCCCGGTCGGACCCAGACCTGCTCCTGCGCTCAGCAGAGCCTGAGCGGGCATCGGCCCCGACACTGGACTCTGCTGCACGGCAGGCACTCCTGGGTGGTGAGGCACACCTGGGGCTGAGAGGCTGTGCTCCATCTGCACTACCTGGACGCTCGGCCGCCCTGCTAGGCCTCTGGAGACCTGCTCGCTGGGCTACGTCGTCAGACGTCTCCACCGCTGCTGCTGCTGCCCGTGCTGGGAGCGCAGCCCTGCCAATGCCTGTGCTTGCTGCTCCTGGTGCTGCTGATCGGCAGTGGCCAGGCCGCTGCATGTCATACTTGCTGTTGCCAGCAGCAGCAGCAGCAGCAGCAGCAGCCGCTTCTGGAGGTTGCGCTGGATCGACATCTGACCTGCTCCTGCGCTCAGCAGAGCCTGAGCGTGCATTGCCCCCAGCACTGGACTCTGCTGCACGGCAGGCACTCCTGGGTGGTGAGGCACACCTGGGGCTGAGAGGCTGTGCTCCATCTGCACTACCTGGACGCTCGGCCGCCCTGCTAGGCCTCTGGAGACCTGCTCGCTGGGCTACGTCGTCAGACGTCTCCACCGCTGCTGCTGCTGCCCGTGCTGGGAGCGCAGCCCTGCCAATGCCTGTGCTTGCTGCTCCTGGTGCTGCTGATCGGCAGTGGCCAGGCCGCTGCATGTCATACTTGCTGCTGCCAGCAGCAGCAGCAGTAGCCGCTGCTGGAGGTTGCGCTGGATCGACATCTGACCTGCTCCTGCGCTCAGCAGAGCCTGAGCGTGCATTGCCCCCAGCACTGGACTCTGCTGCACGGCAGGCACTCCTGGGTGGTGAGGCACACCTGGGGCTTAGAGGCTGGGTGCCATCTGCACTACCTGGACGCTCGGCCGCCCTGCTAGGCCTCTCAGGTGCAGCACAGGCTATTCGCTGGGCGTCAGGCGTCCCCACCGCTGCTGCTGCTGCTGCACGTGCGGGGAGCGCAGCCTTGCCGATGCCTGCACTTGCTGCTCCTGGTCGGCAGTGACCGGGCCGTTGCATGTCGTACTTGCTGTTGCGTTGCATAGCAGCTGCCTTCACACCCGCTGCTGTACCAGCCCCACCTGCTGCTACTGTTGCAGCTGGTGACATGCTGCTTGCTGCATCTGCATCCACAAGCTGCCTTCTGGGTGGGGAGCGGCTGCGGCCTGCCGCTTCCGCTGACTGTGCTGTGGCCTGGGGCCTGCGTGCATCAAGTGCCGGGTTACCCCTGCGTTGCTGTCCAGCTGACAAGGGACGTGGGCGGCTGATGTCATACTTATTCTTGCGCTCCTGTCCTGGACCCCGCCCAGCAGCAGCAGCAGCACCCGCCACACTCTCCTCCGGTGACGGAGCTGGAGGGGAGCGGGGTGATGCTGCTCGCCTGTCTGCTGCAGGGTGCGCCCATGCAAAGGCAAACCTCTTGCTGCTACCTGGCTCAGCTCTGCTAGGCTCAGGAGACAGGGAGGGTCGCCTAGCACCTGGGGACACAGGGCGCCTGAGAGCCTCAGGGCCACTACCACCCTCAGGCCCAGTGAGGCGACGTTTGCGGCCGCGGCGGTCCCCTGTTTGCCGGTTGGACTCAGTCACCCGGCTCATGCTGAACTGGTTTTTGGCTGCTGCTGCTGCTGCTGCTGCTGCTGCTGCTGGGCTGTCAGGTTGTGTGTCAGGAGGAGCTCCTCCCGCCGCTACCTTTGTGCTGCCAGCTGTGGCTGATTTTGAATGGTGGTTTGGTGCCACCAGTGGTTGCGGTGGGTGCTGCGGCTGGCCCTTCTTCTGTGACAGAGACTGTTGGGCTGTGGTCCCCTGGCCTGTCTGTGCCACTCCTGCTGGCAGGGCTCTGTCCTTTGCAGCCCCTCCTGCTGCCTTCGTCTCTGCTGCAGGCGCCTTGGGCCTGCCTGCTGCTGCTGCTGCTGCTGCTGCTGCTGCTGCTGCTGCTGCTGCTGTGTCTTGCAGTGCCGGCACAGCCGCGGGAGGTGACAGGGCCCTCCGGTGAGCTGCAGCTGGTGACCGCTGCTGCTGCTGCTGCTGCTGCTGCTTGGCAGCCTTCGGCAATGCTGCTGCTGCCGCACTAGCCGGTGCTGCCACTGCTGCTGGTGACGGCGGTGGCGGAGGCAATGGCATGTCAACTGCCTGCCGTCCAGGCTGTGCAGCAGCAGCAGCGGCAGCGGCAGGACTGGGCGCGTCAGCAGGCCAGGGTACAGCTGCTGCCGCCGCAAAGGGACTCTTGCTGCTGCCTGGCTGCCGCTGCTGCTGCCTCTGCTCCTGCTTTGTGGCTTTCCTGCTCGCTGCAGCAGCAGCACGTGCAGCACCTGCACTCGTCGCGGCAACATCACCCACACTATGAGCGGGGGCAGTAGCAGCCTGTGTGCTGGCAGCAGCAGAGGCAGCAGCCCCAGCAGCAGCAGCACGTGCAGCAGCTGCAAGCGTCGTGGCACCTTTGCCTTCAGCAGAGACAGCAGCAGCTGCTGACGGACTCATTGTGCAACTACTCTTGTCCACCTGCTGCCTAGCTGCAGGAGGTGGCGGCGGCGGCGGTGGCGATGCTGCTGCTGCTGCTGCTGCGGGTGGGGGTGCTGCTGCGGGTGCGGGTGCTGCTGCTGGTGCCGCTGGTGCTGCTGCTGGGACTGTGGGTGTGGCTGGCTTCTGCTGCTGCTTGTTGCCGGGCCGCTTGGCCTCACTGAGCTGGGCAACACCCAGCCTTGCTGTCCTGGCAGGTACCTTGTTCACGTTGACATTCAGCTTGAAGCTGAGACCTGGGAGGGACCGTGTGATCTTGGGGTTGCTGGCCAGGACAGGGACACGCCGGGAGGACGTGGCACCAGCAGCAGCACCACCAGCAGCAGCAGCACCTGCACCGGCGGCATCTGCCTTGGGTGTTGCTGCTTTTGCAGCATCAGCTGCCGCACCCGCGCCACCTGCACTTGGTGTTGCTGTGTAAGCAGCAGCAGCAGCAGCTCCTGCTGTTGCAGGCCTTGCAGCAGCACCTGGCGCAGCAACTGCGCTAGGTTTAGCTGCAACAGCAGCACCGGCACCTGCTGCTGCATCAGTATCTCTGCGGGAGGGGGCAGTGCAGCTGTTGGGCTCCTGTTTGATGCGCACCCCTGCCCTGCTGCTGCTGCCCCCGATGCCTGGTGCAATCACTGCCGTGGGCCTCCCTCCCATGCTGCTGCTAGGTGAGTAGGGTGGCGATGGCGGCGGTGACGCCCGCTGTTTCGATTGCTCGGCAACTACTGCTGCTGCTGCTGCGGATGTTCCCTTTGCAGCAGTGGCACCAGCCACCTGCTCTGCTGAGGTGCCCTGCTCCCTCACTACTGCTGCTGCTGCTGGCGGTGCTGGTGTTACAATCTGCTTGGGCCGCTCGCTGTCCCACCTTGACTTCCTTCCTGTTGTGGTAGCAGGCATCCCACCTGACCCCGACCCCTGACACCAGACCCCTGATGCTGGCCCAGCCCCAGCACCTGCCTTGCTAGCAGCCACAGGTGATGCAGCTGCCCTCACACCTGAGCTCCCACCATGACACTGGGCCCCAGGTGCTTGTGCCGCTTGAATATGACCTGCCTTGCCAGCAGCCAGAGGGGATGGCACAACTGCCGAACCCGCCGCCGCTGCTGCTGGTGGCGCCATCTCTGTTACTGCTGCTGCTGGCGTCGGTTGTGGTGTCTTCTGCGGTGTCCCACCTGCTGCTGTGTGCCCTGCCGGGCTGCCAGTAGTGCCTACACCTGCCGCTGCTGTCACACCGACACCTGCTGCAGCAGATGGTGGCGGTGGTGGTGGTGGTGGTGCTGTCTCCTTGTGTGGAGTTGACGGCACGATGTGCTCGCAATGGCCGTGGTGAGCCCTGGGAGGGGCCCCGCTCCTGTCCACAACTGCCTCGGCTGCTGGCACTGACCTGTCTGCTGCTGCTGCTGCTGCCGCCACCCCCGCCACTTGTGCATTTGTCACCGCTGGTGCAGTTGCTGCAGTGCCTGCAGCTGCTGCTGGTGGTGGGCGCACTGCTGTAGGTCGCCCTCCCATGCTGTTGCTGGGTGAGTAGGGTGGCGACGGCGGCGGCACCCCCTGCTGCTCACCCTGCTCACCATCCCCACTCCCTAAGTCATCCATATCCATGTCCTGAGACTGTGTCGTTTTCAACCCTCCTACCCCTCCTGCTGGTGCCGCTGCCGCTGTTGTTGAAGGCAGTGGTGGGGGTGCTGGAGGTGGCACTGGAGGGGGCAGGGGTGGGGGTACCCCTGGGGGGCTCACAGTCCCCAGCCCTGACCCTAGCCCTGTTGATGCCTGCCACATTGCTGCCTGTGGTGACATGATACCATCAGCTGAGGCTGCAGCTTGTGCCTGTGGCGCTGGTGGTGGCAGTGGGGGTGGCCAGGGTGGCGGCACAGGGGGCCGCACAGCCCCAGCAGCCCACCAAGCACTGCCTTGGGCCCCTGCTGCTGCTGCTGCTGCTGTGGGGTCCATGTGCAAGTACGCCAGGTGATTAGGGTCACCCCACCCCATCATTTGGGGTGGCCCTGCAGCTGCCCAGCTGCAGGCTCCTGCTGCTGCTGCTGGGGCCAATGGCGGCGGGGGCGGCAGTGGCGGCTGCACAAAGCCTGCAGGTGCTGCCGGTGAGCCAGCAGCAGCAGCAGCAGCAGCAGCAACAGGCGAGAGCACAGGTGGGGGACAGGGCGGCGGGACGGCCTGCCAGGGGGGTGGCACGGGAGAGGGCACCCCTCCTGCTCCTGGTGCTGCCCCTGCTGCTGCTGCTGCTGTGTGTGCAGGAGGTGGGCCTGGAGGTGGCCTGGGTCCAGGCACAGCCCCCACTGGTGCTGCCTGGGGGTACCCGGCAGCGTACCCCCCCGCACTGTTGCTGTCTAGGTACCAACCCTGTGCTGCTGCTGCTGGTGGTGCTGCTGGTTGGTAGTTGTCTGCGCCCCACTGCCAGTTGTTGTAAGCAGCTGTCAGCTGGTGCTGCATCAGCTCTGGTGGCACTGGCACAAGAGGTGTCGCTGCTGGCACTGCTGCTGGTGTCACTCCCAGTGACACTGCTGCCGGCGGTGCTGCTAAAGGCGGCATAGCTGCTGCTGCCACTGCTGCTGGCGCAACGGTTGCTGGCAGTGCTGCCTGTATATTGCTGGCAGCAGGCTGGTGCTGTTGCTGCTGTAGCTGCTCCAGCAGCATCCTCTGTTGCTGCTGGAGCTGCTCCAGCAGCTGCTGCTGTTGCTGCTGCTGCTGCTTGAGGTCAGCTAAGGAGCCTACCGTGCTGGTGCTGGACACTCCTGCATCACTGCTGCCGGCACGGGCCGCTTCAGCAGCAGCAGCAGCAGCAGCAGCGGCGGCGGCTGCGGCACCCTTACTGCTGACTTCGACACCATCACCAGCAGCAACAGTAGGGTCAGCGGCTGGCCGCTGCTGCTTCTGCTGCTGCTGGCCCAGCGGTTGCGGCTGAGATGTGAAGGCAACCTCACAACAGGCTGGCGATTGCTGCTGCTGCTGGCTCTTTTGCTGCTCCTGCTGCTGCTTCTGCTGGTCAGCAGGGGTCTTGCTGCCAGGTGGCACGGCAGCAGCCTGTAGGGCCTGTGGGGTGGCAGTGGTGCCCCCACTGGAGGCCTGCTGCTGCTGCTGCTGCTGCAGCATCAACCTGAAGCGGGGGTCACGCGTCCTGCGGCTAGCAGGCAGCTGCGAAGGCAGCAGGGATGCACTTGACCCTTGCTGCTGCTGCTGCTGCTTGTGGGGGCTCTGCACCTGCACCTGCAGCTGCTGCTGCTGCTGCCCTGGCACGGCACCTGCTGTCCTGCTGCCCAGCTGCTGCTGTTGAGGCAGTTGAGGCTCTGCTGCTGCCTGCTGCTGCTGCTGGTGACCGACGGGTGCTGCAGGGGTCCCTTTGCTATCACAGTGCGGCTGCAGGTGCTGTTGCTTTGATTGCCGCTGCACCCCGGCACCAGCAGCAGCCTCAGCACCAGCAACAGTGTCACCACTCCCTGCTGCTGCTGGTGAGATTCCTGCTGCCTGTACTGCTGCGGCAGCTGTTGCAGCTGGTGATTCATCAGCTTGCTGCTGCTTTGTGCCTGAGCCAGCAGCACTGCAGCTGCCACTGTTTTGCTGCTGCTGTTGCTGCTGCTGCTGCGGCTGCGCCTGTTGTCGTGCTGCGCTACGCTGTGCTGCCGCAATGATGAGAGCCCTCCTGGGGTCCCTACTGCGGCTGACGGCCCCTGCTGACAAAGCGGACAGCTGGCTGCTTGCTGGCGCAGCGGGCACCACAAGCCTGCTAGCCTCCTGCTGCTGCTGCTGCTGGAGGGGGCCCTTGGGGTGCAAGCTATCAGCAGCAGCAGACGTAGCTGTACCAGCATCTGCATCAGCAGCGCCGGCTGCTGCTGCTGCTGCTGCTGCTGCTGCTGCTGCTGAGTGTGTCCTTGCTGCCACCAGCTTGGCAGGTGCAATGTGCTCCCCACTAGAGGCAGGTGAGCTAGGGGGCTCCTGATCCTGATCACCATCATCACCTGAACCCTCATGGTCCCACCAGCTCCCCCTACCCTGCTGCTGCTGCTGCTGCTGCCGCTGTTGTGCGGGTACCAGCCCAGGCCTTTTGGGTGGTCGGCCACGCCTGCGGGGCAGGTGCTGCTGCTGCTGCTGCCAGTCAGGGTCCTGCCGCTGCTCCTGCTGCTGCTGCTGGTGGCGCTGGGACCGCCGGTGAACAGGCAGCAGCGGCGGCTGACGTGGCTTGGCAGCAGTCTGCACCTGCTGCTGCTGCTGCTGGTGGGGTTGCTGTGTTTCAGGCTGCTCCGCGTGCTGCAGGTGCTGCTGGTGTGGACTGTCCTCCTGGTCCATGTTGTTGTCGCTGTCATCGTCATTACTGGGCATGTGTTTGAAGTTCTTGCTGACCCAGTCCCACACCACCTGCTCCAGCTGCTTGATGAGGGTCTTGCGCTGCTTGCGTACAGTGGTGGTGCGCACCCACTTGCCCTCAGGGACCAAGATGCCCTCGTCGATCATCAACAGCAGCAGCTCTGCACCAGCAGCAGGGCAAGAACGACAGCAGCAGCAGCAGCAGCAGCAGCAGCAGCAACAGCAAGGCAGGGAGTCAGTAGGGCAAGCCAAGGTGTTGAGCTCAAGCTGAGGGCATCTTGGGTGGTTCATCATTCCCCAGACATACATCATGGCTGGCATATTGGGATGTATGTGTGCTGGTTTCAGGCCATGTTGGTGTGTCAGCACACCTTCGCATGTCCCTGGCAGGGTGTGTCCCTGCTTGTGCAGCTCCTCCAGTGTCTCAACAGCCTTCAGACCAACCTGCTGGTTGGGGTTGGGGAACGCCAGCCAGTCACCTACAGCAACAGCAACACATGACACATACAGAGCAGCAGCAACAGCAGCAGGGGGATAGCGGAGGTTGATGAGCCAATAGGAGTTCAGCTGTTTGTATGTTGCTGCTGGTAGTCGGGCGGGAGGTGGTCAGGCAGGGGCCAAATGCCATGAATCTGTGCCGCAGGCTTGTAAGAACATGCGGCGGGCAGCAGTGGCGGAGAGCAGCCATGTTGCTGTGGTTGCAGCGTGTGCGTCTATAGGTGTGCTGCAGAGGTTTGGGATCCTGGAACCCGCCCAGCAATGCTGATCATGCTGAGCATGATGTCAGTCCCCTTGTGTCATGATTGGTCATGCCGCCTCACCTTGGCCTGAGTATCGCAGTGGACTGACTGCCAGGTTGTACTCAACAGCAGCAGCAGCAGCAGAAGGGGATTGAGGTTCAGGCGCCACGTCAGCACCATTGCCGTCTTCATCACCAACACCCTGCTGGTCATCTGTAGCCCCTGCTGCTGCTACTGCTGCTGCTGCAGCATCAGCATCAGCCCCAGCATCACCACCCTGCTGCTCAGAGTCTGTTGAAGCAGCAGGTGCTGCTCGATCGCCAGCAGCACCAGCAGCAGCAGCAGCAGCAGCAGGACTGGGTGTAGCATGCAGCCTGTCGACGTCGTCTGCTGCTGCTGTAAGAGCTGCATGACTCCTGCTGGCCCTTCGAGCAGCAAGGGCAGTGGTAATGCCCTGCTGGCTGACAGCTGCAGCAGCAGCGGCAGCTTCAGCAGCAGCAGTGGCGCTATGTTTGTGCTGCTGCTGCTGTCTGTCATGGTCATGCTCATCCAGCTCTGCAGCCCCCTGCAGGGCCCCCCTGCGCCGCTTTCGTGGGGACGGGTGGGAGCCATCTGGGCTGTCAGCAGCAGGTGGGACGGCAGCAATGGCTGGCATGCTGTCTGCCTGCTGCTGCTGCTGCTGCTGCGGCATGTGTAGGCCTTTATGTTCCTGCAGCTGCAGCAGCACAGCAGCATGTTCCTCCTCCTCAGGCTGCTGCTGCTGCTGCTGGGGGTGCCGCCTGGGTCGCTTGCGTGAGGGCAGCTGTGTCTGCTCTTCTGGCATGTCTGTGTCTGCATGTGGCAGGGACTGGCTGCAGGGCTGCTTGACAGGCCCAGGTGCAGCAGCAGCAGCAGCAGCAGCATCAGATTCAGGTGCTGGTGGTGCTGTTGAAGCCTGCAGCTGGGTGGCTGTGTGATCAGGCCCTCCTGACCTTGTGGTGCTGGCCCGCTGTGTCTGCTGCCTGTCCGGCTGCTGTGCTGCTTGGCTCCTCAGCTGCCTGTGAGGGGGAGGGGGAGGCGCAGCTGCTTGCACGCACCCCTCCACACCTTCACCTGCAGCAGCACCAGCAGCAGCAGCAGCAGCCGGTGCGGCCTCATTTGCTGCTGGCACTTGCTGCTGCCCCTGCTCCTGCGACAGCTGCTGCTGCTCGGGCTGCTCCTGGATTTGCTGCTGTTGCTGCTGCGTGCCCTTGTGTGCCTTGCTTCGTGTCACCCTTGTGGCAGCTCCAGCAGGGGGTGGTGCAGCATTGCCGCTGGACTGCTGCTGCTGCTGCTGCTGCGGAGCATTGTCAGCAGGGTGTTGTTCTTGTGCCGCTTCTGTTCCTGTCAGTGTGGCCCCAGCTGCTGTTACTGCCTGTGCTGCTGCTGGTGCTGGTGTGAATGCTGCCTGTAACGCTGCTGCAGGGCGTGTCCTGTCCTGCTGGCTCTTGTCAGCAGCAGTTGTGTTGTTGATGTGCTGTGGTACCACTGGCGGTTGGCTGCTGCCGCTGATGCTGGGGTGCTCCAGCGTTATTGCACTGGGTGCAGCGCAGGGCTGTAGGCCTGCAGGGGTTCAAAGACAACACCACAGGAAAGAAGTGTATGAGTATACCACATATGTGTTTGCTTACACTCTGAGCGGGAAACGACAGACTTTTCACACCAGCAGGGACGACCTGCGCCTGCAGAGCGTTGATGCTGTTGCCCACAGTGGCCACCGTGCCATGGACCCTGCGTGCTGATAGTTGTCCATAATGAAGCTGGCAAGACTGCTGCTGCTGCTGCTGCTGCCTGCTGCTCAGACTTCTAGTCAGTCCCAGTAGGACTGAACCCATGGTCACCCTGTGCTCACAGCAGCCGCCAGCCACAACTGTGCAACTGTGCAGTGGGGCCCCCTGCTGCATCAGTGCTGGTGGTGTGGGAGAGGGCGGGGCATGACCACATTTGCCAAGGGGAGAGTAATGCATTGTGTGTAGCAAAAGGACTGACAGTACAGGTCAGGGTGCCTACCTGTCAGTGGCACTGGGCTGGGCTGCCCAGCACACTGCTGCTTGGGTGACGGCTGCTCTCCCAGCTGACTGGCCTGCATGTTTTGGGGGGCCTCATGCTCCTGGCTCAGTTGAGGCTGCTTCTTACCCACCAGCTGCTGCTGCTGCTGCAGCAGCGGTGCTGCCTCCTGCTGCTGCAGCTGTGCAGCTTCCTGCTGCTGCTGCTGCTCCTGCAGGGGTTCTACCTGCTGCTGTTCAGGCTGAAGTTCAGGGTAGCGGCGTCGCCTCTTGCCCCAGCGCAGCGGAAAATCCGCCTGATTGTCATCTGGGGGGCAGCAGCCGTCACTGTCGGCTGCAAGGGGCTGCGGCGGCTGCGACGGCTGCTTGCGGCGGCTGCTGCGACGGCTGGGGCTGGTGCAAGCTTCTTGTGGGGCCTGACAGGGCAGCTTGCTGCCGTGATCTGCAAGCCAGGGCACAAACAAACACGGGGCATGAGACCATAACAATCAACACAGCAGCACGGTGTACGTACATCCATGAATGTTGTACGAGCCTGAATTGGGTACAGCGCATGCAGCTGTTGGTGTCAGAAGCAAGCCAAGCATTGCCAGTTCCATAGCGTGCAACCGTGAGTGTGCAAAATCAGGCTGTGCCACCATCTGAAAGCTAGGCTGCATGGCTCAATGAAAATGATGTAGAGGTGTGGCTGCTCTTGATAGGGAGGCGTCACACTTGGAAATGCACACTCGACAGAAACTATGAAGCAAAGACACGAGATGCCTGCCCCGTCTTGTGTTTTGGCCTTGTTTTTGCAAGTCAAAGCTTTGCTGCCTGTTACTGGTCACTGCCTGAAAGTGCCATGACTGCAACCTGCCAAGTAGCGACACTGCCACAATGCAAACTGCTTGACATACCTGATAGTTTGCCATTGATGTGCTGCGGCGGCCGTTGCTGCTGCTGCTTTCGCTGCGGCACCAGCTGTGGCTGTAGGACTCTCTGGCCCCCACCCTCCCACCCACCACCTGACACACCACCCATGTCCACGGGACAAGCAACCTGCTGCCACGGCAGCGGGGAACTGCTCAGCTGCTGCTGCTGCTGCCATAGCATCTGCTGTTGCTGCTGGTACAGGTGCTGCTGCAACAGCTCGTGTTCCTGCTGCTGCTGCAGGTGCTCCAACACCGCCTGTTGCTGCAGCGACTGCTGTGTGTCCCTGTGCACCACGTGGTTCGACCCCCCTAACGCACCATCTGCCGCTGCTGCTGCTGGTGCCGCTGCTGCTGGTGGCGCTGTTGCTGAGTGCGGTGCAGTAGCCAGCAGGCACTTGATTTCACTACACAGGGCCTGCAGGCCTTCCAGGCGCTCCTGTGGAGCCGCTGTCATGAGCGCTGCTGCTGCCGGCAGCAACTCCTTTGGCAAGGCATTCAGCTCTGCAGGCAAGCAGCACCCCTGTGGCTGCGCACACCCTACCCCCACTGACCTTGGCGGCCTACTGCTGCCAACACCACCAGCACCACCAGCAGCAGCAGCAGCAGCAGCGGTCACATCCTGCAGCAGCAGTGCTGTGGGTGAGGCCTGCAGCAGCCGGGGGGAAGCAGCTGCCAGGTGCAGGTGCTCTTGAAACGGCTGGTGACCCCGGGGGTCCTGCGGCATGCACTCAACACCCTGCCAGGCCTGTTGCTGCTGCTGCTGCTGCCAGGGCTGCTGCTGCTGCTGCTGCTGGTGGTGGTAGGCGAGGTGGTTCTGCTTATTCTGGAAAGGCTGTTGAAGGGGCTGCTGCCCCATAGACTCCTCATCCAGCGAGCCCCAAGAACACCTGTTGGCAGCAGCAGCAGCAGGTGCCCTGCCTGCTGTTCCTGCAGGCGGCGGCAGCGCAGCACCATTGCCAGCAGCCATGCAACCGTTGGCAGCGGGGGAGGGGCCCCCGGGACCACTCACCCCCACGGCCGACCGCCGCGTGACAGAAGGCTGTGGGAATGAGGCCGCTGCTTGCTGCTGCTGCTGCTTCTGGGGCGCTGCTGCGTCACCATCTTGCCTGCTCAGCCGGTGCCCTGCTGGCGCTACTGCTGCTGCTGCTGCTGCTGGGTCCTGCCCTGCCTGACTGTTTGGCGGGCTGCACATGTCCAACACATCCAGGGCCAGTGGCAAGCTGAAGCTGAGCAGCACACCGGCAGCAACCACACCCCTGGGGGAGGGCCGGCCTTCTGCTGCGGCATCCTGGGCTGTGGGCATCTGCAAGGGGTGCATTGCAGAAGTGCTGTCTCAGCCCGTGCAGCTGCGGCCTACCACTGCACAGGCTGGCTCCTGGACGTGTGCTGCAAGCCGGCTGCTGCAAGCAGGGTGTGGGCCTGCAAACGCACCAAGTGTGTTATAGCAGGAAACTCATGTGAGGGTTTCACAGTAGGGGTGGTGTCAACAGGTGCCTGACCTGCAGGTGGTCATCATGTTGTGCAAGTGTCATGGGTTGTTGAGGGTTGACGGACCGTTGAAATGTCTCAAGATACTGAGCAGGCACGTGCATCGTGCTTGTGAAGTAGTTATCAGCGCCTGAACATTTTCTAGCACTTGCAGCGCTAATGCACATGTGTCATACTGCATTAGCTTAGGGTGCAGCTGTGTACAAGCTGGCGCCAGGTGCTGCCTGCAGCAGAATGGTGCCCAGCTGAAGAGTGAAGGGCGTCAACACCAGCATGTAAGTACTCTTTCTTGATTCATGAGCATCCGACAGGCAATGGCCTGCTGAAACAGAACACTGACATGTGAAGCCATACCTGTGTGCTGCTGCAGTTGCATCGTGGCCAAGCGCATCATATGTGCCTTTGCCACCCGTACATATCAATGAATAACTGTCAGCGAAAACAAAGGCAGCACGTGGGGCTTAACTCTGACGTCCAGCTGCAACCACCTTCTCGTGTGCCTCCCCTCCCCGAAGATTATTCGAGCTGCTACACGCGTACGGGCTGTCACTAGGAGCACAAAGAACGCAATGCGCACTAGGGGGAGAGCGGATGCATGATGACACCATTTTCGGTCCAGGTCAACACACAGGTCGCAAGTGGGTCCAACACACAACCCACACGAAGCTCAACTGCTATCTTGTACTACAGCCATCAACATGTTGAAGCTCAACTTTCGAAGGCGATCAGTGTAGCCCTGATCGTACTCGGCGGGCCAGTCTGGTGAGCTGTCCCGCAGGCCATGAGTGCCGGAGTGCAACAGGAGGAGCATGGGTGATATACATAGAACAGCTTGCAAATAAGTATTGTGAGGCCTGAGGGCCAACAGAAGCACCTTCGGCGCTGGGAGGCGACTGGCCTCTGTCTTGCTGGCTACATATGTAGTGACGCAGTAGAACACTGACCTGCTCAGATTGCTGCTAGGGGTGTACACCACATGATAACGTCATCGACGAACGGCGCCGCACAGTGAGACAAACCAGCTGCTGCCAGCTCCTTCTCCATAACCCGCTGGAAAATTGCCGTGGCGTTCACGTGACCAAAACACAGCCGCGTGTAGGTCAGTCGCTTGCCACTGTCGGGTGCGTGGAAGGCCACGTGCTGCTGCGCCTCTTCGCTCAGGTTGAGCTGCCAAAAGCCCGCTCTAAAGTCCGCCTTGACCAAGAATTTGTGCCCCTAATTCGCCTAAACAGTTCTTCCGGTAGTGGCAGGCCGTAACTGTCCACCACTGTGTTGCCGTTGACGTTGCGCAGGTCGATGCAGAACCGCTTGTCGGTCCAGCTACCGTCGGGTGCTCGCTTCATAGGCAACGTGATAGCTGAAGCATGCGGACAGGTCGTTGGAATTTCTTTTACGATGCCCGCATCCAGCATCTCCTGCACCTTCTCCTTGGCAAACTTCACCTCCTCTTCTGTGTAGCGTCTGGGTGCGCTCCACATACGTTTGGAGGGATCGATCAGTTTGAAGTCAGCTACGTCCCTGTGTAGCCAGGCAAGTCCTGCAGACTGTAAGCAAATGCCCCTCGCTCCTCCAACAGCATCTGCACCAGCTGGTCCATTTGTGCAGGCGATGCATCTGGGTGGTTGCCCAAGATCCATTTGCCCTCATCGTGCACTGTCCATCTGGCGTCATGCACATCTTCTGTTGCGCCATCGGGCCCAAGTTGGTCCAGAGCTGCTGGGTCGGCCTGGTACCACTTCACTTGGCCAGAATCATGCTCTGCTGTAGCAGCGAAACCTACTGCAATGCAGGTTGGCAAGCTCCTGCTGCAGCAAGTGCATGTTGAGGTGTGGTGGGACGCCATGTGGCAGGGGAAAGTAGCCAGCTTGCAGTGCTGATCCAGTGGCTGCTGCCCCAATGCTGTTGGTAACCTGCATTGCTGCTGTGGAGCACAGCACTGAGAAGAAACAGAGTAGGCACATCAGCACTGTGCGCGCAGTGATGACCTTGCCAGAGTGACGCACTGTGGCGACCACAGAGACCTTTGTTTGCGGTGCGTCCTGCTCTGCCGTCGGTTGCAAGCCAGGCCTGGCCTGGGCCCTCTGTTGTGCCGACGCTTGCGTGCGCGCCGTGTGTCGCCAAGGTTGTTAGTGGGCACAGGTTCTGCCACATTATACTCCCTTGCGCGCATGGGGTTGCCTGGGCGCACTGCTGCTCCCGCCATGCTGACCAATCCACGCATGATCTTTGAGGGGTACTTCCTCAGCGGCAAGTCCACAAAGAAGTGGAACATGCCTAGCAGCAGCAGCACCATGTGTGTCGTGATCCAGCTGATGCCCGGCAGCAGCTGACCAGCAGCCTTGGACCAGTCAAAGCCCCATAGCTTGCCTGCTGGCTCCTCCAGTGGCTGCTGTGCTTCTGCCTGCTCCTGCTCCTGCTCCTGCTGTTGCTGCTGCTGCTGCCGCCCCCTGCCCTTGCGGCCGCGCCCACGCCGGCGCCTGCGCTTGTTGTGCTCACCCCAGTTTGTTGTTGCAGCCAAGCATCTGCTGCACTGCCATGAGGGCTGAAATACTCGATGTCAGCAGTCACTGGGTTGTAAGCATCCACCAGCTCTGGGAGACTGTCGCTGTCACTGCCTGTGCACAGCTCAGGCATAGCGGTTGACCCAGTGGAGCTGCTGCTGTCCAAGTCCTCTTGCACCTGCTGTGGCACACCACCATTCAGGCCCAGGTGGTCCAAGTACCAGCGATCGTTCACTTCAAATGGCCCAGCATCCAGTTCTGTGATAACTCCTGCCTGAAGCAGCCGTTCGAGCTCTGCATTGGCTAGAGTGTTCTCCTCTGCAGTAAACGGCCTGTAGTTGATGCCCGGCACTGCTGCTGCTGAGCCCTCAAGCTCCTCTGTGTCCCTGCTGTCCTCCTCCCAGATGGTGGCAGCCGCCATGTTGCCACTGCTGATGCTGCTGTTGCCGTTCTTGACATAGCCACGCACGGGAATGCCGTGTATAATGTCAAGCCTGCCCTGTGCTGCCTTGGGACGGAAGCATAGCATGTTGAGGGCTGGATCCACATACCCAAACACCGGCAGCAGTGTCTTCTTGTCCAAGCACACCTTAAACATGCCACCCGCGTCTCCCTCCAGCACCCAAGCACACGGAACGGGCAGGACTGCTGCCAGTGGGTGTCCCTTGGCAAGTGTGAGAACCAGCGGTCCTGTCCTGCCGATAATCTTCTTGGACGGCAGCCCATCAATGCCCTTGACAGACGGCACCTGATTTGTTCTGAAGATGTAAGTACCCCACTCGCCACAAGCCACCTCAGTGAACAGCAGCAGTGTGGCACCTGAGTCCTGGAACGCCATATCTACTAGCACATCACGCCCATCCGGGGTTGTTAGTGTCAATCCTTCCTGTTTGTTCGTGCCCACCAGGAAGTCCAGCGTCACAGGCATTGACTGGCGTAGGGTGTAATCGATTGCCACTGGCTTGAAGCCATACTGCAGCATGACTGACTCCAGGAGGCTGCGGCTGCTTGCCGCCGCTGCTGCAACAGGGCCACAGCGCCCAGAACTGCTGCTGGACACCATGCTGGCAGTACCCTTTGCTGCTGTTGCCTCCTGCAGAGCCTGCTGCCCTCCCTGCTGTGCACTGCTGCTACCATGTGCTCCACCAGCCTCCTGCACACCCAGAAGGTCTCCAAAAGCAGATACCCTGCTCGCCACAAACCGCTGAATGTCAAGCAGCGTGTGCAGTAGCCCCCTGCTGGTGCCGTCCAGCTCTCCTAAGCCAGCAACCAGTGCATTGGTGATGCGTGGCATGGAACGCATGGCATTCAGGTCTGTAGGAAGAGCTGAGGGTGGTAGGAAGCCCTTGGGCACAGGCTGCCTGACCACCCTGCCCTGCTGCACTGCACCAGCTCCTGCCTGTGCACGTGTCCCAACCAGTGCATACTCATGTCCCGTTGAGTCAAAGAGCCCACCTGCCAGATCCTGCTGCCAGTCTGCTAAGCCCACATAACAGAAAGAGGGCCCAAAGTGCATTGTTTCCTGCTGCTGCTCCTCACTCACATACCCGCCTGCATCCGGCAGCACCATCATTGCTGCTTGTTCACCGGTGCTGTCGCCAACTGCACCAGTGATAGCCAGCGGTGTGTGAGAGGGTGGCAGCCCTGCCATTGGCTGCTGCATTGCCGAGCCGCCCATGGGCCAGTAGCTGGAACCAGCAGACCCCATGCCTGTCATGTAAGCTGCATAAGCCCCATACGGCTCTGCTGCTGCGCCATAAGCCATGTTCATGTACCGCTGCTGCTGTGTGTGCTGTCCAATGAACTGCTGCATAGCTGGCGGCAGCTTGTTGCTCTGCATCATCCTCCGCAGCAGCTCCTTGCAACGCCCCAGCCGTGGCTTCAGCTTCTGCTGCATGCAGCGGGAGATGTAGTGCACCATCCCCTGCTCAGGTGCACGCTCCGTGGGGCCCTCCCACTTCTCTGGAGCCAGCTCTGGCTTGTCCATATAGCAGACACCATCTGAGTGGCCCTTGGCAAAGCCACAGATGACACACGCCATAACTGCTGACCCAACACCCAAGCCAGGTGGCCCTGCGTACTGCTGCTGCCTGCCGTTGCTGCCACCATAGCCCCTGTTACCCCTGCTGTTTTCTGGCTTGTTGTAAGCCCTTGGCAGCCCTTGCCCCAGTCCTGCCGGTGCTGCGCCTGCTCCTGCTGCTGCCATAGCCACTGCCTGCTGCACCATGATTGCCAGCGTGTTGACGTCCAAGGTTCCAGCGCTGCTGCCAATGCTGCTGCTGCTTTTGTTGGCAGTGCTGCCCTCCTGCGCTGCTGCCATAGCCAGCCCCGCCATGCGCCTGCCCTTGCAGTCTTGGTTCAGGTGTGGCCGCTTTGTTGCAGGACAGTCCAGGCAGACAGCAGAGGGGTCCTTGGGTCGATCTCCGCCATGTCAAAGCCCTTGGTGATGAGCAGCTTCTCACCGCGCACCCATCTTGCTGAGGTACTGCTGTGTAGCCTCATTCTCCCGCGAGAACGCAGCAGCGTCTGCACCAGTGTACTCTCCTCACCTGCGCGCCGGGCGTTCTTGCTGCTTCCAGCTCCACACTGCTGTTGCCCACCATAATCAATGCCTGCTGCGCCAGCACGCATCCTGATGGAGGTTCTTCTCGAATTGCTGAACTTGGTCAGCTAGTGATTCCAGCGCAATGTGAGTTCTGTTGGACGCATAGTACTCCTCCTTGCGCTGCCGTGCAAACTGCCTGCTGCTGGCATTGCTGAGACCCTTGCAGAAGGTGGTATGTCTGCACCTGCTGGCACAATGCCCAGTGTCTTGACACTCTCATACAGCACTGCCACGCGCTGCGCAAACTCCTGCACCTGCCTGCTGCCCTGGGAACCCTCACTCTGCAGCTGGTAGAACTCAGCCTGCTCCTTGCTGCTGGCCACTCCGTATGCTGCGTCCATCATACACCAGAAAAGCTCCATGACACAGCTGTGAGGGCTCCACTTCCTCATCCCCACAGTCATGAAGTATTTTATTGTCCTGCGTGCTCTTGACCAGCCTGTCACTGAGCGTTTTGAAGAAGCCCAGCATAGCAGTTTGCATAGGATCTGTTGTTGCAGGAGGCAGGCCGCCGCCGCCACCGCCGCTGCTGTTGCCAGTTGAGTCCTGCTGCTGCACAAGTGGCGAAGAGTTTGCTGTCAGCGCCTGCTCCAGCCCAACACTGTCCTCAAGTGCCCAGCCCTTGGCAATCGCAGCATGTGTACTTTCTCATACCTCTCCTTGATCAATGCTGCCAGCGTCTGCTCTGCCAGTCACTGTTGGGGTGACGCTTGCGCACAAACTCCAGAGCAGCTGCTTCCAGCTCCTGTGGAGGATACCAGCCCTGGTCAGCAGCCCTGACATGTTTCTCCAAGACCTGCCCACCTGCTCCACTGCTTTGGCACCATCGGAGCGTATGACAGTCAACTGGGCAATCTCGGCAATCTCTTCACCAGAGTGCTTGTCCAGCTTCTTGTCCATGGCTGCATTGCGCTTTGGCCCTGGTTCCACCTGACAGCACGCTGCCATTCTCCGAAGGAATCCACCCAGGCTGTCCAGACCATAGCTTTGGTATCATGGAGTTGCTGCTTCTGCTGCTGCTTCCAGAGTCCAGCTTCCCCCAAAAGACAGACTGCCAGGCCAGCCATGCTGCTGGTGGCCTGCTCGAAGAGTGGATTGGTGAAAACAAGAGTGCTGTCCTCCTGC